>CM033636.1:31147242-31242242 GCA_019453435.1 Rhinogobius similis | reverse complement strand
GAAAACTCTAAATTGCCCCTAGTGAATGAATGTGAGAGTGAATGGTTGGTGAATGGTGAATGATTCTGTCTGTCAATGTCTCTGTCTCTCTGTGTTTGCTGTGACAGTTGGCCACTGTCCAGAGTGTACCCCGCCTAAGGCCCAAAGTCACTGGGATAGGCTCCAGTCACCCGCGACCCCTAACGGGAATAAGCGGTAGAAAATGAATGAATGAATGAATGAATGAATGAATGAATGAATAGTCCATAAATCAAATAAAAATATATTTAATTAATAGAAATAGTTCACAATATGCGACTACTAAACCCATCGATTCACCTAAAACTCACATTAAAGGGTCCTCTGAGTGTGATACAAAGCTACACTGTGTTAAAGCGTTGAGCATAAACGTAGAATTAGACAAAATCTTGATGGTCTGATTTTACTGCACAAATATTTACAAACTCACTCACATACTTTTTCATTTGACCTGCTCCATAAAATTTACATTTTCAACTTTTTTTTAAGATCAAATACAATTTTGAGGCTTGAAAATAGCATTCCATCCTCTGTAAAATGTATAAAGGGTTTTTCTGTGTGGAGTTTGCATGTTCTTCCTGCGTTTCCCCAAACACTAAAATCATGTACGACAGAATGTGGTGAATGAATGAGAGTGTTGTGAGAGACACGGGTGGAAATGAGCTTGAGTCTATTCACTTTTGCCTCTTTTTATGTCTATGATCCGCACTCTTGCACGGAAACTTTTGGAATAAGGTGAATAACCCGACGTGTTTACAGCATGTGTATCGTATGTTCATTAAAGGAAAATATTACACATTTTTCATACTGCTATTATCCTTTAGTATCTATAATTTACCATCTCATGTTTTGAATCTGTCTCTGCTGTCTGCGTGGAGTTTATGTAGCCAGTAGATGGCGCCCAGCTCAATTTAGTTTTGTTTTCACTTTAAGAGACGCTGTGATGCGGTCAGCAGTTACAGTTATTGTGTTCAGAGACAGACATGCTCAGAACGAGTCTGGAGATGATTTAAGGACTTAAAACAACAGAAGAGTCTCAGATAAATGACGTATGAAATCTGAAAAAACATCACTGATCGAGGGAGTTCAGCAGGAACTGTGTTTGACGCTCAGAGGGAGAGGATTTTCTAATAAACATCCTCAAAACAGCAGGTGTGTTTTTGATGATGAAATATTGTTAAAAGCTCAAATAAAGTCACTGAAGCAGAACACGTGTCCTTTAACACGCACCGTCCCGACAATAAACAATAAAACACAACAGGGTTCATGATTCTTTCAATCATTCATTGCAATTATTTGACAACAATGAAAAAAATTATCAAAC
The DNA here is from genome assembly GCA_019453435.1 of Rhinogobius similis. Classification (NCBI taxonomy): domain Eukaryota; kingdom Metazoa; phylum Chordata; class Actinopteri; order Gobiiformes; family Gobiidae; genus Rhinogobius; species Rhinogobius similis. The sequence continues at coordinate 31,240,900 of CM033636.1, read as the reverse complement.
AGTTGCATTCTTACGGACAAAGTCTTCACAAACACGACGTGGCTTTAGTGTTCCATGTATAAATCTACAGCTTTGTCTCAAATGTTCAATATTCAATCAAAACTCACAAACCGATGTTTAGAATCCTCATTCATTTGTCCAAAGAAAGTCTATGGGATATATCTTTTTCAAGCACCACGTTTATTGAGATCGTTAAGGCATCCTGGATCTGACCTGGAGTTTGACGTGCTCCAGGGCCTCAACGACGGACGTGCCGTTTGGTAAATAACAAGCTAACTCTTCTATCTCTCGTATCCATCCTGTAATTACTGTGTAGCATTAGCATTAGCTGTTTTTATTCTGTGGCTGTGCGCTTCCTGGAGGCGTGGCTTAAACACCGCGTCATCTTAGTGAGGAGCCCCCGTCTGCTGCTCAGCCGAGGGGGACGGAAAAGACAGTTCTCTAGTGAAAACATGAGGGAATCAATCAAAAAACCACTTTGGGCACAACATACGAGGCTCAAACAGCACTGGAGGAAGGTTAGAACCTCTGAAAAGTCCATTTTGCATGTTATGGGACCTTTAAACGAATGAAAAGTAAAAGTAAGAAAAAGGTGGCAAAACAATAACGTCGCTGGGGTCTGGCTCCAGGACTAAACGGATGATTTTGAAAATGTGGAAGGAAAATACAATCTAAAGATAATTGCTGTGTGAAAAAAGTGACTGAGCGCCGGGAAAGTTTAGTTTTATTTGTGTCTGCAGCTGTGTAAATATTCAAATGTGTACGTTTTTATGTTAATTTGGTACGTCTCACTGTTCTGTTTTTGTTTTATTCACACAAATTAGTTTTAGTCTTTAATTAGTTTGGGTTTAGTCCTGGTTTATACGTGAAACTGACCTGGTTTAGACTAAATATCTGTAGTCCTGGTTTAGTCCTGGTTCAGTCCTGGTTCAGTCCTGGTTTAGACCTGGTTTAGTCCTGGTTCAGTCCTGGTTCAGTCCTGGTTCAGTCCTGGTTTAGACCTGGTTTAGTCCTGGTTCAGTCCTGGTTCAGTCCTGGTTTAGTCCTGGTTCAGTCCTGGTTTAGTCCTGGTTTAGTCCTGGTTTAGTCCTGGTTTAGTCCTGGTTTCATCCGAGATCAGGCCGGCCTTAGCGCTAGTTCAGACCTGGTTTAGTCCTGGTTCAGTCCTGGTTTAGTCCTGGTTTCATCCGAGATCAGGCTGGCCTTAGCGCTTGTTCAGACCTGGTTTAGTCCTGGTTCAGTCCTGGTTTAGTCCTGGTTTCATCCGAGATCAGGCTGGCTTTAGCGCTTGTTCAGTCCTGGTTTAGTCCTGGTTTAGTCCTGGTTCAGTCCTGGTTCAGTCCTGGTTTAGACCTGGTTTAGTCCTGGTTTAGTCCTGGTTCAGTCCTGGTTCAGTCCTGGTTTAGTCCTGGTTTAGTCCTGGTTCAGTCCTGGTTCAGTCCTGGTTCAGTCCTGGTTTAGTCCTGGTCTAGTCCTGGTTTAGTCCTGGTTTAGCCCTGGTAGTCCTGGTTTAGTCCCGGTTTAGTCCTGGTTCAGTCCTGGTTCAGTCCTGGTTTAGACCTGGTTTAGTCCTGGTTTAGTCCTGGTCCAGTCCTGTTCAGGTCCTGGTTCAGATCTTTGTTAGTACGACCTCCCCGTGACCCTCTGATCTGATTTGATGAAAACATTGAGGCCAGTTTTCTCGTGAGGAGCAGATCATTTCCATTTGACCCACTTGGATCTTTCCCGAGTGAAGCAGAATATTCCACTGCAGCGGCGCCTCCGGGATTACAGCAGAGCCGCGGACAAGTGGAACAGGTAAACGGGTTTGATGGGTCTCTTTGTGCAAAATGTTAATGTACTTTCAAGTTATTATCGGCTTCATTAAGAACAGGGGGGTCTGGGCGTCGTCTCCCGGAAAACTTTATGTAATATTAAAGACCACGTTTACTGTAATTTAGCTGAAAAATGCACATGGACGTTTGCAAAAGTCGGGAAAAGAACTAGTTAGAAGTGTAATGTTAATGTTTTAGTGACTGTGCCAAGGTTTAATATGTGTAAATAAACGACAAGATCTGTTTAATTTAAATGACTGCAAACTAAGGCTACAACTGACAGATATCATTTTAACAGTTAAAAGTATGAAAATGTAGTCAAGCTAACGACTAGCATGACTGACGCAAATGGGGCAAATGACTGAAATTGGAGAATCCCAGACTCTGTGCACAGCGGCAGTTGGCTGAACTAACTGTTTCTCACAGTTAAATTAACTTTTATAAAATGTAAAATAAACAGCTAAGTGGGAGTAAAGTCATAAAATGGATTGGATTAAAATAGATTAATTAACTGGATAAGACTCTCTGTCCGCGAGTCAGATTGATTAGTGGCCGTGCGAGGTATTGCAGCCTCTTGGGCCCAGCGTTTTTTATAATTGCACATTGCAATTGCAGACAGGACTTAATTATTTTCAGCATTTGAATAAAATAGAAGGAAATGTTCTTTTTAACAGTTTCTAAAGTCACTGAAATGACTGTTATTATATAAAGTGACATCACGGTAAACATGTGCGAGCCACTCGAACGAGCGCTCGAACGAGCACGTCGGACACACAAGCTAACGTTAACACAAAAACTCGCAAGCTGCGTGATCGCTCCCTCAAAGCATCATGGGGGATTGTCGTCACGTGGTGTCCATAAAGCAAAGATGGCAGCCTCCGTATCAGGAAGTAATATGGAAGAGAAAAACGTTTTTTGGTTTCATGTGCCACTCAGGCCTTAGGGATAAATACAGCGCCATTTTGAATTTATCTTCCAGGTTTAATTCTAGTTCAAAATGTTAATATTTCACCAAACGTTTGTGTCTCAACGCTAATCCTAATGCTAACTTTAAAATTGAATTGGTTGTTTATTTTATATTTCACATTTCATTAAACGTTAGCATTAGCTGTGACAAACTCCAGCTCCTCGTGCCGTGCACTGAGTCAAACTAACGAAGAGCAAATCAATAAATCACTCAAATTGGGGACTGAAGGTCATTTTGGATGGAATCGTATGCACTGATGTTGACATTCAGTGGATTCATTTTTAGAACTCGGCTTCCACAATTAACAATTTAGCTGAATGTATTTTGTCCACATTTCACTAAAACACCAGGTTAAGACCCGGTTTAGTCCAGATACATTTGATTGGATTTGGTCTTCTTCTAGCCCTAGTTTAGTCCTGATCTAGTCCTAGTGCAAGTGTGAATGCACCCACAGTCCTGGTTTAGTCTGAGTTAAATCCTGGTTTAGTTTTGGTTAAAACCTAGATTAGTTAAAGTCAGTTTGAATTAAATCCCAGTTTGGTCCTGGTCAGGTTCTAGTTTAATGCTGGTTTGTTAATTCTTTATTTTTAAATTTCTGCTATGAACAAAATAGGACCAAACCCGGACTAAACGAAGTCGTTAACATTCAGGAAACAAATCCAGAGTTATGATACGTGTAATTTTAATAAAACAATCAAAATACCTAAATGTTACTCAAACTGGACCAAAACGGAAATAATCGTTCGTTGTGTCTTGACCAAAATAGTTTGTGGTTTGTGGTTCTGTGACATAATTCCTGGCTGTAATCCGAGCTGGTTTCTGCGCCGCTCGGCACTGGCCCTTTAGTTCCAGGCCGGGCCGATCTGGACCGCGCTACAATCCGGCGTAATCCCAGCCGTAATCACCGGAGTCGGCCACTAAAACCCTGTTTGGAGCTGCGTCCGGGATTAAGGATGACGACGAGCGTACACACGGGCACATACCAGCCACGAGGGGGGGGGAGAGGGGGGAGAGAGGGGGGGAGAGGGGGAAGAGAGAGAGAAAAGAAAAGTACATACCAGCCACGAGGGGGGGAGAGGGGGAGAGAGGGGGAGAGAGAGAGAAGAGAGAGAGAGAGAAAAGAAAAGTACATACCAGCCACGAGGGAGGGAGAGAGGGGAGAGAGGGGGGAGAGGGGGAGAGAGAGAGGAGAGAAAAGAGAGAACCAGCCACGAGGGGGGGAGAGGGGGAGAGAGGGGGGAGAGAGGAGGAAGAGAGAGAGAAAAGAGAGAGAGAAAAGAAAAGTACATACCAGCCACGAGGGGGGGAGAGAGGGGGGGAGAGGGGGAGAGAGGGGGAAGAGAGAGAGAAAAGAAAAGTACATACCAGCCACGAAGGAGGGAGAGAGGGGGAGAGAGAGAGAAGAGAGAGAGAAAAGAAAAGTACATACCAGCCACGAGGGGGGAGAGAGGGGGAGAGAGGGGAGAGAGAGAGAAGAGAGAGAGAAAAGAAAAGTACATACCAGCCACGAGGGGGGGAGAGAGGGGGGGGAGAGAGAAGAGAGAGAGAGAAAAGAAAAGTACATACCAGCCACGAGGGGGGGAGAGAGGGGGAGAGAGAGAGAGAGAGAGAGAAAAGAAAAGTACATGCCAGCCACGAGGGGGGGAGAGAGGGGGGAGAGAAGGGGAGAGAGAGAGAAGAGAGAGAGAGAAAAGAAAAGTACATACCAGCCACGAGGGGGAGAGAGGGGGGGAGGGAGGGGGGAAGAGGAGGAAGAGAGAGAGAAAAGAAAAGTACATACCAGCCACAAGGGGGGGAGAGGGGAGAGAGGAAAAGAGAAGGGGAGAGAGAGAGAAAGAGAGAGAGAAGTACATACCAGCCACGAGGGGAGAGAGGGGGAGAGAGGGAGAGAGAGAGAAGAGAGAGAGAGAAAAGAAAAGTACATACCAGCCACGAGGGGGGAGAGAGGGGAGAGAGGGGGAGAGAGAGAGAGAGAGAGAGAGAGAAAAGAAAAGTACATACCAGCCACGAGGGGGAGAGAGGGGGAGAGAGAGAGAGAGAGAGAGAAAAGAAAAGTACATACCAGCCACGAGGGGGGGAGAGAGGGGGGAGAGAAGGGGAGAGAGAGAGAAGAGAGAGAGAGAAAAGAAAAGTACATACCAGCCACGAGGGGGGGAGTGAGGGGGGGAGGGATGGGGGGAGAGGAGGAAGAGAGAGAGAAAAGAAAAGTACATACCAGCCACAAGGGGGGGAGAGGGGAGAGAGGAAAGAGAAGGGAGAGAGAGAGAAGAGAGAGAGAGAAGTACATACCAGCCACGTGGGGGAGAGAGGGAGAGAGAGAGAAGAGAGAGAGAAAAGAAAAGTACAAACAAGCCACGACGGGGGTAGACAGGGGACAGAGAAGGGGAGAGAGAGAGAAGAGAGAGAGAGAAAAGAAAAGTACATACCAGCCACGAGGGGGGGAGGGAGGGGGGGAGGGATGGGGGGAGAGGAGGAAGAGAGAGAGAAAAGAAAAGTACATACCAGCCACAAGGGGGGAGAGAGGGGGAGAGAGGAAAAAGAGAAGGGGAGAGAGAGAAAAGAGAGAGAGAAGTACATACCAGCCACGAGGGGGGGAGAGGGGGGGAGAGAGGAAAAAGAGAAGGGGAGAGAGAGAAAAGAGAGAGAGAAGTACATACCAGCCACAAGGGGGGGAGAGAGGAAAAAGAGAGGGGAGGAGAGGGGGAGAGAGGAGGAAGAGAGAGAGAGAAGAGAGAAGTGGGGGGGAGCGAGGGAGGAGAGAAAAGAGAGAACCAGCCACGAAAGAAAGAGTAGAGGGAGAAGAGAGAACGGGGAGAGAGTAAAGAGAGAGAAAGAAGAGGGGGGAGAGAGGAGAGAGAAGAGAGGGAGAGAGAGAAGCACATGCCAGCCACAAGAGAGTAAGGAGAGGGAGAAGAGAGAAGGGGGAGAGAGAGGAGAGCGAGACGAAAGAGGAAAATGAGAGTGAAGAGGGAAAAGAGAGAAGGGGGAAAGAGAGGTAGAGAAGAGAGTGAGCATGAGAAGCACATACCAGCCACAGGAGAGAGTGTAAGGGGGGAGAAGAGGCGAGGGAGAAAGAGAGAAAAGGGATGGGGGGTAGCGCATACCAGCCACGAGGGGGGGAGAGAAGAGAGGAGGAAGAGAGAGAAAAGAGAGAAGTACATACCAGCCATGAGGGGGGCAGAGAGGGAGAGAGGAGAGAAAAGACAGAATTAGCCATGAAAGAGAGAGTAGAGGGAGAAGAGAGAAGGGGGAGAGAGAGGCACATACCAGTCACGAGAGAGTAAAGAGAGAAAGAGAAGGGGGGAGAAGCACATACCAGCCAACAGAGAGAGAGAGAAAGGGGGGCACATACCAGCCACGGGTGAGAAGGGGAGAAGAGAGGAAGGGGAGAGAGAAAGAGAGAAAAAGGATGGGGGGGAGAGAGAAGCGCATACCAGCCATGGGGAGAGAGGGAGACGAGAGGGGGGAGAGAGAAGTACATACCAGCCGCGAGAGTAAATGAAGAGAGGGAGAAGAGAGAGGGGAGGGAGAGAGAGAAGAGAGAGATGGAGAGAGACAGAGAGAGAGATGCAGATACCAGCCATGAGAAAGAGAGGAGAGACAGCGAGGAAAGAGGGGAGGGAGGGAGAGAGAGAAGAGAGGAGGAAGAGAGAGGGGGACAAGAGAGAGAGAGAGAGAGAGTCGCTGATAACAGCCAAGAGAGGGAGCAAGAGAGAAAGGGAGAACTACTACGAACCACTACGAGAGAGAGAAGAAGGGGGGGAGAAGTAGAGAGGGAGAAGCGAAGTAGAGAGAAGAGAGAGGGAGAGGAGAGAGAGGGAGAAAAGAATGATAAAAGGGGAGGGAGAATAGAGAATGAGAGGTAAGGGAAGAGAAGGGAGAGAATCACAGAGGAGGTGAGAGAAAGCAGAGAGAGGGAGAAGATAGGAAAGAGGGGAAGACAGAGTGAAGGAGAGAGATGTGCTACAAGCCATGAAAGAGAGACAAGAGACAAGAGAGACAGAGAAAGCAGAGAGAGGGAGAAGAGAGAGAAAGGGGACACACACACAAGAGCAGTGAGCTGTGGGAGCTGGAGCAGGGCCGGAGCAGAGAGAGTCAGGGGCTGTGGGCAGTAAAATGATGCTAATAATGGCACATCTACAACAGGAATACAGAAAATGACATGTTTTTATTTCTTGGGGGAGGAGACCCACGAACCCTGTTGTTACTCTTTCAAGCAGATCTGGGGCCCAGGGGGAAGCACCCAGCATTTATACCCAAAAGACTATACCCCCCCGGGAGAAAGTGAGAAAAGAGAGCGAGAAAAGCAGAGAGTGAGGGGGGAGGAATGGAAAGGTTAGTGCTAGATAGGACTATAGGCCCTTTAAAATGTGAAACATTTAAACGAAAACATTGTAAATTCAGAATGGAGGTGCAACATAATGTGATTTCACTGAGACACTGGGATTAACCTCAGAATATCACAAAATATGACAAATGTAGATGATTTAGTGTCAGTAAAAGCCTCAGACACATGTGAGTGACATCAGAGCTGCTTTAAACACATTTATTATTGTATTTTACATCATGTTTAAGGAAATTATGATCAACTCTTTGCATTTTTGATGAAGGAACAATCCAGATTTATGGGTTTTACTGGAAAAATACTCACAGAAATGTTGAGCCCACAATCATTTTTCATTTTATCTAGAGATATATTAGATACTGTTCCATAAATTAGATTCTTCTGAAGCTAAAATACAATTTTAAGGCTAGAACATTGTATTTTGTCCATCGTTTGTTACAGAAAAGCAAACTAACTGACCTTTCTACTCTGGAAATTCAAATGTGTTGCTTTTTTCCAACACAAACACTTAAAACCATAGAATTTAGATCTAATGTGAGACAATCATTCAAACATTTACAGTCACTTAATTTTAAAGAGTCTATATTTTTACATTTTGTGACGACCTTTGACGATACGATATCACAATATTTCAGTTATTGTACACAGAGGAGAGAGAGGAAAGGGGGAGAAAAAACTGAGATGGAGAAAGAAGAGGAAGAAAGAGTGAAAGAGAGAGAAGGCGGAGGTAAAACTGTGGTCTGCCTCTGCTTTGATTATCTGTGATTGAAAACACGTCATCTCCATATTAACAGTATCAGTCTGTTTTTATTTACGGCACACTCTTGATCCTTTTATCGTTGGTTCAAAGCGATTGATTAAACCAGAACAGCTCCTCAGATCAATCACCGGGGACCAAAGAACATGTCCGCCTTCAAAAACCCGATCAGGTTTAGATCTCACCACAGCACTGAGATGAAACCTGGTCCGACACAGGGCTGGGGTGGATAGATTTATCTTTTTATCCTCGTGGTGATCAATCATAATGTCTTTCAGTGAGACTTTACCGAGCACGAGCAAGACCGGCTTTAAATCAGTGTCATCTGGTTTTAGTCTTGGTTTAGATCTTATTGTAGTCCCCAGGTTAGATCTGCTTTTGTTCTGAGTTTAAACTTGTTTTTGTTCTGTTTTTATCTCAGTTTAGAGTTGATTTAGTCCTGGTTTTGACCTGGTTTGGTCCTTGTTCAGTCCTGGTCTAGTCCTGGTTTAGTCCTGGTTTAGTCCTGGTTTAGTCCTGGTTTAGTCCTGGTTCAGTCCTGGTTCAATCCTGGTTTAGTCCTGGTCTAGTCCTGGTCTAGTCCTGGTTTAGTCCTGGTTTAGTCCTTGTTCAGTCCTGGTCTAGTCCTGGTCTAGTCCTGGTTTAGTCCTGGTTTAGTCCTGGTCTAGTCCTGGTTTAGTCCTGGTCTAGTCCTGGTTCAGTCCTGGTTCAGTCCTGGTCTAGTCCTGGTCTAGTCCTGGTTCAGTCCTGGTTTAGTCCTGGTCTAGTCCTGGTTTAGTCCTGGTTTAGTCCTGGTCTAGTCCTGGTTTAGTCCTGGTTTAGTCCTGGTTTGGTCCTGGTCTAGTCCTGGTTTAGTCCTGGTTTAGTCCTGGTTTAGTCCTGGTCTAGTCCTGGTTTAGTCCTGGTTTAGTCCTGGTCTAGTCCTGGTTTAGTCCTGGTTTAGTCCTAGTTTAGTCCTGGTTCAGTCCTGGTTTAGTCCTGGTTTAGCCCTGGTTCAGTCCTGGTCTAGTCCTGGTTCAGTCCTGGTTTAGTCCTGGTTCAGTCCTGGTTTAGTCCTGGTTCAGTCCTGGTTTAGTCCTGGTTTAGTCCTGGTTTAGTCCTGGTTCAGTCCTGGTCTAGTCCTGGTTCAGTCCTGGTTCAGTCCTGGTTTAGTCCTGGTCTAGTCCTGGTTTAGTCCTGGTTTAGTCCTGGTCTAGTCCTGGTTTAGTCCTGGTTTAGTCCTGGTCTAGTCCTGGTTTAGTCCTGGTTTGGTCCTGGTCTAGTCCTGGTTTAGTCCTGGTTTAGTCCTGGTTTAGTCCTGGTCTAGTCCTGGTTTAGTCCTGGTTTAGTCCTGGTCTAGTCCTGGTTTAGTCCTGGTTTAGTCCTAGTTTAGTCCTGGTTCAGTCCTGGTTTAGTCCTGGTTTAGCCCTGGTTCAGTCCTGGTTTAGTCCTGGTTTAGTCCTGGTTTAGTCCTGGTTCAGTCCTGGTTTAGTCCTGGTTTGGTCCTGGTTTAGTCCTGGTTCAGTCCTGGTTCAGTCCTGGTTTAGTCCTGGTTTAGTCCTGGTTCAGTCCTGGTTCAGTCCTGGTTTAGTCCTGGTTCAGTCCTGGTTTAGTCCTGGTTCAGTCCTGGTTTAGTCCTGGTCTAGTCCTGGTTTAGTCCTGGTTTAGTTCTAATAGACTCCAGAATCAGTAAACGCTGTCGTTCAAACGTCTGTTTCTTTATTACTTTGGATCTAAACCTCAGGAGCCTCAGACCTGATTAAGAAGAATGATGGACAGAGTGAGAGAGAGGAGAGGGAGAGGGGGGAGAGGGGGAGAGAGAGAGAGAGAGAAGAGAGAGAGAGAAGAGAGATAGAGAGGGGGAAAGAGAGAAGGAGAGGGGGAAAGAGAAAGAGTGAGGTAGAGGGGGGGATGGGGGAGAGGAGAGAGGGAGAGAGGAGGGGAGAGAGAGAGGGAGAGAGAAAGAGAGAGGGGGAGAAAGAGAGTAAAAAGAGGGAGAGAGGAGGGGAGAGAGGGAGGGGGAGAGAGAGAAGGAGAGAGGGGAGAGAGGGAGAGAGAGAGAAGGAGAGGGGGTAGAGAGGGGGAAAGAGAGAAAGAGGGGGGGAGAAAGGGAGGGGGGAGGAGAGAGGGAGAGAGAGAGAGAAAGAGAGAGGGGGAGAGAGAGATACAGAGAGAGGGGGGTGGAGAGGGGGGAGAGAAAGAGAGAGGGGTCAGAGAGTGAGGGGGGTGAGAGAGAGAGGACAGAGAGGGGAGGAGGGGAGCAGGGTGAGAGTGAAAGAGAGAGAGAGGAAAAAGAGAGAGAGAATGGAGAAAGAAAGAGTTAAAGGATAGAAAAGGGGAGAGAGAGAGTGGGGGAGAGAGAGAGAATGAGAGAGAGAATGAGGAAAGAAAAGAATGGAGAAGGAAAGAGGGGAAAGAGCCAATCAAAGTAGGAGAGAGAGAGGGGGAAGACAAGGGGGAGGAGAGAGAGAGAGAGAGAGAGAGAGAGAGAACATTGTAGAAAAATAGATTCAGAGAGCGAGGATGGTGACTACAGAGACATTCATGGATTATCTCATACATCTGTGTGATATTTTCTGTCTTTAGAGCCTCAGCTGTGGTCAGTTAAAGGTGCACTGCGTAACTTTTCTGTCGTCATGCAGACCAGCACCCACCAGGACAAGTCACGGCTCAGATCTGTGGAGGTGTGGCGCTGTTCACGGTAACAAGGCAATAAAAACACCTGCGTGAACAAATGCCACATCAGTTTAATGCCACACTGTGGAATATTCCAAGCAAATGATCTGAACATCTCCATGGAAACGAGCAGAGGCACAGGAACTATGCCAAGACCAACTCCCTTGGGGCCAATTAGTGAGTCCACTTTAGAGGATAATCCTAGTTTAAGGCTGGTTTAGTCCTTCTGTAGTCCTGGTTTAGCTCTAGTTTTAGTTCTGGTTAAGTCCTAGTTTTAGTCCTGGTTTAGCTCTAGTTTTAGTCCTGGTTAAGTCCTAGTTTTAGTCCTGGTTTAGCTCTAGTTTTAGTCCTGGTCTAGTTCTTGTATTTATTTTTGGTTTAAGTTTGTTTTTTGTGCAGGTTTAGATTTGTGTCAGTGCCGTATCCTGGTTTAGTCCTACTTTAGTTCTGGTTTAGTTCTAGTATTAGTCTTTGTTAAGTCCTAGTTTTAGTCCTGGTCCAGTTCTGGTATTTATTACTGGTTTAGGTTCGGTTTTAACTGGTTTTGTGCAGGTTTAGTTTTGTTTGTTTAAGTCCTGTAAGTATTTAATTGTGGTTTAGGTCTGGGTTTAGTCCTGGTTTAGTACAAGTTTTAGTCCAGGTCTGGTTCTGGTTTTACACCTGATCTGGGCTGGGTCTGGACTGGTTTCATAGGTTTAGTCTGTTTCAATCATGTGAATATTTAGTCTTGGTTTAGTCCTGATTTATTCCTGGTTTAGTCCTGATTTAGTCCTGGTTTAGTGCTGGTTTAATCCTACTTTATTTTCTAGTTTAGTTCTGGTTTAATTCTAATTTTAGTCCTGGTCTAGTTCTAGTTTTTACACCAGTCTAGGTTAGGTCTGTATGGTTTCTGCAGGTTTAGTCCTGGTTTAGTCCTGGTTTAGTCCTGGTTTAGTCCTGGTTTAGTCTTCAAATCCCATTAAAGCTGGTTTTATGAGCCCCGTGTGGCCGGAGCAGGTAATTACAGCCCGCCTCTGCTTTTAATTAAACTGGATCATTTTAATTTAAACCCTTTATAATTAAACCAGCAGAGGATTAAAGTTGAGGCGTGGGTTTCAGTCATTAAGACCTGGTTTAGTCCTGGTTTAGACCTGGATTGCATTGGATTGTGACAGGGGGCTGGACCAATCACAGCGCAGCATTTTAAATTGGGCGGAGCAAAAGTGAAACGACCAAATGAACCAAAGAAAAGTTTTTTTTGTGGTTTTAAGTGCACAAAGAGGCGTCTTCATTACCTGGTCCTGATTTAGTCCTGTTTTAGTCCTGTTTTAGTCCTGGTTTAAACCTGGTTTAGTCCTGTTTTAGTCCTGGTTTAAACCTGGTTTAGTCCTGTTTTAGTCCTGGTTTAGACCTGGTTTAGTCCTGTTTTAGTCCTGGTTTAGTCCCGGTTTAGTCCTGGTTTAGACCTGGTTTAGTCCCGTTTTGGTCCTGGTTTAGACCTGGTTTAGTCCTGTTTTGGTCCTGGTTTAGACCTGGTTTAGTCCTGGTTTAGTCCTGGTTTAGTCCTGGTTTAGACCTGGTTTAGTCCTGTTTTGGTCCTGGTTTAGTCCAGGTTTAGACCTGGTTTAGTCCTGTTTTAGTCCTGGTTTAGTCCTGGTTTAAACCTTGTTTAGTCCTGTTTTAGTCCTGGTTTAGACCTGGTTTAGTCCTGTTTTAGTCCTGGTTTAGACCTGGTTTAGTCCCGGTTTAGTCCTGGTTTAGACCTGGTTTAGTCCTGTTTTGGTCCTGGTTTAGACCTGGTTTAGTCCTGTTTTGGTCCTGGTTTAGACCTGGTTTAGTCCTGGTTTAGACCTGGTTTATTCCTGGTTTAGTCCTGGTTTAGACCTGGTTTAGTCCTGGTTTAGACCTGGTTTAGTCCTGGTTTAGTCCTGGTTTAGTCCTGGTTTAGTCCTGGTTTAGACCTGGTTTAGTCCTGGTTTAGTCCTGGTTTAGTCCTGGTTTAGACCTGGTTTAGTCCTGGTTTAGTTCTGGTTTAGACCTGGTTTAGACCTGGTTTAGTCCTGGTTTAGACCTGGCTTAGTCCTGGTTTAGACCTGGTTTAGTCTTGGTTTAGACCTGGTTTAGTCCTGGTTTAGACCTGGTTCAGTCCTGGTTCAGTCCTGGTTTAGTCCTGGTTTAGACCTGGTTTAGTCCTGGTTTAGACCTGGTTTAGTCCTGGTTTAGACCTGGTTTAGTCCTGGTTTAGTTCTGGTTTAGTCCTGGTTTAGACCTGGTTTAGTCCTGGTTTAGACCTGGTTTAGTCCTGGTTTAGACCTGGTTTAGTCCTGGTTTAGACCTGGTTTAGTCCTGGTTTAGTTCTGGTTTAGACCTGGTTTATTCCTGGTTTAGTCCTGGTTTAGACCTGGTTTAGTCCTGGTTTAGACCTGGTTTAGTCCTGGTTTAGTCCTGGTTTAGTCCTGGTTTAGTCCTGGTTTAGACCTGGTTTAGTCCTGGTTTAGTCCTGGTTTAGTCCTGGTTTAGACCTGGTTTAGTCCTGGTTTAGACCTGGTTTAGTCCTGGTTTAGTTCTGGTTTAGTCCTGGTTTAGTCCTGGTTTAGACCTGGTTTAGTCCTGGTTTAGACCTGGTTTAGTCCTGGTTTAGTTCTGGTTTAGACCTGGTTTAGTCCTGGTTTAGACCTGGTTTAGACCTGGTTTAGTCCTGGTTTAGACCTGGTTTAGTCCTGGTTTAGACCTGGTTTAGTCCTGGTTTAGTCCTGGTTTAGTCCTGGTTTAGTTCTGGTTTAGACCTGGTTTAGTCCTGGTTTAGACCTGGTTTAGTCCTGGTTTAGACCTGGTTTAGTCTTGGTTTAGACCTGGTTTAGTCCTGGTTTAGACCTGGTTTAGTCCTGGTTTAGTCCTGGTTTAGACCTGGTTTAGTCCTGGTTTAGACCTGGTTTAGTCCTGGTTTAGACCTGGTTTAGTCCTGGTTTAGACCTGGTTTAGTCCTGGTTTAGTTCTGGTTTAGTCCTGGTTTAGACCTGGTTTAGTCCTGGTTTAGACCTGGTTTAGTCCTGGTTTAGACCTGGTTTAGTCCTGGTTTAGACCTGGTTTAGTCCTGGTTTAGACCTGGTTTAGTCCTGGTTTAGACCTGGTTTAGTCCTGGTTTAGACCTGGTTTAGTCCTGGTTTAGACCTGGTTTAGTCCTGGTTTAGTTCTGGAGGACTGAGGAGAACTCACTGGAGTAAACATGAAAATACTGCATGTATTCTCTCTCTCTCTCTCTGTCATTTTCCAATGATTCCCCTTAACGCTCTCTCTCTCCCCTCTTTTTCTCTGTCCTCCTTTGCTCTCCCCCCCTTCTCCCTCCCCCCTTCTCTCTCCCTCTGTGCCATTCTCCCTTTTCTCTCTTCTTTCTCTTCACCCTCTCCTCTCTTTCTCTCTCTCCCCTTCTCTCTTTCTTTTTTCTATCTCCACCTTTCCCTCTCAGCCTCCGTCCACCCTGACTCCCTTTTCTTGCTTTCTCCCCCTTTTCTCTCTCTCTCTGTCCCCTTTTCCCCTTCTCTCTCTCTGTCTTGGTCCCCTTTTTCTCTCTTTCTCTCTCCTCCCCTCTACTCTCCCTTTTCTCTCTTTCTCTCTCCCTCTTCTTTCTCTCCCTCCCCCTCTTTACTTTTGTCTCTCTCTCTCTGCCCCTCTCTCTCTCTTCTCGTCTCTCTCTCTTTCTCTCACTCCCTCACCTCTTTCTCTTTCTGCCTCTCTCTTTTTCTCTTCTCCATCCTCCCCCTCATTCGCTCCTCTTTACTCACCCCCACCTCTTTCTCTCTCCCTCTCCCCTCTCTCTCTTATTTCTCTCTCTCTCTACCCTCATTTGTCTCTCTCCTCTCTTTTTTTCACTTCTCCATCCTCCCCCTCTTCCACCCCTCTTTCCTCACCTCCCCCCTCTTTCTCTTTTCTCTCTATCTTTTCCATCCTCCCCCTCTTTCTCCCCTCTTCTCTCCCCCTCTCTCTCTCCTCTTTCTCTCCCTCTACCCTCATTTGTCTCTCTCTCCCCTCTTTCCTCACCTCCCCCCTCTCCCTCTCTCTGTCTCTTCTCTCTTCTCCATCCTCTCCCTCATTCCCCCCTCTTTCCTCACCCCCTCCTCTCTCTCTCTTCTCCCCCCTCCCCCCCTCTCCCCCCTCTCTCCCCCTCTCTCCCCTCTCTCTGATTAAATTACAGCGCGCTCCTCTCCCGTGTTCCCGGGGACGTCGGAGATGACACGCGTGAATCTCCAGAGCAGATTTATGCAGATTTTAAACTCTTTTGAGACGTGGAAAAAGTAGATAATTAGGCGATGATTTCATAAGCTTTTTTAATTAATTATCAAAAGAATAACAGGGTCAATGGTTCACACCTGCCCCAGTGAGAGGGGGAGGAAGGGAGGGCATCTGAGGCAAAGGATACAGAGAAATGTTGACCGAGATAAAGAGTGGTTTGGTTCATTACGGGGCAGAACAAATCCACACCGACAGAACGAAAAGCAGAAAGAAACAGAAAAGAATCATTTCTCACCAAACTGACTTCATCTTGTGATAAAGCGCCGTATTTAATCCAACTTATAGACCCTTTAAAACAGAGGCCACTGTAAATGTTTGAATGATTGTCTCACATTAGATCTAAATTCTATGGTTTTAAGTGTTTGTGTTGGAAAAAAGCAACACATTTGAATTTCCAGAGTAGAAAGGTCAGTTAGTTTGATTTTCTGTAACAAACGATGGACAGAATACAATTTTCTAGCCTTAAAATTGTATTTCAGCTTCAAAAGGATGTCATTTATGAAACAGTATCTAATATATCTCCAGATAAAATGAAAAATGATTGTGGGCTCAACATTTCTGTGAGTATTTTTCCAGTAAAACCCATAAATCTGGATTGTTCCTTCATCAAAAATGCAACGAGTTTATGATAATTTCCTCAAACATAATGTAAAATACAATAATAAATGTGTTTAAAGCAGCTCTGATGTCACTCACATGTGTCTGAGGCTCACACTGACACTAAATCATCTACATTTGTCAGATTTTGTGATAATCTGAGGTTAATCCCAGTGTCTCAGTGAATCACATTATGCTGCACTTCACTTTTGCCTCCATTCTCAATTTAAAATGTTTTTGTTCACAGACTTTTAAAGGGTCTATATGTTTAGCCCTTGGCAAATCAAAGCTGTTTCCTGTTTATCGACGCACAGCACTCACTTTGTCAAACCTAAGCAGGTGACGTTTGACCTGAGATCCAAAGTTGTTTCACGACTTGTGTGAATTTTTTGTGACATTTCTGAGCTCTACTCTGCGCTCCTCTGTCTCTGAGGGAGCGCCCCCCTGTGGAGGAGGAGCTCATTCGACGCTTGTGTCCACGATCTCGTCCTTTCGGTCATTACCCAGAGCTCATGACCAGGTGACAGAGGAACGGAGATTGATGGTAAATCCAGAGCTTTGTCTTTCAGCTCAGCTCTTTTTTTATCACAACAGTCCGATACAGCGCCCGCATCACTGCAGGGCTGCACCTGTCGACCTCACGCTCCATCTCTCCCTCAAGACCCCGAGACACTTGAACTCCTCCACTTGAGGCCAGGACTCTCCACCCGGAGCCATCAGGACGACATCGTCTGCAAACAGCAGAGATGATCCTGTGATTCCCAAACTGTCGTCCTCCGGGCCCCGACTGCACCTGAAGTTCTGTTCATGAAAATGATGAACAGAACCAGGACAAAGGACAGCTCCTGCTCCGGTCGTACAGGACCGGACAGCTCTGGACGACTGATGACGTCAGGTCAACTAAACTTTGGGCAAAGTCTCTGCACGTTTTCAATTGAAATTATATGAGTTGAAATTCATTCATTCATTTTCTACCGCTTATTCCCGTTAGGGGTCGCGGGTGACTGGAGCCTGTCCCGGTGACTTTGGGCCTTAGGCGGGGTACACCCTGGACAGTGGCCAACTCGTCGCAGGGCTGACACAGAGAGACAGACAAGGACAGACGACCATTCACTCTCACATTCATACACTAGGGACAATTTAGAGTTGTCAATTAACCTCCACAGTCATGTCTTTGGACGGTGGGAGGAGCCAGAGAACCTGGAGAGAACCCACGGTAACACGGGGAGGACATGCAGACTCCACCCAGAGAGATCGTGTGATGTTGGTCTGGTCCGGGATTCGAACCCACGATCTCCTTATTGAGAGGCAGAAGCTCTAGCCCAGGGCTGGGCAAACCTTTTGACCCAAGGGCCACATTGGATTTTTACACTTGCTCTGGGGCCGAACCATTTACAGTTTGAATGTTGTTAACTACCGTATATTACACACTATTACACATAGACTTAATGCCTAAAATACACACAAAAAACTACAACAGAATAGCAAAAATCATTACCTTTATTTATTTTAGTGGGAACAGTGCCATTGGTCACTCTTTTTATCCAAAGTATCAAAGTTTGGTGTCATTCTAGTGGTGGATATTCTCAAAAAAATGAATTAAATGAACAACTGCAGTCTAGACAACTATAAAATGACAAATGTGCTATACTTAACTCATACATTTTTTAATTAAATGCTTTGCGGGCCGGATCAAAATGCCAAAAGGGCCGCATGTGTCCCTCGGGCCTTAGTTTGCCCCCCTCTGCTCTAGCCGCTCTGCCACCGTGCACCCATGAGTTGAAATGATTAATTATAATTGAATTCACTCTGAACCAGCAGACCACTAAAGCAAGACTAAAGCACAACTAAAACAAGACTAAAACAGGATTAAAACAGACTTGACAAGAACAGCACAACACCAGTGATATAACAATAAAGAATAACAACAAGACCAAAATAGAGTTCTTAATATGAGGTTAACTCCTGCTTTAAACCTGGTTTGGATGTAGTGTTTGTCCTGCTTCAGTTCAGATTCATCCGTTTAGCTCTGGTTAAGTCCTCGGTTCACTTCTGGTCTCGTACTTTATTATTTATTTATTTCACAAACCTGTTGTGTTAAACTGCTCTTTAGTCCAGACTTGTCAGAAGTTCCTCTCTCTCCTGCTCGTCCCTGTTTCACCTCGGGGTCTAATCTCTCGCTCCATCTGCCGTTGCATCATTTGTTTCATCCCGCAGGAAGTTAGCTCTCTGTTAGCGCGCCGCCGGATCCGTCTACGCTAGCGCCGCGGCTAACGCACACACTTTAGAGCCTCTGTCATTATTAAAACATGCAAACGAGCCATAATATCCACTAATGGGACCCAAACGCAGCGGAGTACGTCACCGACAGGAAAAACAGGCCAGTGATGGAGCTGATCTGACTCAAAGACAAAACTGATACAAACAGGGCTAATTGTTTTGTATTTACATGTTTTTATTTAGATGTAATAAACGATTTAAGACATATTTTACTTTTTGTAAATGTAAAAGCCATTTCGAGACAGAAAGTGGAGTCTTTCTTTCTCAGACGGAGCAGTTTTCAGTTTAATTTTATGGTATTTTCAAGATAACTTCAAGAAATCTTTATTTAATTTTAGTCTTACGCCTTTGGAATTACATGATTTTAGTTGTAGTCAAGGTTTAGTCAAATGATCCTTTTGTTCTGTTCATACTCTACTGTATACATTTCATATTTAAAGTGCGTATGACAGGTTTTCATGATTTTCTAATTTTGACTTTATTCAGTGTATTAACACCTCTTGTAAATATAAATTATAGTTTTACGCCAATCAAGCAGCCATTTGTGGAGAAAAGTTGAAAAATATGTTAAAAATTACAGGAAGTAAACAAACTGATGACATCACACTGAGGAGACAAAGGTTACGCAAAATTTACACAAAATAAACTACTTTTTTGAACATTTATACATGAATTCAACAAAATAAAGGTGTTCACATGTGTTTTTATGTGTAAAATAAACAAATCTGTGATATCTGAGGAGTTTTGGCCCTGTGTACAGGATGGTTGCTATGGTAATTTCCTAGTGTGATGTCATCATTTACAACCAGGAAGTAAAACAAAAAACCTAAAAAAATGCTAAACCACAATAAAATTTGTGAAGTTTTTGAACACAATTTGAAACATATTTTTCTTAACTGCATTTTTGTCAAATGAGTGTCCAACCTGTCATAGGCCCTTTAACTCTATTTTATGATTATTTTTGCAAACCTTCATTTATCAGTTTATTTTTTACTATTTTATTCTATTTCATGCTGCACACATCACCCAGGCAACTTCCTATTTTGAGTTTTGTTCACTGACACTGACAAACAAAAACTTGTTTTCTGATTTTGTTTTATTCTAAAGTTTAATTTAAGTCAAACGAAAATTCAAGCTAATTAAGTTTAATTCAACTTTAGTAGAGTTTAGTGAACTTTGGTGTTCCTTTACTTTGGCGTCTCATGTTTTAGAACTTAAATAATGTTTGTGCTGAAAACCACACTTTCTCTCAGTCAGGTGTTCCCTAGTCAGGATTTGTGTTAGCGTGTGTTTCACCATGGGGAAACAAACAAAAGCTAGCTTGCCCCGACATGTTGATGTAAGCACACAGTTGTATTGAATGTGATTTGCTTCAGAAATGCTCAGAATCTGTGAAGATGGATTTAAAGGCCCTGTACCTCATTTTTTTCTCTTTTGAAACGTGAAAAACAGAACCAGTTGATGTTAAACTCTTCCATCAGTCTCATGTGTCTCTCACTTTAATCCAGTCCCAGCATCATAAATATTCACCTCCATGAGTTTAGAAGCACTTTTCATCAGTCTCTAAGGCCAGAGCCCATTAACTGGAGGGTATTTCTGGCTGAGACATGTCTCCAGCGCCCCCCTGTGGCCCGTCCATTGGAACTGCAGCCATAAAAACAATCCTCTCCAGCCCAGTAAGCGTTTTTTTTCCGTAGAGCGCGATGTAATGAAAAACTGCTCATATTCAGCTGAAAGGCACCTACAGCTTTAAATAATGTCGGATTTAGTGTTGATTTTTACCTGTTTTCAGCCCATTGACATTCTCTCAGTTTGAAATTCTTCAGTTGTCTTTAAAATGTATTTTAAACTGGCTCCGCTCCAGCCAAACTCGCGCGCTGATTGGTCAAAACAGTAACCGTTCGGACCAATCAGCGCATGAGGGCGAAGTGAACGAGCCAATCCACATTACTCTCGCTCTGATTGGTTAAAAGAGTCACATGATACGCGAGCCAACGCAACTCCCAGGCCGCACTGCAGAAAACATTAGCGTGCTAACGATGTGCTTCCTCTTTTCTCTATAAAAGAAAGTGCTGTGGTCTTTTCACCCGAATCAATGCTTATATGAGATATCTGTGCTGGAGGAAACACCGATTTGACTTTATTACATGCAAAAAAAAATCACGAACATGAACTAATTCTGTTTTTCACGTTTCACACACACTCACACACGTTTCAAAAAAGTAAAGATCAGGTACAGCCCCTTTAAACAGCACAGGAGACGTCCGAATCTCCTCCTTTGACGTCAATATTGTGGGGAACTTGAAACTGAATGTTTTTGTGAGGCTCAGAGAAGATGACCTTGTAAACAGGATTAGTATAAGTATGAATGAAGCAAAAATACAACTCCAGACATGTTTTTGATCAGTTAAAAGCTCAAAAAAGTCTATTTTGTTTAAAGGTCCCATATCCTGCAAAATGGACTTTTCAGAGGTTCTAACCTTCCTCCAGTGCTATTTGGGCCTCGTATGTTGTGCCCAAAGTGGTTTTTTGATTGATTCCCTCATGTTTTCACTAGAGAACTGTCTTTTCCGTCCCCCTCGGCTGAGCAGCAGACGGGGGCTCCTCACCAAGATGACGCGGTGTTTAAGCCACGCCTCCAGGAAGCGTGCAGCCGCAGAATAAAAACAGCTAATGCTAATGCTACACAGTAATTACACGATGGATACAACAGATCGAAGAGTTAGCTTGTTATTTACCAAACGGCACGTCCGTGGTTGAGGCCCTGGAGCACGTCAAACTCCAGGTCAGATCCAGGACGTAGGACTCAGCACGACGCACCGTCAGGACGGATAAAATGTTTATTCAGTGTTTGTGTATCGCTGTTTACTGGAGCACACGGCGCATGCACCATCTCCACTCTAGGCTTCGGCACGAGTTGGGCGGGGGAGGCGCGCGGGTTGGGCGGGGGAGGCAGGCTGCTCTCTGTTCAGGGGGGTCAGATCTCAGAGTGAGCCGTTTGCTTTTACAAGGAGGGGGGCCAGTCCAAGAAATGGGTGTTTTTTGTAAACTGTTATGTTATGGATATTACACAACGAGAAAATGTATCAACAAAGCCCTTAGAATAGACTGTGTGAAGGGGAAAAGAGCAGAATATGGGACCTTTAATATGTGTGCTTTAAACATATAAGTAGACAAAATGACCGGTGTTGTTAGTCACTGAAGTAAACGATTTGCACATAGTTCTAAAGTACACTCTGTTCTCGCGCGCTCTTCCCCGCAGCTCTAATCATTATTCCGCTTACGTGTCGCACATATGAATAACTTATGTCACATTTTGACTCCAGCGCGGATCACTCTCCTCTCCTCCATAACGAGCGTTTTATCTGACGACCTCTGACCCCGTCCCCTCGCCGCTCGCGCAGACGGATATGACAGGCCCGGCAGCAAATCGTTACGGCGCGTCACGAGGCCCCCTGGTGGCCCTCCCCGAGCGGACGACAGTGACGGCGCGCGGGCGTCCTGAGTCCTGTCAGTCAAAACGTAGATCCGCGCTTCATGTGGTGGAGGGATACGCTGCGAAAAGGGCGTGAAAAGGCCAGATTCAGACACATGCTAATTTAGACTGATGAGTTAAGTAGGGCTTCTGTCGAGGGGTTTAAGGGAGGAGGCGGATTTCCACACGTTTGATGGAAAGTGTTTAATATGAGAGACGCTGCCGAGCAAATGTTTAGAAATGTTTAGAAATTAGAACACATTATGCAAAACTGACTTGTTTGAGCTTTTAAAAATGATGTTCTGAAAGTGTTCCCTCGTCAAAAACATGTCGTATTTAGCTTCATTTGGTTAATCTTGTTTGTTCACAAGTTCATCTTCTCTGCTTCTTCTCTGAGCCTCACAAAAACACTTGGTTTCAAATTTCCCAGATTTGTGATGTCAGAGGTAGAGATTGTGAGGTCTCCTGTGCTGTGCAGGTCACCTGATGTTTACGAGGGCGGAGCAGAGGAGAGGAGATCGGTTTTGTTCCACAGACACGAAAAGACGCCACAGAGATCTCACGTTAAATAAAACTCCCCCGTGAGCTTAAACCATAGACCGTATAAATATCACTGGACATCTGGAGCTGCTGCCGCCGTGTTCCAAACAGGAAGTGACTCTGGAGTCTGTTCTGGCTCCTTCAAGTCGAGCTTCATTCACTTTCTGTCACGACACTGGTATCTTTTCTCTGTAACTGTTTCTGTCAAACTCAACATCTGAAACTAAAATGTCTGTTTTGACACATTCCACATGATCCTGGTGTGCTTTTCTCGTTATGTTCTTCGTAAATCAAGTTATTATCAATAATAACTGACCAATCAGGTGATTCCTTTTTCAGAGGTTGGTTTTCGCTCGCGTTAGCAACAGGTTTGATTGACAGCTAACACAGCTCTGTGCCTCCATCTCCTCTCAAAAACCGTTAACAACCTCGCTCCTGATTGGTCCGTGTGGTTGCCACGATACGAGCCAGACACTATGACGTCACACTCTGGACGTACCATCTATGGCTCAAACTAGTGAAAAGGGCCAAACATTTCACCAAACTATTACAGAACACATGTGGTCGCCATGACAACATCAGCTCCATCTAACATACCAGTTACTATGTAACTACTGTTCTATGAGTACATGAAGGGCCCTTAACTCACTATAGTTGTTGATTTGTTTGTTCAGTTGTTTGGGTCAGTGAGTGTTAATGAATATAGATGATACACATGCTGTAAACTCTCCAAATTATAGCCACGGGCTCAGTTCAATCCATTGTCCCACATTCACTCTCTCTCTGTCTCTCTCTCTCTGTCTCTCTCTCTCTGTCTCTCTCTCTCTCTCTCTCTCTCTCTCTCTCTCTCTCTCTCTCTCTCTCTCTCTCTCTCTCTCTCTCTCTCTCTCTCTCTCTCTCTCTCTCTCTCTCTCTCTCTCTCTCTCTCTCTCTCTCTCTCTCTCTCTCTCTCTCTCTCTCTCTCTCTCTCTCTCTCTCTCTCAACATGAAATACATGTCTAGACTTAAACTGTAGTTAGTTGGGCTTTTAAATAAGGTATTTAGATTTGTGAAATGATTAAACAATTATATTTTTTTATAGAATGTGCAAAAATACTTGTAACTACTGTAAATAATGACATTTTAACGCAATTTAACATTTAAAAAGTGTGATTAATCTGGTTAAACGTTTTAATTGATTGACAGCCCTAATAACAATACAAACAATGCTGCGTGTCTGTCCTTTGAGCCAAACACTTCTGCTTTTATGACACTCTCTGCACTTCACAGAGCGCCGGGCAAACGACCTCGACTGAATAAACATGGGACTGTGGGACTCCTGTGTTTCCATCTTCGCTGTTGCAGAGAGACAGGTTTTCCAGTTAGTTAGACAGATCGAGGCCTCGCTGTGGTCCGAGGCTCAAACGAGGCAAACATGTCCACGACGTTTGGAGTTTATTATTATATTGAGCCTTCTCCTGCGCTGACAGACCATGGAAATATGTGAAGTGGAAAAGTGTGTACACAAGGCTCAGCTCTGTGACCCCACCACTCAAGAGCCTCTGTGTCTTCATCATTTTTATTACAGATGACATAAGTCTGAGTTAGTTTGGTGGGAGGGCACCTGTGGTAAATATTGATCATAGTTTGTGATAGTGAAGCTGATGAAGTTGCAAATTTTGAAAAATAACAGTTTAAAATGACTGGAAGTAGTGTTCAATTCTAAAACTTAAAGCTGGACTAGGCTTCCTGATTTTCACACCGCAAAACAGGAATTAGGTTTTTAACTCGGCCCTAGCGCTCACAAACCGTTTGGCACACGCTATATATCCACATGCATTCATTTTAGACACATGCACAGTTTTAAAACATCTTTTTTCAGACAACAAAGTGAAACTGGAGTGGACCACCCAAGCTCAGCCAATCAGAGTGCTGCTTTTGGATCTTACTTTACTTTATTCTCAGACGCAGACACCGTGCAGGGGTCTAATTTTTGACACAATGAGATGCTTTTAGTAGTTACTCTTTGGTGGAAAACACAAAATCTACTCATTTACACACAAAAAAGTAAAATACCCCAGCTTTAATCCCTCTGTGATGTCATCAAAAAGCGACAGCAACTGACACATTTTTCTGACAATTTAAACCATCAATCAAAAAAATAAAGTGTTATCAGGTATTATTATTTGTCAAATCATAACTATTGTGTAATGTATGTGGATGTTGGCCCTTGTTTACAGTCTGGTTGCTATGGTAACAGTTGTGGAATTACCTCTAACTGTGTCATATTTGTGTCATGTTCAACCAGGAAGTGACATTATAAACTGTCAATGTTTAGTCAAATCTTAAACATGATCATGTACGTGTAGTTGAACGTGACAGATGTGCTTTAAAGCAGTTTTTTCTGGAACTTAGTTTTGAATTAAACATATTGGAAATCATAATGTTATATTTTGTTAATTGCAAACAGCAATATTTGTCTAAAATATTGCTGGACTGAACCGGGACTAAACCAGGTCCAAACCAGGACTGAACTGGGACTAAACCAAGCCAAGTTCAAACCAGGACTAAACCAGGACTGACTAAACCAGGTCTAAACTGGGACTAAGTCAAGTCTAAACCAGATCTAAACCAGGATTAAACCAGGACTGACAAAACCAGGACTAAACCAAGTTCAAACCAGGTCTAACCTAGGACCAGGACTAAACCAAGTGTAAACCAGGTGTAAACCAGGTGTAAACCAGGTGTAAACCAGGTCTAAACCAGGTGTAAACCAGGTGTAAACCAGGTCTAAACCAAGACTAAACCAGGATTTAACTGGGACTGACTGAACCGGGACTAAACCAGGTCTAAACCAGGTCTAAACTAGGTCCAAACCAGGACAAAACCAGGACTAAACAACGATTAAACTGGGACTGACTGAACTGGGACTAAACCAAGTTAAAACCAGGTCTAACCTAGGACCAGGACTAAACCAGGTCTAAACCAGGACTAAACCAGGTCTAAACCAGGACTAAACCAGGTCTAAATCAGGTCTAAACCAGGTCTAAACCAGGACTAAACCAGGACTAAACCACGATTAAACTGGGACTGACTGAACCGGGACTAAACCATGATTAGAGCTAAAATACTCTGTATACTTCTGCAGATGGTTGAGGGCCGGATCATGTCCCTTGAGGGCCTGATTTGGCCCCTGGGCCTTCAGTTGAACAGCCCTGGTCTTGAGGCTTCAGCGTCACCAAATACAATCCAAACTAACAATAAAGTCAACTTGTCATAAACTAACAACGAGGAAAAAAACATCAAAACACGTCTGAAAGCTCACACGGGTCCACTTTGCTGAATGTTTCCGCTTTAATCAAGAGCTCCCTGTTCGTTCTCATGTTCATTTCCTCGTGTTGTGTTCATTTCCTCGTGTTGTGTTCATTTCCTCGTGTTGTGTTCATTTCCTCGTGTTGTGTTCATTTCCTCGTGTTGTGTTCATTTCCTCGTGTTGTGTTCATTTCCTCGTGTTGTGTTCATTTCCTGGTCTTGTCATAATCGCGCCTTTGATTGTCATTTAACGACACGTGTCAAACTCGCGCGTCAGATTAAACTCTTCACAAACTCCAGATCCGTCAGTCCGTCGTCTGTCAGGCGCCTAATCCTCTGAAGCGCTCTTTGTCGGGAGGCGCCTCAGTTCCCTCCGTTATTCCATCCATTATTCGTCTGCGTGTTCTGCTTCTGTCACGCGGCGGCTTCTCTCGAGGAAAGGCGTTCTCGTGGCCCAGATCTGCTCCGGCTTCAGGACCGCTCTGTCTGTCAGAGAAACGAACTGAAATCCAGACGAGACGACGAGCGAGCGGCGTCTACGGACGGTTTAGGAGGAACAGAGCTCCATCCAACCAGGACTGGACCAGGACTGAACCAGGACTGGACCAGGACTGGACCAGGACTGAACCAGGACTGGACCAGGACTGGACCAGGACTGAACCAGGACTGGACCAGGACTGGACCAGGACTGAACCAGGACTGAACCAGGACTGAACCAGGACTGAACCAGGACTGAACCAGGACTGATCCGGGACTGGACCAGGACTGGACCAGGACTGAACCAGGACTAAACCAGGACTAAAGTAGATTGAAACAAATTCAAACCAGGACTAAGATAGGACTAGAACAGGACTGAAACAAGACTAAAAGGGTACTAAATTAGATCTGAAACAGGACTGAATCAGGACTAAACAAGGACTAAAACAGGACTAAACCAGAGTTAAAAAGGGCACATCAAACTTCAACCAGGACACATTTTTTGGATTGGACAAAATTAAGTAAAAAAATTTATCAGATGAAAATGTGTATTTTTCAGCATCGGTAAACCAGGTCTAAAGCAGGTCTAAAGCAGGTCTAAAGCAGGTCTAAACCAGGACTAAAGCAGGTCTAAAGCAGGTCTAAAGCAGATCTAAAGCAGGACTAAACCAGGACTAAAGCAGGTCTAAAGCAGGTCTAAAGCAGGTCTAAACCAGGACTAAAGCAGATCTAAAGCAGGACTAAACCAGGACTAAAGCAGGTCTAAAGCAGGTCTAAAGCAGGTCTAAACCAGGACTAAAGCAGGTCTAAAGCAGGTCTGAATCAGGTCTAAAGCAGGACTAAACCAGGTCTAAAGCAGGTCTAAAGCAGGTCTAAAGCAGGTCTAAAGCAGGACTAAACCAGGACTAAACCAGGTCTAAACCAGGTCTAAAGCAGATCTAAACCAGGACTAAAGCAGTTCTAGTTAATGCAGAGGTGGATAATCAAACCTCTGTCAGTGAAGCGTGTGTTCGGGGCAGAGTTCAGACTTTTTTTGTGTTAAATGGCACTGATTAAACATCTGTGTTGTTTGTGTTCATGAAAGTCAGACTGAAAACCTTTTATCAAACAATCACGAGCAATTAATGAGAGGAAAAAGAACCAATCCAACATCGACGCCCCCTGTCTGTCAAACAAGGAACAAAAGAGTATAAACCAGGACTGAACCAGGACTAAACAAGGACTAAACAAGGACTAAACCAGGACTAAACCAAGACAGTAAGGACTAAACAAGATTAAACCAGAACTGAACCAGAACTGAACCAGGATTGAACCAGGATTGAACAGCAACCAAACTAGGACTAAACGTAGAACTACATTTATGACTAAAGTAAACATAGCAGGAATAAATATAGAACTGAACGTAGGACTAAACATAGAACCAAATTTAGGACTGGACCTAGAACTAAATGTAGGACTAAACGTTGGACTAAATTTAGGAATAAACGTAGAACTAAACACGAGACTAAAGTAAACAGAACTAAACGTAGGAATAAACGTAGAACTAAACGTAGAACTAAATGTAGGACTAAATGTAGGACTAAACGTTGGACTAAATTTAGGAATAAACGTAGAACTAAACGTAGAACTAAACACAGTACTAAAGTAAATGTAGAATTAAACGTAGAACTAAACGTAGGAATAAACACAGGAGTAAACTTAGCTCTAAATGTTGGAATAAACGTCAAACTAAACTTAGTCAGGACTTAATGTAGAACTAAACATGTGGAACTAAAAATAAAATAAAATAAATGTGGAACTAAACGTAGGAATAAAATGAGAACTAAAAGTAGAACTAAACATAGGACGAAATGTAGAACTAAAACTTAGCCAGGACTTAATGTAGAACTAAATGTAGAACTAAACGTAAGACTTAATGTAGAACTAAACGTAGAACTAAATGTAGAACTAAACGTAAGAATAAATGTAGAACTAAATGTAGAACTAAATGTAGAACTAAACGTAAGAATAAATGTAGAACTAAATGTAGAACTAAATGTAGAACTAAATGTAGAACTAAACGTAAGAATAAATGTAGAACTAAACGTAGAACTAAACGTAAGAATAAATGTAGAACTAAATGTAGAACTAAATGTAGAACTAAATGTAGAACTAAATGTAGAACTAAATGTAGAACTAAACGTAAGAATAAATGTAGAACTAAATGTAGAACTAAACGTAAGAATAAATGTAGAACTAAACGTAAGAATAAATGTAGAACTAACGTAGCACTAAATGTAGAGCTAAACACAAGACTAAAGGTAGAAATAATCGTAGAACTAAACCAGATCTAAACCAGGACTGAACAGCAACCAAACCAGGACTAAACCAGGACTAAACCAAGATTAAAACACAACTAATTCTGGAGTAAAGTGGACTGAATCAAGACTAAACCAGGACTAAATCAATCCCCCACAATTTGATTAAATACAACATGGTTCACGATTCAATAACGTCCTGATTTAGCAAAAAATGCAGTAGTTGATAAATTGCATTGTGTTTTTAAGAACCAAATACATTTTAACAACAGCATTTCTTTGTAAAAACATGACATACACCCATTTTAATCATCAAAAAAATGTGAATATGTCAAATGTTTTGCATAAACAAGTTTATTTTCTCTAAACAAGCAACAAAATGGTAGCTCTGTCACAAAATAAGCCCAAATATAGTTGTAAAAAAGTCCTTTTATAAGCTGGAAACTCATTTTGATATAAATAAACCAAAAAAGTAAGGTCCATTTTGTAACTTTTTAGTGTTTTAATGCTCAAATACTTCAATTTAAAAAAAAGATCACTGTGCAATAACATCTTCCAACAGAAAAGTTAGACAAGGAAAAATAATGTAGGTCTAATATGATTTTAAAGAAATTGAGATTTGTGAATTCAAATGAACATTTATTTTATTTTAAGAGTTTTTTGTCTTTACTCTGACATTTTCATATTTTTTGTGTGTTTTGGTGCTCAAATACCTCAAATTAAAATAAGAATTCTAACTGTGCAATAACATCTTCCACCAGAAAAGTTACACAATGAAAAATAATGCAGGTCTAATGTGATTTTTGAAGTGTTTTTTGTCTTTAATGTGAGAAAAAGCAGCCTTACCTTCACTTTTCATCCATCTTCTCCTGACGCTGCTCCTTCGTTTCCCTCCAAAAGAAAAAGTAAATTAAAAAATCCGTTTTAAAATCCTGCTGCTGCTGCGCTCTCTCTCCTCCGAGCTCCTGGGCGACGAAAACGCACCTACAATCGAACAAAACGGGAAGAAATTTAATGACGCACGATTTTTTTTCTTCAATTTTGCCTTTTTTCGCTTCAGAAATTTTCCAAAAACGAATCGAAAAAGGTCCAAGGTCAGTGCAGGCGATAATCCACTTTGAGTTAAAACGTGTCGTTCCTTTCGACGGTCGAGAAAAGAAAATTGTTGAATTGTGGAAAGTCTTTCGGGAAAAACATTTGAGCCATGTTTTCTGAAACCGGCGCGTTTGATTTTTGAGAAATAGGTCAACGACGAAATGATCCGTCCAGGTTTGAAGGCATTTTTGTGCAGCTGAAAAAACGGAACAAAAACACGTCAGAAACACGGCACGGAAGTCAAATTATTGAACGATTTTGGGTCTTATTTGAAATTTCTTCCAAATATTTTGATCGACCAAAACATGTTCAAAATGATTTTAATTGGAAGGACTTTGACATTTTTGGAAAAATAAAGTAAAAAAATAATTCTTGGGTAATTTCTTTGCCTTCTTTAAATATGGAAGTCACGCCACAGAAAAGTTTTTAACCGTTTTTGTCAATTTTCCCTTGTTTGTTTCAAAAATTTTACAAAAAACAAAAAGTTAAGAGAAGACGATAATCCACTTTGAGACCAATTGTGTCATAGGTTTTTTAATTTTTGACAATTTGCTTGCTTTTTCCAATAAAAAAGGGGAAAAAAATCATATCTGAAATTTATTTTTTCCTCCTCCTCCTCCTCTTTTAAAAAAAAATCCAGTTTTTGCTACGTTTTCAACCTGAAAACTCCCCTCTAAAAAGGTTAAGTCCTCTTGGTACGTTTTTTAAAATCACATAATAATCCTTGTTTTTTGAAAATTTGAATTTTTTGTTTCTTCTGTATCGATCCACCAAAAGAAATCTGGTGAATTCACATTGATTCATTTATTTCTTGTTTCAAAAATGTGATCAACTGCACGATATTTTCCACATTTCTGTCCAAAAAAATTGCGCATATTCAAAGTTAATTTCTTTTCCATGTTTTCCGCTCACGTTGCCATGACAAAAATCAGAAAAACTCCACCAATGTTGTCGTTAAAACGTTCTTCGATCTTGTTCAAACGCTCAAAACCGCAAACGAATCCCTCGTCGTAAAAAGTTCCTCATTTCTTTCCCGCGTTTTCTGCTCGAAACGTCACGACAAAATTCAAAAATCGTCATAAAATTCAAATCAAAGTCGCTCTTTTTTCTCAAAATCGTGCATGAATTCCTGGAAAAGTTCTCCAGCGTGTTTTTCCGTCCGTTGCTCTCGATCAAACCCTCTTCACGACCTTCTCGCTCGCCCGCCGCACACTTCTGCTTTTCCCCCAGACATTTTTTTCCTTCTTTTTGTTACATTTTTTGATTTTGTGGCTCCGGAGGCACAGATGGCGGCTCGGCGCGTTACCCTTCTCTCTCCCACAGACTGTTGCTCCGGCGCTCTGTAATCCTCCCCCTCTCTCTCTCTCCCTCTCTCTCTCCTCCCTCTCTTCTGACTCGCTCGTGGCGTCTGAGTCGACTGGAAATCACAACCAGGATTTAACGAGTGAACAGGTCTCCCCTCCCTCTCACTCTCTCTGTCCTCCTCTCTTCCCTCCTCTTTATTACCTCTCTCTATTTCTCTTTTTCTCCTCTCTCTCTTTTTCTCCTCCCCTTTTCTCTCTTTTTCTCTTCCCTCTCTCTCTCTGTTATCCTCTTTCTCTTTTTCTCCTCTCTCTCTTTTTCCCTCACTCTCTCTCTATTTTCTCTTCCCTTCTCTTTATTACCTCCCTCTCCCCCTCTCTCTCTCACTCTTTCTTTCTTCTTCTCTTTATTACCCCCCCTCTCTCTCTCTCTCTCGCTCTCTATTTTCTCCTCTTTCTCTTGTTTCCCTCTTTCTCTTTTTCTTCTCTCTTTCCCCCACTCTCTCTCTCTTTTCTCTTCCCTTCTCTTTATTACCTCCCTCTCTTATTCTCCGCCCCTCTCACTCTCTTTCTTTCTTCTTCTCTTTATTACCTCTCTCTCTCTCTCTCTTTCTCCTCTCTCCCTCTCTCTCTGTATCCTCTTTCTCTTGTTTTCCTCTTTCTCTCTTTTCCCCTCTCCCTCTCACTCTCTCTGTCCTCCTCTCTTCCTTGCTCTTTATTACCTCCCTCTCTTTCTCTTTTCTCCTCTCTGTTTTCCTGTTCTCTTCTTTATCTTGTTCTTCTCTTTCTTTCTCTCTTTTTCTCCTCTCTCTCTTTTTCTTCTCCCCCTCTCTCTCTGTTTCTCCTCTTTTTCTCCCCCCTCCCTCTCTTTTTCTCCTCCCTCTCTCTCTCTGTCTATCCTCGTTCTATTGTTTCCCTCGCTCTCTTTCTCTTTTTCTCCTCTCTCACGTTTTTCCTCTCTCTCTAACTCTTTCTCTCTTTTCTCTTCTCCTTTTCTCCTCTCTCACTTGTTCTCTATTCTCCTCTCTGTTTCTCCTTTTCTTCTCTTGCTCTCTCTCTTTCTCCTCTCTCTTTCTCTTTTTCTCCTCTCTCTCTTTCACTTTTTGTCCTCCCTGTCTTTTTCTTTTTTCCTCACTCTCTCTGTTTCTCCTCCCTCTTTTTCCATTCCTTCCCCCTTATTTTCCTCCCTCTCTCTTTGTTTATCCTCTTACTCTTTTTTCCCTCTCTCACTTTCTCTTTTTCTCCTCTCTCTATTTTCTCTCTCTCTCTCCCGCCCCTTTTCTCCCCCGTCTCTTTGTTTCCTCCCCCCCCTCTCTCTCTCTCTGTTTCTCCTGTCTCTTTTTCTCCTCCCTCTTTCTCTATTTCTCCCCCCTCTCTTTTTTTTCTCTTTGTTTATCTTCTTTCTCTTTTTCTCCGCTCGCTCTCTTTTCTCCTTTCTCTCCTCTACCTCTTATCCCTCTCTCTCTCTCTTTCTCCCTCTCTCTCCCTCTCCCCCCTCTCTCTCCCTCTCTCCCCCCCTCCCTCTCTCTCTCTTTCTCTCGTTTCCACAGATTAAAACAGTCGTAGTAGTAACTGATCTTATTACATATTGTGTCCCGCTGTAAAAATCTGTGGTTTCAAATCTGGATTATTCTCTCACAGAATTAAAAAGAGGAGAACAGCCTTCACAAACTCGATCATCTAGTACAGAGAAAGTTCCTCTGGACACATGGCTCTTCTCGACAGTCCATCCAGCACAGAGAGGTCCACAGATGGCGAACAGTTCATCTAGAGCAGAGTGGAAGTAGTTCCTCCAGGCAGAAGAGCATCAGTTCAACCAGATCAAGGAGCGCTTGATCCAGATGAAGGGGGATAAGGAGTCATCCCTGGAGCAGCCGCCGCGGGGTCTGGAACAGAAAGAAAAACATGTGAACAGCAATGAACAGATACAGATGAACTGACCTTAAATATTGTAGATGAAAGAAGAAGAACCAGAGGAGAGTGTTCAGCTCCAGACTCCTCCAGCAGGACCCGGGACGGTCCTGTTGTAGTCCAGTCTCTCCACCCCTCTCTCTTTGTCTCTCTCTCTTCCTCCCCCCACGTCTGTCTCTTTCCCCTCTCTCTCTCTCTCTCTTTTTCTCTCCCCCCTCTCGCTCCCCCTCTCTTTCCCTCCTCCACTCTCCCCTCTCCCCCCTCTCTCTCCCCTTCTCTCCCCTCTCTCTCGCTCCCCTCTCTCCCCCCCTCTCTCCCCCTCTCTCCCCCTCTCCCCCCTCTCTCCCCTCTTTCTCTCTCTCTCTTTCCACCCTCTCTCCCCTCTCTCTCCCCCCTCTCTCTCACCCCTCTCCCTCCCCCCCTCTCTCCCCTCTCTCTCTCTCCCCTCTCTCTCGCTCCCCCTCTCTCCCCCCTCTCTCTCCCCCCCCTCTCTCTCCCCTCTCTCTCTCTCTCCCTCTTCTCTCTCTCTGTCTCTCTCCCTCTCTCTCCCCTCTCTCCCTCTCTCTCTCTCCCCCTCTCTCGCTCCCCCCTCTCTCCCCTCTCTCTCTCTCCTCTCTCTCTCCCCTCTCTCCCTCTCTCTCCAGCTCTCTCTCCCCCCCTCTCCCTCCCCCCCCGCCTCCCCCTCTGATCACGTTAATCCTCGCTGAGGGTAAACACAGATTGATTGTATAGGTCCGTCCTGTGGATCATGGCTCTGCTGCCGGTGAGAGCATTCCTGTTAATCTGAGCGGGACATATGTTCACACCCCACATCTGCCCCGGACAATCCAACATCTGGACCCGGCCGCCGTTTAAAGCCACAGTGACGGGCTTTGACCTGCGACTCTGTGAAACTGAGCAAATACGCTGAATGTCAGTCATTATCGTGACTTATTGTTTATTCTTCGTCTTTTTGTTTGTGGAGGATTATTGAACACGTTTAGGCCGAGGTGAGGGGTGTGGCCTGTAAAGGGCCGTGACCTTTCACCTCTGACGTCACAAGGTCGGCAGGAGCGAGTCGTGAGAGCGAACGCCATAAACGCTAAAGTCCCTGCGTGTCAGGCGTGAGTCATGTGACCTCAGAGCAGCTGAAGAGACAGAGCGACACATTCACATTTAAATGTCCTAAATATGTGTCATTTTGGCCAGTTTTACACATAAAATGCATTATTTCTACATGAAAATATGACATGATGTAAAACTTGTAATACATATTTTTTCTCACATTTCTGTGACTAAACTACAGCAGGAGTTTAACATTGATGTCTTTAAACTGAAGATCTGTTCACCTGAAGTGTCACCAATGATTAATACAAAACTCTTAACTTAATAAAGTTATAATAAACGATTGTAAATTGTTCCTGTCTCACATTCAGCTGGTTCTATGAAGCTGTGCTTTTTCTGGTTTATCCGGTGCTGTTGTTGGTTCATTTATGTGACACACAGCGACTGGTCACATTTGGAACATTAATGTTTGCTCTGATTATCTCTGTGTTTGTCTTTAAGATTATGAAGTACCACTTTAAAATAACTCCATATTATTTTGCCTTAATAAAGCATTAACAAACAATTAATTAATATTGAATATATAGTTTATTAAACATGATTCAGGATTAGTAACTGCTTAATTAAGGTTAAGGTTAGAATATTAGTTAAATAGTTACTGAGCCTGAATCATTCTTAATAAACTATTTGTTGATTATGAATTAAGTCTTTGTTCATGTTTTATTAAGTCAGGAGTAAGTGCAGTTATTATAAAGTGTTATTGATCATAAGAACGGATTTGTTTAAACATTTGCCGTAAAAGGTACTACTTTTTATTGCAACTGACGCTGCAGGTGAACAAGAAAAAATCTTAAATTTAAAGACATCAATTGTAAACTTATCCTGTAGTTTAGTCACATAAATGTAAGAAAAATATATTTTACAAGTTTTTCATCATGTCATGTTTTCATGTAGAAATAAGGCATTTTATGTAAAAATGGCCAAAAATCCACATATTTGTGACATTTAAATCTGAAAAATGGACAGAACCAGATTTAAATTTCTTGGTTCATTTTGTAACATATTAATTATAAAAATGTACAGAGGGGATTTGGATTTCTTATTTAGTTTAAGTAAACTAGACTGGACTGAAAATTGTTCTAAAAATTCAAATTTCACCTAATTTTTTTGACTTAAAACTTCAATAAATCAGTTTTAGAATTAGATATCAAAAAATCCTTCTGTTGGTTTGGTCTAAATCTAGTTGAGTCCAGATTGTACAGTTTGGTGTAGGATCTACTTTAAGGCTGATCTTTATGTCTCGAGGGACAAAAATGCATTTTAAGAAAACGTCCTTTGAAGTTACAATGTCCCAGAGAAATCTATGGATGAAGTGGATTCAATGGAAGAATCAAACATCTTTAGGAGCAGATTGGACACATTTGTTGTTTCCACATGAAAGTCTGAGAGAAAACTGACCAAAAACCTGCCTGTCGTGTCTCGCCTTAAAAGGAAACACAAATTGCTGTGAGTCACGTTTGGCTCCTGGTCCCAGTGAATCTTTATGGAGGAAAAGGTGAGTGTTTGGCGTTATTTACGTTGATCTTTGTCCAGAGTCAGTGGTTTGTAAAGTCTTCAAACAGAGAAGTCTTTCTTAAACCCGTCCTTTGTGCAGTCTCACGTCTGAAGTCACAGTTTTTCGGTTCTAACACGTAGTTTTACACATATTTACGCGGCGTCGGAGTCTTCTCTTTCTGGCTGCCGCAGCTCGCACTTTCCCAACTATTTTAACACGTTTGTATTTTTAGCCGGTGTTAAAGGCCTGTCACCTGACCGCGCTGTTATGAGCTAAACTGAGAAGGCGACGTCTTCAGAGCTTCAAACACGGACTAACAATAGCACGACCAAAGAGCTGTTACAAGATACTTACAGTCGCAGCCGACGTGGGGCTTTGTTCTGCCAATGACTTTATCTGCATTAAACGGTGGAAAAACATCGATTTCAGCAAAACTTACACCAGAACTGGGCGACAAGGCAAAAAAACAAACAACTAACAGTCACTTTGTCTCAGATTGATTGATCACGGTTATGAATTTGAACAATATCAACTGCTTTCGATCGTATTTTACAAAACGTAAACAAGACAGAAGCGAAAAGTAAAGGTCTGAGGCTTTGATTTGAAATAAAAATCCAAGAAATACTTCAATTTTACTGTGAAAAATGCCCTGAATTATGAGCAGCACAAACTGATAAAAGTGTGTCTTTGCGCTTTTTAACTTCATTTTTCGTCTGTAAATGTTTTGTTTGGCTCAAATAAACTTTATACAGTTTAAAATGTAAAGTGAAAGTAGTTTCTCGTCATTGCTGTGACTGTGCAGAGCCTAGATAGCTTGTTTGCTAACGTCAGGGGGAGATAAAGGACACTTCAACTCAGTACAACGATTCATTTCTTCAACATTTGAACTCTTAAACATTTTATTTCAAGTCTATATGACCAGTTAGACCAGTGGTTCCCAACATTTTTGTCTCGAGTACCCCCTACGTTCTGTTTCACACTTCGAGTACCCCTTAATTTGAGTTTCAGGCAAATAAATGGATTTACTGGTTGAATATTGTCAGTTATTACTATTGTATGTATTGTAGACCTGATTGACAATGACTTTTGGATAAAAGTCGAAACGTCTCGATCTTTAAACGGCGTCCGGATGACAACCTCTGAACCCCTTTCTACGATGGACCACACCTGGATGAATGAGGGTTTACATCGACGTATTGTATGTATTGTTTTAATTATGTTTATAGTCCAAGATACTCCAAAGAGATGCTAAATTTACAACTAATCACACATTTTTACAGACAAACGTACATTTCATCTTCATTTAAAACCTAAAACCATTCCAAGTACCCCTTGATAATTCCTCAAGTACTCCTTGGAGTCCCCGTACCCCTGGTTGGGAAACACTGAGTTAGACTACAGGCCTGACTAAAACGTGATCATATTCAAGTTTTGTCTCCAGTTTGACAGTTTGTGTCAAGTTTATGATGTCACTTCCTGGTTGAGCACATGAGCACATGCGGTGATTCCACAACTGTTACCATAGCAACCAGACCGTAAACAAGGGCCAGAATCCACAGAAATGACACAACAGTTATGATGTGACGATAAATAATCCCCGATAACACTTTATTTTGTTGAATGATGGTTTAAAGTGTCAAAAAACGTGTCAGTCGTCTGTAAAGTCTCTGTGTTTTCAACGTCGCTTTTTGATGACATCACAGAGGGATTCTGTTTTAGAACTCAGCACTACTTCCTGTCATTTTAAACTTTTATTTTTCAAAATGTCTCGACAAACTGCAACTTCACGGATGTAAAACTATGATGAATATTTACCACAGATGCCCTCCCACCAAACTAAGTCAGAATTAGAAAAACATAAAAACCTGAACATGGACTTTAACTGCGTGTGATCCCAAAGTCTGTTTTTTTTTTTTTAACAACTGTTTCTATTTTTAAATGTCAGATACAAACTCAGTATCTATCAGAGTTGTAGATTTTTTGTTTGTTTTAGCAGCTTTTTCACATTTTAGTCGTGCTTTGAGCTTTTAAAGGAGAAAATGTCATCACTCACCTCTGACTCTCGGGTGTTTGCCGCTCAGAATGTCATGATGTCGTCTGCAGGACCAGGACTGGACCAGGACTGGACCAGGACTGGACCAGGACTGGACCAGGACTGGACCGGACTGGGACTGGACCCGGACTAAACCGAGACTGCACTGGACCGGGACTAAGCCAGGACTGGACCGGGACTGAACCAGGACTGGACCATGACTGACACTGACTGACCAGGACTAACTGGACCGAACCAGACTGGACTGAGGACTGCACAACTGAAGACTGGACAGGATTAGAGACTGGGACTTGGGACACAGGAGACTGACCAGAGACTGGACCAGGATTGACCGGACTGACCGACTGGACCGACTGACCAGGGACTGACCGACTGACCAGAACTGACCGACTGGACCCGGGAACTGAAACCGAGACTGCACTGGACCGGGACTAAACCAGGACTGGACCATGACTGGACCGGGACTGGACCGGGACTGAACCAGGACTGACCGAGACTGACTGGACCAGGACTGGACCGGGACTGGACCGACTGACCGACTGAACCAGAGACTAGACCAGACTGACCTGAC
Source organism: Rhinogobius similis (assembly GCA_019453435.1). NCBI lineage: Eukaryota > Metazoa > Chordata > Actinopteri > Gobiiformes > Gobiidae > Rhinogobius > Rhinogobius similis. The sequence goes on along the minus strand of CM033636.1, from coordinate 31,203,606 downwards.
CAGGACCAGGACTGAGACCAGGGCTTGAACCGGACCGAACCGACCGGACCGACTGAACCGAGACTGGACCGACTGGACCGACTGGACTGGACTGGACCTGGACCTGACCGGGACTGGACCTGGACAGGACCGGGACTGGACTAGGACTGAACCAGGACTGGACCTAGACTGGACTGGAACGGGACTGAACCAGGACAGGATCAGGACTAGACGGGGACTGGACCCAGATTGGACTGGGACTACACCGGACTGACCAGACTGACCAGGATTGACCGACTGGACCAGACTGGACCGACTGGACCCAGGACTGACCGAGACTGACCGAGGGACTGAGACTAAACCAGACTGGGACCGGACTGAAACCAGGACTGGAGACTGAACCGGGACTGACCGACTGGAACCGACCAGACAGGACCAGAGACTGCACCAGGACAGGACCAGGACTGGACCGGGACTGGACCGAGACTGGACCGGGACTGGACCAGGACTAAATCAGGCCTGAACCAGGACTGGACCAGGTCTAGACTGGGGGCCAGACCAGGGCGAAACCAGGGTCTGAATCAGGTCAAACACAGGAGCTGCGTCGCTGGAATCATCGATGGAAATGAATGTATTTTTTTCGTTTTTTTGTTGAGTTTTTGGAGTTTGTGGAGCAGAGTTTGTCCAGGACGACGTGGCTCTGTTTGTGTTTGTGATCAGAGCAGATGTTTGAACAAACCAGTCTCACAAAGTCAATAACAACAAGAGAGAACGAGGGAGGACAGAGAGAGAGAGAGAGGGAGGAGGGGAAAAGAGGTGAGCCGAAAGAGGGGGAGAGAGAAACGGAGGAGGAATAAAGAGGGAAGAGAATCAGAGGGAAGGAAGAACGACAGAGGGGAAAATGTGTGTCTGAAAGAGAGAGGAGGAGAAAGAGGAGATTAAAAGGTGAGAAAGGAGAGATAGAGGACAAAGAGAGGGGGGAGAAAAGAGGAGAGAGAGAAGAGGAGGATGGAGAGGAGAGATATGGGGTTGAAAAGGAATGAGAGAACAGAAAGAGTGAAGAAAAAAGAGAAGAGCAAGAGAGAGAGAGAGAGAGAGAGAGACAGAGGGAGGGAGAGAGAGGTGAGAGAGAGAGAGAGGGAGAGACAGCTGAAGTGTTTGATGGGTGAGAGGAGATATACCGGGGGAGAAAGGAGGGAGAGAGAGAGAGGGAGGGAGAGAGAGAGATATGAGGTGTGCGAGGGGTGAGAGAAGATATACAAGGGGAGAAAGGAGGGAGAGAGAGAGAGAGGGATGGAGAGAGAGAGAGAGATGAGGGGTGAGAAGAGATATACAGGGGAGAAAGGTGGGAGAGAGAGAGACAGAGGGAGGGAGAGAGAGGTGTGAGAGAGAGAGAGGGAGAGAGAGCTGAAGTGTTTGAGGGGTGAGAGGAGATATACCGGGGGAGAAAGGAGGGAGAGCAAGTGAGAGGGAGGGAGTGACAGGGAGAGAGAGAGGGGGGGGGGGTGAGGGGGAGAGAGGGGGAGTGAGAGGGGGAGGCGGTGTGTACAGAATCCAAAGAGCAGGATTGACTGTCTGTAAACACACTCTCATTCTAATCCCACACAAACAGGATCTCTGTGGATCCTGAGACGGATCTAAAGGGGTTCAAACAGCAGCAGCGCCCCCTGCTGGTGCTCACCAGGAACAGGCAAAACACACACAGGGTAAGTCCAGGTTAAGTCCAGTGTAGAGTTGCCACTGGATCGGGGAGTCAGGCAAGACATAAAGCAGGAGTGGTGCTCAAAAAAAGGTGAATTTATTTCCAAACAAAAAGCCAAACACCAAAATCATAATGCCTAGGACTTAAAATAAATACAGAAGACAAAAAAAACCCACAAAGTAACGTTCAGCCTCACTGCAAACTGCCTCTCTCTTTTCTCCTCACACCCAGGAGATTTAAATTGGGGGAGCCCACACCACCTGGGAGGCACCAACAGCCTCCAGGGGAAGAACCCAAAGAGGTCCAATACCTCACAATAAACAAAGTAACTTTAACCAATAACTAAAGAAACAAAAAACAAAAGGAATCTGCAAACTATATTTAAAGCAATATAATTAACAATTTAGCCATCAGTAAAACTGAAACAACCAAACAACTCCACAAACCCCCCTCTAACTTAACCCCAGTGCTGCAGCCCAGACCCTACAGGTGTCACCACTGATCACCTGCTGACGGCACTTAAAAAAAAAAAAAGTACACACACCAAACACATGAAAAATAAGGGCAAACTATTTACTAATAATAAACACAAATCTGCAATAATAAACAGAGGAAAATTAGATAAAACCTAAAGTGAAAGATCCCTTTCACATCCAGGTTTAGTCCAGGTTTAGTCCAGGTTTAGTCCAGGTTTAGTCCAGGTTTAGTCCAGGTTTAGTCCAGGTTTAGTCCAGGTTAAATCCAGGTTAAATTCAGGTTAAATCCAGATTTAGTCCAGGTTTAGTCCAGGTTAGTCTCGGTTAGGCTCAGGTTAAATAAAGGTTTAGTCCAGGTTTAGTCCAGGTTTAGTCCAGGTTTAGTCCAGGCTTGGTCCAGGTTTAGTCCAGGTTTAGTCCAGGTTTAGTCCAGGTTTAGTCCAGGTTTAGTCCAGGCTTGGTCCAGGTTTAGTCCAGGTTTAGTCCAGGTTTAGTCCAGGCTTGGTCCAGGTTTAGTCCTGGTTTAGTCCAGGTTTAGTCCAGGTTTAGTCCAGGTTTAGTCCAGGTTTAGTCCAGCTGTAGAGATTTGTTATAGATTTAGTCCTGGTTCATATATATTATGAATCCTGGTAGTCTTCATATCCTAATCCCAGTTGATCCTTTAGTCAAGACTTTAGACAATTCAGTTGAATAGCCTCATAAATCTAGTCCTAGTGTAGTATTGATTTAGTCTTGGATTAGTTCTGGTTTAGATAAAAGATCCCCAGGGACAGAGAAAGTGCATCAGAGCCAAACTGTCGTCCAAAAGTCAAACGATCAAAGACGAGAGAGGAGGGAGCACTTCAGAACCACGGAGAGAGGCGGCGCATTGTAACCTCAGCACCATGGACAGAGAACGGTTTCCACTGAGGGTGAGAGAATCTGTTTCAGCACCACTTTCAAACTTTAAATCAGGCGAGAGAAGGAAAGAGGAGAAAGAGAAAAAGGGTTATTTTAGTTCTTTTTTACAGGTTAAAGGGCGTTTTAACGATGCAGCTAACGAGTATTTTAGTTGTCGACTGGTCAGACAATTATTTCTAATGAACACTGAGAAGTTTCAAACACATTTTTAACCAAACAAAGGTATAGTATGGTGAGCGAAGGCTTCTAGATCGGGAATATTTACAAAGAAATTGTTTTATTTTCTTTGTTTATTCTTTGTCTACATTTTTGCGATAAAAGGTCTTTCCGTACGTGCTTTAGAGTCTGTTCAGTCCAGATTACGATCGTCAAAACACCACTACAATTATATTTTACAGTTGACGACCCACATCTGCTTCATCTGTTTGGGACCAAGGTCTGTCTAGACTAAACATCTGGGCTGCTTTAGTGCCCTGGAGGTCCTGTTTTTCTTGTCCCAATCAGGCTTCTCAAGTGGCCAGTCTTCGCTCGCCCCTCCTCGAATGTTTTTGTGCTTCGATGTATTCGTAGAAACAAGTTGTAATACTCTTAACTTATTATGCACACCTACTAGCATCAGCATAAGGGTTTATCTGGTTTGTTCCTTTTGTTCGAGCTTCGTGTAAAGCCTTACGAAGACGTGACGCGAATCACTCTGATCGATCAGTAAAGGCCTTTTATACCTACTACCTGGGTCCTGCTTCTTCTGTCCTGCACGTCATCTAATTTCAACTACAGTGATCCCTCGCTATATCGCGTTTCATCTTTCACGGCTTCGCTGCTTCACGGATTTTTTTACAGTGCGGATATTTTTACAGTGCATCCACTGAACTTCAGCGCACGGCACAAGAACGGGACCCTTTGATGAGTCGTTCATCGCAGTTCTCAAATATAATCGAAGGTGGCATATCCGTTTATAAAAATCTTCTTGCTCAGAAAAAGAAAGAGCGCCAACAACTAAAGAAAGACTCGTGCGCCTTCAGTAGAAACAGAGGCTACAGGGGGCGGAGTCAGGACGAAGAGGCACAGACTGTGAAATACGCCAGTGACAATGTTTCCAACCTTGTATTACTATATTAAAATTATTGTTTTAAACACATTTTGGGCTTTAAAACAGGCTTTGATTTTTGGTTTCATTCCATAGTTCAGTATTGCATTGTAAAATAATAAAAAATAAAGCTGTGACTACTTCACGGATTTCACTTTTCGCATGTTATTTTTGGAACGCAACTCCCGCGATAAACGAGGGATCACTGTACCACGATAATCATTGCAGTGCAGTTCATCAATATTTCTTCTTGCACATCCTTTTGTACGTGGCTGTCATTATGTTTGATTCATAATGTCTCTGTCCGTATAAAACTGAATATCGTTAAATAAAGTGCTCAGAAAGAGAAAGAGAGAGTAAGGCAGAGGGTGTGTGACTTCAGCACCATGGACAGAGGAGGAGGAGAGCAGGGAGTGAAGGAGAAGTGATTTCAGCACCACGGACAGAGGCAGTGGATCAAAGCTGACTGTCCAGACTGGTTTGATCAAATGGAAGGTTTGGAGATGACGTTGAACGAGAGACAATGGAAAAGAACGCCGTTAAACTGAGAATGTTTCAATAAATGTCCAAGAAACAACACTTTAAGGCGAGACGCTGCAGGTGAACAGAAAACATCTTAAATTTAAAGATATCAGTCTGAAACTTCTCCTGTAGTTCACTCAGATAAATGTAAGAAAAAAATTATTTCATCAAATTTTTCATCATGTCATTTTATGTGTAAAAATGACCAAAAATACACACATTTGGGACGTGAAAAATGGACAGATTCTTGGTTCATTTTGTAACATATTAGTTACAAAAAACTTTACTTTGTTACTTTGTTGGGCTTTGTGACAAAAAAGAAAATAATTCTAGGGTAGACATATATGAAAGCGATAGAAAATACTGTTTTCTAGCCTCAAACTTGTATTTAAGCTTCACAAAAGTATAATTCGTGGTACAGTATGTAATGTATGTTTAGATAAAATGAAAGACTATTGTGGGCTCAACGTTTCTGTGAGTGTTTATCCAGTAAAACATAAAGATCAGGATTTTTCCTTCATTAAAAAGTGTCATAATGTGTTTTACCATACCATGCCAACTTTATTTATAAGGCACTTTAAAAACGTTTTACAGTCGGCCAAAGTGCCGTACACAAAACAAACAAAATCACATCGTATTAAAAGCTGGGAAAAAAGGTGCGTTTTTAGAAGTGATTTAAAAACAGACAGAGATTGAGCCTAATCTCTAAAGGCAGCTGATTCCACAGTCGCGGAGCAGCAACTGAAAAAGCACGGTCCCCACGAAGCTGGCGTTTTGTTTTTGGGACAACAAGCTGCAGCTGATCTGACCTGAGGGCTGGAGAGGGCGGGGCATCAGGTGGATCAGATCAGAGAGGTACGAGGGGGCAAGGCCATTCAAACATTTAGAAGTAAACAAAAGAATCTTAAAATCTACTCTAAAATGCACTGGGAGCCAATGAAGTGAGGATAAAACAGGTCAAATATTTTAACTCCAGTAAATGCAGTAAATTCCAGTGTTAAACGTGTTTAAAGCAGCTCTGATGTCACTCACACGTGTCTGAGGCTTTTATTGACACAAAAGCACCAGCAATTTTCATATTTCGTGATATTCTGAGGTTAATCCCAGTTTTTCCAGTGAAATCACATTATGTTCCACGTCACTTTTGACTTGTTTCTTGAATTCACTATGATTTTTAACAACTTTATGGGTCTATTTGTGTATTTGTGTGTGGACAAATCAGCAAATAATCTCAAGTCTGTGGTTTTGTGATGAACTTAACAGCGGTTTTAAAACATCTGAAAACCCCTTGAGCAGAACGAGCTCTGTGAACGTCTCGCCTGTGTGGAGCTTCTGCCGTGTTTATTTTCTCACAGCTTCACCTTGAGTTTGCGCGGTACATTCTAAAGGCAGTGTTTGACAGGAGCAGTCATGACCCAGTGCTCCTGCCGCTCCTGCCGCTCCTGCCGCTCTCTGCATAAACATGAGTCCGGAGCAGGTCCTGTGTGAGCCAAACAGGGGCCCAGTTCTGTCACACTAACGTCTGCAGGAGAACGTGGCACAGAGCAGTGGTCACAGATCGTCATGACAGCAGCTCTCACTCATGGATCCTGTAAAAGCTGGAAACGAAAACAGAGTGGACGACAGAATGGAGCAAAACTGAAGTGGAACATTGTGTGATTTCACTGAAGAAACTGGGATTAAAGGACAAATACTCTGCTTTTTGAGGTTTAATCCTGTTCTAACAATGTTCTTCATCAAAAACACACCTGGAGTTACATTCAGTTTCATTCAGCTCAGTCTTGAGGAATGTTCTTTAGAAAAGCCTCTCCCTCTGAGCGTCAAAAACACTTCCTGCTGAACTCCTTGTTCTGGGACGTATTTTCAGACTTCATACGTCATTTATCTGAATCTGGAGCTGTTTTAAGGCCTTAAATCATCACAGACTCTGAGCATTTCTGCCTCTAAACACAATGACTGCTGCTGTTAACCTGATAACAGCACGTCGCACACTCTCTTAAAGAGATATCGTAGCTAAGTTAAGTGCTAGGCGACAGGCGCCATCTACTGGCTGGATTTTTACTTGTATTTAATATCTTGCTATTTTATTCATTGTTTTATGTTGCACCTTATGTCAAAACAAGTTATGTTTGTGATTTTAATCGCTGACAATGGAAATACATTTTATAATAAACTTTTTGGCTTGTTCCAAAACATGAGATGGCAAATTAAAGGTCCTCAAGAGCGTGTTTAAAGGCTAATACCAATATGAAAAATAATAGTATTTGTCCTTTAAACTCAGAATATCACAAAACATGAAACATGATTGTGGTTTTGTGTCAATAAAAGCCTCAGAAACGTGTGAGTGACCTCAGAGCTGCTTTAAACATTTAACACTGGATTTTACTGCATTTTCTGGAGATTCAAATGCAGATCATGACGTTTAGCATTTTTGATGAAGGAAAAATCCTGATGAATATATATTTTTCACAATAGTTTTTCATTTTATTCACAGATATATTACACAATCTGCCACACATTATAGGTCTATGCTTTTTGTGAAGTTCAAATATAATAGTATTTTCCATTTTTTATAATATACCTGCAAACTGGCATTTGTACCAAATTAAAAGTAGTTGCTGAAACTAAAACTTAAATCCATTAGCGTTAGCTCTGATGTCGGTTTATCGCTGACAATGTTTACTTTCAAATAAAAGTCTTACTTCCAGTACAACATCCAAAATAATAAGTGGACTTTTGTGAGACTTGGTTCAAAGTAAACACGCGCCTGTGGGCTTTAGAGCGCCCCCAGGTGGACACGCATTGATTTTCTGTCTGCGAGCGCCGCCGCAAAAAGAAAACGAAGGAAACGTCGCCCGAACTTCTACTCGTGGATCGTTTTATTCAAGAGAGAATAAACAGAGGCTTAGCTTGAGGGAAAAAAACTCCCACACACTCTTTACTATATTTTTGTATCGTATCAATCAATTTATATAAAAAAAACATCCAACACAGACTCACAAGTAAAAATGGAAACAGAAGAGTAATTAGACTAAACAATAGTGCAACAAATTATTGTATTTTCCACATAAATAAGTTCTATTGATTCGTTTATTAATTCATTTAAAAGTTAATTTGTGAACTTTTCTTTAAAGGTCCCATATCCTGCTCTTTTCCCCTTCACACAGTCTGTTCTAAGGGCTTTGTTGATACATTTTCTCGTTGTGTAATATCCATAACATAACAGTTTACAAAAAACACCCATTTCTTGGACTGGCCCCCCTCCTGTAAAAGCAAACGGCTCACTCTGAGATCTGACCCCCCCGAACAGAGAGCAGGCTGCCTCCCCCACCCAACCCGCGCGCCTCCCCCTCCCAACCCGCGCCGAAGCCTAGAGCGGAGATGGTGCATGCGCCGTGTGCTCCGGTAAACAGCGATACACAAACACTGAATAAACATTTTCTGGTCCTGACGGTGCGTCGTGCTGAGTCCTACGTCCTGGATCTGACCTGGAGTTTGACGTGCTCCAGGGCCTCGACGACGGACGTTGCTGTTTGGTAAATAACAAGCTAACTCTTCTATCTGTCGTATCCATCGTGTAATTACTGTGTAGCATTAGCATTAGCTGTTTTTATTCTTCCTGGAGGCGTGGCTTAAACACCGCGTCATCTTAGTGAGGAGCCCCCGTCTGCTGCTCAGCCGAGGGGGACGGAAAAGACAGTTCTCTAGTGAAAGCCTGAGGGAATCAATCAAAAAACCACTTTGGGCACAACATACGAGGCCCAAATAGCACTGGAGGAAGGTTAAAACCTCTGAAAAGTCCATTTTGCAGGATATGGGACCTTTAAATTAAAATAGATTTGTGGACTTTGCTATGGATTGGACTCAGCAAAGACAACAGCAGCAAGACAAATCTCAGATCTCAGTATTGGCTCAAGAAAAGCCCTTCCCTGATCACTTTTCTGTGTTTTTAGTGCAATAAACCCAGAGCTGGCTGAGTCTTGGTTGTGGCGCTCGCTCCGTGAAGAATAACTGTGGCTTTGGATCGTTCGGTCGATGCATTTTATTGCTAAAGACGCTAAAGGCTAAACTGTTTAATAACTGGTACACAGAGTTATAAATAAATGAAGGAACCGCGCTCGTCGCTGCTGTAATTACTACAGCCACTTCGTCGAGCAGAAAAAAATGATTAAAAATGTTGAGCCTCATTTACAAAGACGCGCAATAAAAACAAACATCAGACGCAATTTGTTCAGGGCAAAACACAAACACATGAAAGTTTAATGAACACGGGATTAAAACTGTGATGTGAGCAGATTATACGACGAGAGAGAGACGAGGAGAAACACAAGTACAACAGAAACAGAAATGTGGTAGAAGTACAACAGAAGTACAATAGAAGTATAATAGAAGTATAACAGAAGTACAACAGAAGTACAACAGAAGTACAACAGAAGAGTAACAGAAATGTGGTAGAAGTATAACAGAAGTATAACAGAAGTATAATAGAAGTATAATAGAAGTGCAGTAGAAGTACAACAGAGGAGTAGTAGAAGTATAGTAGAAATATAACAGAAAGGTGGTAGAAGTTCTAGCAGTATGTTTTTAGCAGTTGTTGTAGTAGTACTTGTTATACGAGTAGTTGTAGTAGTAGTCCTCCTCTTCAGCCACTCCTCTTCATCCTCTCCTCCTCTTCAGCCGCTCCTCCTCTCCTCCTCTCCTCCTCTTCATCCTCTTCATCCTCTCCTCCTCTTCATCCTCTCCTCCTCTTCAGTCTCTCCTCCTCTTCATCCTCTCCTCTTCATCCTCCTCCTCTCCTCCTCTTCAGCCTCTCCTCCTCTTCATCCTCTCCTCCTCTTCATCCTCTCCTCTTCTTCAGCCTCTCCTCCTCTTCATCCTCTCCTCCTCTTCATCCTCTCCTCCTCTTCATCCTCTCCTCCTCTTCATCCTCTCCTCCTCTTCAGCCTCTCCTCCTCTTCCTCCTCTTCAGCCTCTCCTCCTCTTCATCCTCTCCTCCTCTTCAGTCTCTCCTCCTCTTCATCCTCTTCATCCTCTCCTCCTCTTCAGTCTCTCCTCCTCCTCTTCATCCTCTCCTCCTCTTCAGCCTCTCCTCCTCTTCAGTCTCTCCTCCTCTCCTCCTCTTCAGTCTCTCCTCCTCTTCATCCTCTCCTCCTTATCCTCCTCCTCTCCTCCTCTTCAGCCTCTCCTCCTCTTCATCCTCTCCTCCTCTTCATCCTCTCCTCTTCTTCAGCCTCTCCTCCTCTTCATCCTCTCCTCTCCTCCTCTTCATCCTCTCCTCTTCTTCATCCTCTCCTCCTCTTCATCCTCTCCTCCTCTCCTCCTCTTCATCCTCTCCTCCTCTTCATCCTCTCCTCCTCTTCATCCTCTCCTCCTCTTCATCCTCTCCTCCTCTTCAGCCTCTCCTCCTCTTCATCCTCTCCTCCTCTTCCTCCTCTTCAGCCTCTCCTCCTCTTCATCCTCTCCTCCTCTTCAGTCTCTCCTCCTCTTCATCCTCTTCATCCTCTCCTCCTCTTCAGTCTCTCCTCCTCCTCTTCATCCTCTCCTCCTCTTCAGCCTCTCCTCCTCTTCAGCCTCTCCTCCTCCTCTTCAGTCTCTCCTCCTCTTCATCCTCTCCTCCTTATACTCCTCCTCTCCTCCTCTTCAGCCTCTCCTCCTCTTCATCCTCTCCTCCTCTTCATCCTCTCCTCTTCTTCAGCCTCTCCTCCTCTTCATCCTCTCCTCCTCTCCTCCTCTTCATCCTCTCCTCCTCTCCTCCTCTTCATCCTCTCCTCCTCTTCAGCCTCTCCTCCTCTTCATCCTCTCCTCCTCTTCCTCCTCTTCAGTCTCTCCTCCTCTTCATCCTTTCCTCCTCTTCAGCCTCTCCTCCTCTCCTCCTCTTCAGCCTCTCCTCCTCTTCCTCCTCTTCAGTCTCTCCTCCTCTCCTCCTCTTCAGCCTCTCCTCCTCTTCATCTCCTCCTCTTCTTCAGCTCCAGTACAGTCATTGAGCTCAGGCTGAACTGAGATCTGACCGTTTCAGCACCACAGACAGCGCACCGACCACGAGCCTGAGTTTCAGGTCAAATGAAACACATTTTAGAGCAAAGAGTGTCTTTTTAGGACGTGTTCACGCGTCAGCTCTACTGTGGATTTGAGGCAAACTGCTAAGAACAAGGTTAGAAAGAAAGGAAGGTAAAAAACAGAAGAAAGAGAGGTAAGAAAGAAAGGCATGTTAAATACACCATAGATAAATAATAAAACCTGATAACACATTTATTTGTTGAATGACCGTTTAAGTCAGAAAAATGTATCAGTCGAGTGTTAATTGTCTATTTATTTTCAACAGTTTGTCACTTTTTGATGACATCACAGAGGGATTCCACTTTAGAACTTAGCACTACTTCCTGTCATTTTAAACTTGTATTTATCAAAATTTGTTCTGGAACTGCAACTTCAAAAATGTAAAACAATGCAAAATATTTTCCTCAAGTGAAACCAAACTAAGCCATAATCTGAACATCATGAGAACCTGAGGAAGCGCACACGGAGCTCCATCACGAGTGTCTGGAGCGTAAACCCCACGGCTCCCGACGGGACGTGACGGCGCTGGGACGGCGGATAAACAGCAGAGGAGACAACCGCTGTCATGACGTCAGGGAAGAGGACCACGAGACGCTGGAGAAAACCCCCGGCTTTAAAAAAACACACAACACACAATTACATACGACACACACACACGGGCGAGTGCTTTGCCCAAGGACACAACCACAGCATTGATTAGAGCTCGGATCAAACAAACAAACCTCATGAAATCTTTATCACCTGCTTGTTATTTCCGCGCAAGAACATACAACATACAGCGTTATTAGCATTTTCTGTACTTTTTTTTTGCTTAATCCGCAGCTCTGGAGAAGCCTATACGTTGTTTACCTCTGCGTTTGTGTAAATAGGCTACAAATATGGAATTTAGGTTAGGTTTGTGTGTTTGAAGTGGAGCCTCAAAGCGTGTTTTTGCACCACTTAAGCTCCGTGTGAGAAACAGAGGGTCAGACGGACGCTGCAGGTTTGATCAAGTGGAATTTAAGACGTTTTTAAGACGTTTTTAATGACGTTTAGGTCAAATTGAATGCCGCGCAAAAGAACACAAACTTGACACAGACTTTAATTTGTTTTTTGCCATTTAAAAGACAATTAACATTTAAAAAGAACTAGAAGATTAAAGGGCCTCTGACAGGTTGAACTACTCATTTCACTAAAATACAGTCTAGATAAATCTATTTTAAAGTTGGCTAAAACACTTCACAAAATTGTCCCACTTTAGCCATTTTTTAGGTTTTTGTTCCTGGTCATAAATGATGACATCACACTAGGAAATTACCATAGCAACCACACTGTGTTCTGGGCCAAATTCATCTAATGTCACAGATTTTTTATTTATTTTACAAATAAAAATACACGTGGGCACATTTTTTGTTGAATTAATGTATAAAAGGTCAAATAAAGTAGTTTATTTTGTGTAAATTATGCACAAACTTAGTCTCACAGTGTGATGTCATCGATGTTTACTTCCTGTAACTTTCTGCAGATTTTTCAACTTTTCTCCACAAACTGATACTTGATTGGTGTCAAACTAGAATTTAGATTTACAACAGGTATTAATAAACCAAATAAAGACAAAATTAGAAAATCATGAAAACCTGTCATGCGCCCTTTAAGAGGTGTTGGATGCTTAAAGGTCCCATATTCTGCTCTTTTCCCCTTCACACAGTCTATTCTAAGGGCTTTGTTGATACATTTTCTCGTTGTGTAATATCCATAACATAACAGTTTACAAAAAACACCCATTTCTTGGACTGGCCCCCCTCCTTGTAAAAGCAAACGGCCGACCCCCCCGAACAGAGAGCAGGCTGCCTCCCCCGCCCAACCCGTGCCGAAGCCTAGAGCGGAGATGGTGCATGTGCCGTGTGCTCCGGTAAACAGCGATACACAAACACTGAATAAACATTTTATCGTCCTGACGGTGCGTCGTGCTGAGTCCTACGTCCTGGATCTGACCTGGAGTTTGACGTGCTCCAGGGCCTCGACGACGGACGTGCCGTTTGGTAAATAACAAGCTAACTCTTCTATCTGTCGTATCCATCGTGTAATTACTGTGTAGCATTAGCATTAGCTGTTTTTATTCTTCCTGGAGGCGTGGCTTAAACACCGCGTCATCTTAGTGAGGAGCCCCCGTCTGCTGCTCAGCCGAGGGGGACGGAAAAGACAGTTCTCTAGTGAAAACATGAGGGAATCAATCAAAAAACCACTTTGGGCACAACATACGAGGCCCAAACAGCACTGGAGGAAGGTTAGAACCTCTGAAAAGTCCATTTAGCATGTTATGGGACCTTTAATGTAATCGTAATGTTCAAAAACCTGGAATGAAGGCAAATTAAGCAAACAATTACACATTTTTAGTTGATAACTGCCTGTTTTTAAGTCTTTATAACGAAAAATAAGCACCGAATAATTAATTTCCAGGTTAGAAATTGTACTTGTGCTCATTAAAAGTATAATTTGCTGTAGAGTATCTGGGGATCAAATGAAAACGATTGTGTGTTCTGACAAAAATGTAACAATTATGCGTGAAAGTGTATCCTTAATTGTAGAACTGAATGTTTTTACGTCCTGTGTTTTTCTGTCAGACGAGCAGAGGCTGCAGAGGAGCGTGTTGTTGTAAATAATTGCAGTCTCGTTTCTCTCACATCAAATATTTAAGTGTCTGGGTTTAACTCGTTTAGTTTGATGAAGCTGCAGGATCATCATCAGTATTCTGCAGCAAGAGCCGGAATCTTCACCCAAACATCACATTTATTTACTCACCTTGGGCTAAAAAGTGTGTGTGGGTTAAAGCTGTCGGGGGCAGTGGAGCGGCTCTGAGCCCGGACCCTGCACTGGACCAGCCCGGATTATTCTGCAGGACTCAGGCTCCAGTCGCACTTATTTCTGTGGCACATTTTACAAACAGGACCCACAAATGAAGTGCAGGCCGGTCCTCATCAGCGTGCACTTCCTGTCGAGGGTCTGGAGCTGTTCTTGAAGGAAAGCTTTTGTTTTTTGTTGATTTGGGATGTGTTTACGTGCAGTGACAAGTTCATAAAGTCGGGGTGGACAGTGAACTGTTGGAAAAGTCATGTGTGATAGTTTCCATGTTCAAAACGAGAAGAATATTTAAGAAATCAGAGCATATTTCCAGTTTGTTGGTGCATTTTACACATGTTCAGCTGATTTAAGGCCAGACTCTACAGGCAAAGCTCACTTTTTAAAATTTTTTGTTTTTTGCTCAGTTTTCTCTCTCATATCGACTTTCATGTGAAAACAACAAATGTGTCCAATCTGCTCCTAAAGATGTTTTATTCTTCCATTAAATCCACTTCATCCATAGATTTCTCTGGGACATTGTAACTTCCGTTTTCTCCCACACTGAACTGTACAATCTGGACTCAACAAGATTTAGACAAAACAAACAGAAGGACATTTTCATATTGAACTCTAAAACTGATTTGTTGAAGTTTTAAATTTAAAAAATGAGGTGACATTTGAATTTTTAGGACAATTTTCAGGAAAATCTAGTTTACTCAAAAACTAAATAAGAAATCCAAAATCCTCTTTGTAAATATTTTTATAACTAATATTTAAACCTGGTTCTGTCCGTTTTTCTGATTTAAATGTCCCAAATGTTTGTATTTTTGTCAGTTTTTTTCACATAAAATGTCTTATTTCTACATGAAAACATGACATGAGATGAGACACATCGTTGCAGCGTCTGCAGTGATGCAGTCTGTTGTGGTGAAGAAAGAGCTGAGTCGAAAGACAAAGCTCTGGATTTACCTCGATCTCTGCTCCTCTCTCACCTGGTCATGAGCTCTGGGTAATGACCAAGAGACGAGATCGTGGATACAAGCGTCGAATGATCCTCCTCCACCGGGGGGCGCTCCCTCAGAGACAGAGGAGCTCAGGCACACGGGAGGAGCTCGGAGTAGAGCCGCTGCTCCTCCACGTCCAGAGAGCCTCCTGGACGCCTCCCTCGGGAGGTGTTCTGGGTACGTCCCAGCGGCCCCGGGGTAGACCCAGGATACGCTGGAGGGACCATGTCTCTGTGTCATGTGAACGCCTCAGGATCCCCGCAGAGGAGCTGGAGGAAGTGTCTGGGGTGAAGGAAGTCTGGGAGTCCCTGCTCAGACTGCTGCCCCCGCGACCCGGCCCCGGATCAGAGGAAGAGGATGGATGGGACATGACATGAGGAAAAACTACTTTTTTTTCTTACATTTATGTGAACGACAGGAGGAGTTTAACATTGATATCTTTAAATTTAACATTTTATCCTTTTCACCTGCAGCGTCTCAACTTAAAACATGATATCTTTTTGTAATTTATTAATGTTATATTTTATTTATTTTATTAGGGGTGTGGCTTGGGCAGAATTAATACAATCCCAGACTGTGTTATTGGTCTTTTTCTTGTTTAAAAGTTCACGACTTTACTGTGATGTTGAACTGTTCCAGAGCCGTGTGTCTGATGACGGGAGGGGCATATTATTGGGGGCCCCTTCAGGTCCGGGGCCCAAGGCAATTGTGGCCTTTTGCCTAATGGTGAGTCCGCCCCTGCAAACAAGGACCAGAGCTGCACACTGTGAAATAAACTCAAATGTACAAGTTAACACAATAATTAAACCATAAAACACACGACTCGGCAAAACAAAAACTGAAAAAAGCTTCAGCAAAAGATTCATTTCGACCCAGTGTTGCATAAATTCTTCTCTAAGATCCTGGTCAGTCTGACTGATGAGTGGTTTTCTTACAGTCGCACAAAATAAAAATACAAAATACAGAAAAACAAACACATTTCTCGTGTTGTTTTTCAGTGTTTATCTCTCTCTCTTAAAAAGAAAAATGTGATTTAAATAAGTCGCTTTACAAAACTTTCCTTTAAAATTGACATATGTTTATAAGAGTTTTGTTAATGTTTTAACTGTTTGTGTTCAATAACTAGTAAATATTTGACTTACAAAGTGCTGGAGACAGACAGTAGATGGAGCATCACTGCCCTCTGGTGGTCGATGTGGCTCAAAGCGGCAGAACTGGGTTTAAGTGAAAGTTTTGACAAAGATAAATCTTCACAGCGGCAGAGTTTAGTTTAATAAATACACTTCATTTAATTGTTTTACTCAGAATTTCCATCAGAGTTTGTGTTCAGGTGACGTCAGTTTGTGTCGAGATGAAGAAAGTTAGAATTCTCTGGTGGAATTCACTGAAAGTGCAGGGTTTGTGCAGGATTCAGCAAATCAAATGTACTGCTTTTTAATACAACATTTGGAGACGTTTGACGCCACAATCAACGTCAAAACAAGACATTTACCTTTTTATCGAGTCAAATCTACAGCTTCTAACCGTCCCACTGAGCAGCAACGACTTCTGATGTTCAAAAAGATCATTTACATCAAAGTTAAACCATGAAAATGTACGAGTTGAACTTTATCTTTTACTTTTTAGATGATTTGATCTCAGTTTTTAACATCTAGACTCAGTAAATCCAGTACATTCAGGATTAAAAACACATTTGAATGTTAAATTTAAAGTAAACACTTCTGTCCTGGACACACTTTGATTGGATGAGACACATGGACGTCGATAGTTAACTGCTCTTATTTTTATTTCATTTATATTTAATGTTCTGATGAATAAATCTCTTTTGTCAAACTGTTTTTTAGATTCAATGTCTGTCAGGATTTAATTTAAGGTTAATTTTAAGGCCGTATTTTTGACTTTTAATGCTTTTTATTAATGACTTTTGTTTTTATTTTCATTCTATTTCCAGATAATAAACATTTAGAACATATTATTGATCCTTTGCCTCTTTAATAACGACCAAACACTGTTCTTTTTTCCTTGCGGTGCATAGACATTTATTGAAATGAAAAGCTGAGCCAAAAAGTGCAGCGGTTTACATGATTAACACAGACTCGGCGCCCCCTTGTGGACGATCAAAGAACAGCTCTGGAGTCAATCTGGATGGATGGGTCAATTCTGTTTAGAAAGTGCAAGTGTACTGTTGATTCAAAAGAAAAAACATTATGCCGCTGATTATATTTAAAATACTGTTTGAAGGTTTTTAAAAATATATGTCGTTATTTTTTTTGAGTCGACGCGTCAGAGGAGCAGCAGAGGCTACAATGGCACTAAATCTGACTAGTATTTAATGTTTACGCACATTTTCAAAGGAGGATATAATGTAAAGGGCACAGATTCTGTATTGTTTGCGGAATATGGGGAAATAAACAAAATCTAGCTTGCCCCGACACGCTAGCGTTAGCACACTGATGTAATGAAGGTGATTTGAGTCAGAAAATGTCATAAAGTGAGTGTTTTGTGAGGCTCAGAGAAGGAGCAGGAGATGAGCTCGTTAACAGGATTAAACGAGAAATAAAACTCCATTTGAGCGAAAACTAACGACTGTTTAAGAAGTCGACTGGTCAGCAATTATTTCTAAACTTTGAAATACAGTTTAAAGTGTATTGTTGATGGAAAAAATAATTTAAAAAGTGTAACTGATATTTTGATTTAATAATGGCACTGTCTTTGTTATAAAAGATATTCACTTAAAGGCCCTGTACCTGATTTTTACTGTTTTGAAACGTGAAAAACAGAAGTCGTTTGCGTTCAAGTCTTGCATCAGTCTCATGTATCTCTCACTTTAATGCAGTCCATCATAAACATTCACCGACATGAGTTTAGCAGCACTTTTCACCCGTCTCTGAGCCCAGAGCGCTAAAGCTAACAAACATTAGCATGCTAACAGTGCACTTCCTGCGTCTCTCGTTGGATAAAATGCTCTATAAACAGATGCAGAGTTAAAGTTTGGTCTCGTTGCTGAGCTGGAGCAACACAGACTTGACTTTATTACAAAAAAAAAAACTGACAAGGACTAGCTCTGTGTTTCCTGTTGGAGTAAAAATCATGTACAGGCCCTTTAAGTGTTTTAGAGTCCAGATTATTATCATCAAAACAACTACAATTATTCTTTAGAGTCGACAAGTCGCACTTTTTCCATAATTTGTTGCTTGTTTTTGAGGGAACGTTATAAAATGGTGAAAAGCTCAAATAAAATAAAAAAAAAAAAAAGCTCAGAAAATGTGTCCTTTAAATACCCCCCTCACAGTTTGCTCGTGCAGCCCTGGGCCTTTTTCAGCGCTCATTACGCCCCCTGCTGGTCACACGTGTGTTTTCTGCCTCCACAAACAGCCCCTTTAAACACGATTTTATAAAAACAGACTGAGCCACAATTCCATAGGAATTTATGATCATCGCTCCGTCCCCATGACGACGACGCCATGACGACGACGACGCCCCCATGACGACGCCCCCATGACGACCTCCAAACACAACACTGCAAAAAATATCAAAATGTGTTTCAAATGATGAGTTCAGAAGGCAACATGGATTTGAGAAGTTTAACTAGTTTTACGTTAATTTATTTATAAGAATTTCATTATTTGATTGAATTTTTATATTATATACGAGTGTTTTTTTATTTTTATGTATTATTATGGTAAATACATTTGCTCTTTCATTTGCAGAAAAAGAAATTTGAGAGAAATTTGAATTGAAACCTGTTCAAACCAGTGTTGGGCGAATCAGTTCATGCCAGTCACGTGACCTGTGCCACCGGCGGCCATCTTGGCTCTAGTCCTAATGTAAACGAATGTAAACGCCAAAGAAAACCTGCACAAACATCAGAACAGTCCTGTGGTTCTGACACACATTATGCAAATTTGTCTTTGTTGCAGCATCTTTTACATTAAATAATAATAAATGAGCAGCACAATTAGAATTAACTCTAAAAAATGTTCAAAACACAGAAACATGGCGAGTAAGTGTCTGAAACTGTCTCTAAATAACAGCTTTTTATGTGATTTTCAGCTTTTAGTTCTTACTTTGTCGGTTAAAAGTTTGTGTAAAGCAATAAAAAAAACTTAAATGGCAAAAAAAACTCCTTTAACCCAACAATCGTGAACGATTTTTTCGTTCATAAAAAGGCAAAGTACAAAGAGTAAACACTTGTCGCTTCCCGTAGAAACCGTTTGTCGCCGACCAGTTCACCTCCATTATGGACCTACGCTGGCATGAACTGATAAATAGCTTTTTTTTTTGCATTTTATTGATAAATATATGAATGTGTTAAAATGTCTTGTCAGTGTCTTGTTTGAGATCAAATGTTATTTTTTTTAACCATAAAATGAACCACAAAAACAGCAGAAATATCACGTTATACTCTTGTTTGGAGATTTCATTTACGCTTTCTGTCTCTTTTTCAGCTCATTTTAATTCAAGACGATAAACTCGAGATTTAATATTTGCAAAACTCCAAAACTAAACTGCGATATTATCAAATTTTAGACATTTCTTACACTTCTTCTAGTTTGGAGTTTAGCCAGAATTATTGAAATAAACTAAGTCCAGTTAGAGATAAAATTTAAAAAACAAAGATATAGAACATTAAAGCTGTTGTTTTTTTGGAGTTAAGATAAAAGAGAATCTTGAAACATGAGTCTATAAAAGAGAAAGAAAGAAAGAAAAAGAAAAAAAAGAACACATTAAAAACAAAAAAATAACAAAAATGTTGTGATATTTCTGCTATTTTGTGATTAATTTCATTGTCTTTTCACGTTTTGAACCTAAAACAAGACATTTATTAACACATTTTAGTTATAATTTTGCCCAAATATCGTCAAAAAAAAAACATTAAAGCTATTCGTTTTTGTCTAAAATTGCCCAACTCTAGGTTCAAAATCAACTCTCTGAGCAAACTGTCCTCCTCAAATCAAGATTATTGCTCTGAATTCATGTCATTTTCACTCCCGTCGAGATCGTTTTGTGCAGCGTTCAGGGAATCAGGACAACAATTTAAAAAATAAGACAGTTTTGCGAGCTTAGCCGTGGTTGCAGTTAGTTTCTGGCCGTGAGCTGCTGCTGCGTGGACTCCATGAACTCCCGAGCGCTCGCCGACATGTTGAGCAGCGCCTCCTGCACCGCCGCCTGCCGCTCTCTGGCCCAGGACAGACTCTGCTCCACTAACACGTTGATCTCTCGGCACGTGGCGTGGTTGGTGAGGTCCGTGAAGCGACAGGCGGCGGCGGCGGCGAGCAAACCGAGCAGAACCAGCAGCGCGAGCTTCAGCACGAGGCCCAGGAGCGAGCGCTGGGGTTTGACGGCGGGTTCTGCCGACGATTTCTTATCTGCTGAGAGACACACGGAGACGACGAGGGGTTAAAGGATCCTGGGACCAGAGGAAAGCCACGGCGACACAGGAAGAACGAGCAAACGCAAACAGAATGAGACCAGGGTGCACTGCTCCTTCATCGTGGGTTAAAACTGGTCTCAGCATTTATTCTGCATCAGCATTTGTGCAGCGTAATTTATAGAAAACGACATTCTTCATTTTAACTCTGAGATTTGGTTTAAGCAGAATATTTCACTGGTTTAAGGTGAATCTGATCATGCACTCATTTCAATGCCTTTAACTCTCTGGATTTAAATTATTTTGTAGCTGTTTAGTGTGGTATGTATTAACTACCACTTTTTAATATTTTATGAGGTCTACTTGAATTTTTGGTTTCGTACTTTTCTGTGACTACTTTTAAGCGTGTTACAGGAGCAACTCCCGCCATAAACGAGGGATCACTGTATTGCAGAATATTTCACAGGTTTAAGGTGAATCTGATCATGCACTCATTTAGATTTAGTCAAATCTTAAAGCAGCGGTGTCGACCCGAACAACTTTTTTCACAAAGGGCCACATTTTGAAACACAAACCACAGGAAAGTTAAAGTCAATCTTTCAAAATGTTGCATTTGTTGTGGTTTTGTGAGTCCTGCACCTTTAATGAGGCTTGGAGCATTCATTTGAGGTCTGTATTACATTAAAATGTGTGTTATTTTGGTTTTCAGAGAAGAATTTAAAACATTTTACAGTAAAAATATATACTTTTTTTCTTGTAGCAAACAAAGAAACTGTCTGAGGCCATAGTTTGGACCCCTCTGTCTTAAAGGGCCTATGACAGGTTTAAAGGGCCTATGACAGATTGAAATACACATTTAACTAAAATGCAGTTAAGATAAATATATTCAAATTTCTACTAAAATCTTTACAAATTAAACCCCAGTTTAGCTGTTTTTTAGGTTTTAAATTTTACTCCTGTTTGTAAAGTATGACATCACACTAGGAAATCACCATAGCAACCACACTGTACATTGGTCAAAACTCATCTAATGTCACAGATTTTGTTCATTTGACAAAGAAAAACAAATGTGACACCTTTATTTTGTTGAAACACAGTTTAAAGGGTTAAAAAAAGTAGTTTATTTTGTGTAAATCATGCATAACCTTTGTCTCCCCAGTGTGACGTCATCGATTTATTTACTTCCTGTAATTGTCAACAGATTTTTTGACTTTTCTCCACAAACAGTGACCTGATTGGTATCAAACTATAATTTGTATTTACACGAGGTATTAATGCACTGAAGAAAGTCAAAATTAGAAAATCATAAAAACTCGTCATACGCCCTTTAAAGAAAGAATCATGTATTGAAAGTTAAGTAAATAAGATACAAGACACATATTTTGAAATCAAGACATTTTAACTCAAAAGTATCACACTATGACACATCCCTAATGCCCTTTTATTTTCTGCGTCTGTGTTTCTCTTTTCTCAGCGTGTGACTGCGTGTTACAAAGGCGTGCGCCCCCTGCTGGTGTTTTACCTGTGGTCTTCCCGTTCTTCTTCTTCCTCTCCTCCTGTTTCTTCTTCTGCTGCTCCTGTGCGGCCTGTGCTGCCACCTGCTGGTTGTACTCCTGTCGGCGCCGCTCCTTCTCCTCCGCCTTCTCCCTCTTCTTCAGCTCCCGCTCCCTCGCCTCGCGCTCCCTCTGCTTCGCCTCGCGCTTCTTCTCCAAATCTGTGACAGGAAGTCTGTTTAACGCTGGAATGTTTTATGGTTTATAGTCCCTGCTCAGTCCTGGTCCAGCCCACGATTTAGTCCTGCTTTTAGTCCTGGTTCAGTCCTGGTTCAGTCCTGGTTCAGTCCCGGTTCAGTCCTGGTTCGGTCCCGGTTCAGTCCTGGTTCGGTCCCGGTTCAGTCCTGGTTCAGTCCCGGTTCAGTCCCGGTTCAGTCCCGGTTCAGTCCCGGTTTAGTCCCGGTTCTGTCCCGGTTCAGTCCCGGTTCAGTCCTGGTTTAGTCCTGGTTCAGTCCCGGTTCTGTCCCGGTTCAGTCCCGGTTCAGTCCTGGTTTAGTCCTGGTTCAGTCCTGGTTCAGTCCTGGTTTAGTCCTGGTTCAGTCCTGGTTTAGTCCTGGTTTAGTCCTGGTTTAGTCCTGGTTCTGTCCTGGTTCAGTCCCGGTCCAGTCCCGGTCCAGTCCCGGTCCAGTCCCGGTCCAGCCCTGATCCAGTCCTGGTCCAGTCCCGGTCCAGTCCCGGTCCAGTCCCGGTCCAGTCCCGGTCCAGTCCTGGTCCTCACCCTTCTCTCTCTGTAGTTTCTTTTGTCTGATCTTCTCCACTTCCTCCTGGACTCCTCTCATGTGCTGCAGAACCTGAAGGACACATTTCACTCATTTAAGACGAGACGCTGCAGGTGAACAGGAAAAATATGAATTTAAAGTTATCGCTTGTAAACTTCTCCTGAAGTTTACTCACATAAATGTAAGAAAAAAATATTTTTCATCATGTCATATTTTCGTGTAGAAATAAGGCATTTTATGTGTAAAAATTGCCAAATATTGCCTAATTTTTTTGAATTAAACTTTAATAAATCAGTTTAAAATTAGATATTAACAAACCCTGTGTCCATTCAGTCTAAATCTTGTTGAGTCCAGATTGTACAGTTTGGTGTAGGATCTACTTTAAGGCTGATCTTTATGTCTCGAGAGACAAAAATGCATTTTAAGAAAACGTCCTTTGAAGTTACAATGTCCCAGAGAAATCTATGGATGAAGTGGATTCAATGGAAGAATCAAACATCTTTAGGAGCAGACTGGACATGTTTGTTGTTTCCACATGAAAGATTCTATGTTGAGAGAGAAAACTTGACCAAAAAACAAAAAAAATGCCTGTAGTGTCTTTGAAAACTCTTTTTGAGAGTCACTAGTTGCTCGTATACTGTCACTTTTCTGCCCAAATTAATTGTGTTAAGTTGTGTAATCTGTGCGTAGTGTCTAACATAATAAAGTGTTTGGACCTTGGCCGCACACTGCTTGCACTGCCTCTCGTCCAGACAGTCTCCAGCTGCTTTGGCCAAACCGGGCTCCAGAGGATTGTCCTTCAGGTCCAGCCACTTCAGACTCTGAGACAAAAACAAATTTAATTAAACCTCAAACCTGAGCATCTTAAGAAGAATCGAGGATAAGAATGACAGAAGGCAGGTCTCACGCCGAGGCCCGTCACGATGAGACATTTTGATGAAATGCTGTAGAAAATATCAGATTTGACAAAAGATTATACCTGATAACAATTATATTTTTAATTTTTTTATTTTTAATTCCATTTTTAAACTTTTTGACAATCATCAAAAAGTTGTGTTATAGAACTCAGCCCTACTTCCTGTATTTTTAAAGTTGTTTTTTTCAAAATTTCTTCACAAACTGCAACTTCACAAATGTAAAATTATGATAAATATTTGCCACAGGTGCCCTCCCACCAAACTAAATCACAATCACACCTTCATATAGACTTTTTAATTTAATTGAATTAAAATGTGACGTCATCAAAATTCCTGAATGGAGGCGACTGGAGGCAAACTGAAGTTCAATGATTCTCTCATATTAGATCTAAATTCTACTGGTTTTAAGTGTTTGTGTCGGAAAAAAAGAAACACATTTGAATTTCTGTAACAAACGATGGACAAAATACAATTTTTTAGCCTTAAAATTGTATTTTAGCTTCAAAGAATCTAATTTATGGAACAGTATCTAATATATAACAAGATAAAATGAAAAATGATTGTGGGCTCAACATTTCTGTGAGTATTTTTCCAGTAAAACCCATAAATCTGGATTGTTCTTCATCAAAAATGCAAAGAGTTGATCATAATTTCCTCAAACATGATGTAAAATACAATAATAAATGTGTTTAAAGCAGCTCTGATGTCACTCACATGTGTCTGAGGCTTTTACTGACACTAAATCATCTACATTTGTCATAATTTGTGATATTCTGAGGTTAATCCCAGTTTCCCAGTGAAATCACATCATGTTGCACTGAAACCTTTGCCTCCGTTCTGAATATACAATGTGTTTTAAAGGGTCTATAGACTTTAAGAGGATCTGTCGTGTCGTCCTCACCCTGAGCTGAGCGAAGCTGACGGGCAGCTCGCTGAGTCTGTTCCCGAGCAGGTCCAGGTGCTGCAGGTTCACCAGGCTCCCAAAGTCCTCCGGCAGAGACTCCAGCTGGTTCTTGTTCAGGTCCAGCTTCACCAGGTGGACCAGGCCACAGAACTCAGGCTGAAGGAGCACAGACGGTGAATACAGTAAATGTGTCAGACAAAAGAAGGGTTTAATCAGAGCATTCACCGCAAAAATGAACCTCCTTAAAGTTAGAAAAATGCACTTGATTTATGTTAACATTTACAGGGCTTTAATAAATCTTTAAATGATCTGATAACACGTATTTAATGAATCAATCTAAGTCAAGAAATCTAAAATAAAACACAAAACACTATAAAAAGATGAGGTAAAAAAGTAATTTGACCTAAAATCCTCTTTAAACACAATCTTATGACTTGTTTTGCATGTATCCTCTTATAGTGATATTTTTGTTAAATAAGTGGAATATTTCATTGTGTAAAATAACACAACATTACAATAATTAACTAAATGTAGGGCTGCAACAAGTGAATCAATTAATCGCAACTAATCGATTATAGAAATGGTTGTCAATGAATTAAATAATCGAGTAATCGTTAACGGTATATACACAGACTCCAAAACATTGTATGCGCTGAGAGAAGTTTTATTACTAAGACAGAGCAGGAATGACACAAAAACTCACAGGACACATGTAAATTCTGTGTTTTAGATTCAAATCCTTGTTCATCTATAAATATTCTCCCCAGGACGTCGTCAAACGGCTGCACTTCAGCTTTGTCTGGGGAAAATTTAATAAAATTCTCATCTTCAGGGGTCTTTTGCGTTCTAAACAAGTAATCGTTTAATCGAAGGAATAATTGCTAAACTAATCGGTTACCAAAATAATCGTTAGTTGCAGCCCTAATTAAATGTACTGTAAACTGTAGCCAGAATGTTCATGTTTTCATTAAATCTGTCCATTTGTTGCATTCAAAGTGTAGAAAATCTGGCACCGTTATTGTTGAAATTAACAATTCAAATCAAAAATATTCTATCTTTTGAATAAAGAAGCTGAAGCTGAAGCTGAAACGTGAATAGTTTTGAGAGAAGTTGTTCTGCTTACAGTCAACATCGTGATGTTGTTGCAGGACAAATCCACAATTGTGACTTTAGGGACAGAAGCCTGAACAAATGAAGCAAATAAACCATTAGCATTTCATTTAAACAAAACACGTTTATTACATGTATCGTTTATAATCCAAATCGTGCAAGAATATGGATATAAATCGTGCAAAAATACAAAGTTAAAAAGCCTTACCAGCTCCTTGACAGGCACTTCAGTCAGATTACAAAGGCTCAGATCCACTTCATTTCCTTCTATTTTGTCTTTAATGTTCAATAACTTGTTTTTACTCATGGTTCCAGTCGTAAAAATTGACTTTTAAATAAAAATAAATGAATATGAAGAGTTTATGAGCGGAGAAGCTTTGAATGAATCAAACGCAGCGCAGATACTTTGGCGAAAAGCGACTTAAAACGCTGAAAATGACACGCTTTGTAAAGTTTACTGGTCCGAAATTAACTCTGAGGCAAAGTTAAATAATTTGAGGGTTTAAATGCGAAACGTAAAGGCGAAATAGTCGTGGTAAAGCTGGAAAATGTTGGGAGAAGTGTGAAAAATCGCAGCGCTGAGTGTTCAATGAAGATCCACGTCACTGAAGGAACCGGAAGTGACGCAGCGGAAGAACAGCGACACCTGCAGGAGCGGCGGCGTCACTGCAGCACAGAAAATACATCAAATGCACAGAAACGGGATTTTTATTTGCAGATTTATTCACACAATAGATCACACATAAATATTTTAAAATGTGAATATTCTTGGTGTTGCAATAAAGCTACATAATTGATTTGATACATGACATAATGCAAGGCATAAGTTAAAATGTAGAGATATTTTAAATGTAAAAAAACAATGTAAAAAATGTTTCTTGACTGGATGCATTTTAGTAGTCAGCTAGTCAAATTATTATATCCATTATGCATTTTATACCAAATAAAGATGCAAAGATGGTGACTGAAGGCTTCTAGATAGAGAATATTTACAAACAAACTGTACATTTTGATGAAAATCTAGAATTGTTGATTCCATTTTGACAATTTCATTTTAAAATGCCACTGTCTTTGTTATAAAATATTTTTCGTATGTGTTTTAAAGTTTGTATAGTTCAGAAACAATTAGGACTATCAAAATATGGCAATTATTTTGATAATACAGACAAGTGACTTAAAACACTTTCCATTTCATTCAGTTCTGTGAGGAATTAACCAAGTCTCACTAAAATAAATACAAATTTCAAGATCTCAAAGCGACGAGAGAGTTCCAGACGGATTGTCACTGGCGGCATGCTAAGAAGGGCTAAAATATAAATATACAACTTCATACAAGTATAGAATGCCACGTAAACAGTTTAGTTGAATTTAATTGAGGTTAGCATTATCTTAGAGACAGAAACACCATCTTTTATTCACCTTATTCCTGAAGTTGTCGTGGGCGCTGCCATCTTGTTTCCGTTGTAGTTCACATGGGGCAGACCATAGAACTATAATAAAACCTGGAAGATTAATCCAAGATGGCCGTCCTGTTTATCCCTATGGAGTGAGCTCATTGGCGCATGACCCCAAAAAAAGTTTCTTACTTCCGCATTTACTTCCTGATACGGAGGCTGCCATCTTTGTTTTACTTCCTGATACGGAGGCGGCCATCTTTGCTTTAGGGCGCCACGTGACGACAATCTCCCACTTCATATAAAAACGGCAATTTCGGTAATTTTAGAAACGGTAGAAAAGAACATTTCCTTCTATTTTATTTAAATACCGATAATAATTCAGTCCTGTCTGTGATTATAATGAGCAATGATAGAAAAAGGCTGGGCCCAAGAGGCTGCAGTACCTCACACGACCACTAATCAATCTGGGACACAGACAGAGGGGGCGTGTCTTATCCAGTTCATTTAATACATCCATGGGGCAGACGAGCTGAACAGAAAATAAGTTCTACTTGGACTAAAAAGACAATTTCAGGCTCCAGGAAATCAGTGCAGTGTGACGTGTTGTTGCTCGTGTTCATTAAACATTTTACACAAATCAATCTACTTTACATAATGTTTTAGCGAGATACTTTTCCCTCGTTGTGTGAAAACCGTTAGCGTCAAACCGGACGTCCCTTTACTACAAGAGTGCGGATCATAGACATTAAAAAGAGGCAAAAGTGCACAGGGCGGAATAAAGTGAATAAACAACACGTTTTTCCCTGGGAAAGTATTTACATCGTATTGACCTTATTCTGCCCCGCCCACTTTTGCCGTTTTTTGCACTTTTGTTGTAAACGCACTTCCGTTTGACGAGAACTCTGTTAAAGCTAATGACGAACGAGGGAAAAGTCTGACGCTAAAATGTTACATAAAGTAGATTGATTTGTGTAAAATGTTTAATGAACACGAGCAACAACAAGTCACAACGCAACGATTTCCTGAAAACGTCTTTTTAGTCGAGTAGAACTTATTTTCTGTTGAGCTCGTCTGCTCCATGTGAACTACAACGGAAACAAGACGGCGGCGCGTACGGCAACTTCAGGAATAAGGTGAATACAAAGGTCTCAACGTGCTGCTAGTGATGATCCTGCTAATAAATATTGGATTATTTTAGAGAAACGGGATCAGTTTCTCAGAATGAATGGAACGACAAGTGAAGATGTGCACTTTTAAAGGACAAATATTATGCATTCTTTTTTCTGTTATGATCCTTTAAACGCTCTCTTGAGTGTCTTTACTTTGACATTTTAGAATTGAAATAAAAATGTTAATACAAAGACCTTTTACTTGACTTTGTGACGGCCTTGGGAGACGCCAGACTGACGCAACTTTGGCTCCATCTACTGGCTGCAGAGGGAATTACACAGATTTTAAAAACACTGCTTGTCGCGCTAGCCGTGTTATTGTCACGCAGATTAAGGGGAGAACTGTTCAGAGCGAGTCTAACGATGATTTACAGACTTAAAAACAGAAAAGAAGATTCTCTGAGCCACGTCACACAAACATCGAAAAAACATCACACATCAAGGTAATTCAGGTGTTTTTGACGATATTTTTCAAACCACAATTCATCAAACTATCGTGAATGAAGCTAAATGCAACTCCAGGTGTGTTTTTGTCGAAGGAACAATGTTTAAACGCAATTAAAACCTAAAAAAAAAGTCATGTTTGCATAATATTTGTCCTTTAAAGCAACTGTTACAGGTTTTTTTGGTTTATCGTCTTGATGAAAGCCTGGTTTACAGTTTAGTCCTGGTTAGAGCTGCAGTCGGCCTGGTTTAGTCTAGATTTTACATTCTAGTTTGTTTAGACCTGGTTTAGTCCTGGTTCAGACCCTTGTTACTCCTCAGCGTTTAATAAATCCAGATGAGGAACATATACAGAAGAAATATGAAAACATACAGGACGTAAAAGACAAAGAAATATCGGTTTATGGTTTTGGTCTTTCTGGCCCAGTATCCGTCGGGTTTCTCCTCTTCGTTTCCTCGACTCAAAATGAGAGACAGAGATTCTTTCATGTCCTTCAGTTCAGCCGCAAACATCTCCATCGAGAACTCCTGGGCCACCGCGCTCTGGAGTCTGTTACGGGAGAATTGCAGTTGTGGATTTCTTTAAAACAAGTTAAACAATAAAAATGCAGAGAGAATGAGTCTGATCAATGAGTTGTTTATTCACTGGTACCAGAGTGAATAACGTCTGTCCCTTTACAGAGTAATCTCTCCCTGCACGACGCGTACAACACATTCAGAGTATAAGCGCTTTATACTCAGAGATAACACATCATGAGGACACAACATACAATAATAGTCAAAGCATAGTACATGAGAACAAGGAGGAAGGTTAACTTATGACATAGATGACATTTATCTAAATAAGCGAACTGGGTCAGATGGGCTCCGGCCAGGCGGAACAAACACCAGATACGACTAAGTTAAAGTTAAAGTTAACCTTAGCAATGTAGAATGAGTGAAACCCCAATTTCGGCTATTACAGTCCACCCCATGTCACAGATAAAAGCATTTTACTGTTACACCCAAAAATCTGTAATAGAATACATCATTAGAATAACATATCTTTATTTATTCATGTGTCAAACAATCAAGTTAATCAACCTGTAGTCAAAACTTAAAAACACCTAAATGTAAAGATGCCTTCGAACAAACATGTTGAAAACAACCCAAGCCTCATAGTCCAGTTCTGTCCAAGTCCAGGTCAAAGTCACTAGACAAGTCCCAGTTAACTGTCAGGCTCATGGCCTCTGCTCGGTTCTGCAGAAACAAAAACTGGGAAGAAACTAGATTATTCACCATTCTAAGAATGCAGGGAACAAGACAGGAAACTAAGATAAAGAAGAGTGCAATATTTATCAACAACTCCTTCCAGGATGAGAGAAACCAATCGAGAGTGAACAGCGAATAGCCCTTCGCAGTCTCACCCTCCATCAGGTCTCGTAATTTAGTGAGATTAGCTATGCCCGTGCTATCGCCACCCCCTTTATCATTAGCAGGTCTGTAGGTCCAACAGGTGCTCCCCAAGGTCTGACAGACCCCCCCTTGGCTAGTGGTGATCTGATCTAACACCAGGCGATTTTGAGGAGCCACAGAGCGTAAGGCATGTTAACTCCTCCCTCGTAGAGGCTAAAACAGAGAGAGTGTTATTAACAAATGATGAGAACACTTAACTGAGAGTTTAAACCCTTAACATTAACTTGCCTATCCCCCATGCTGGGGAATAGGACCAGCATGACCTTTTGACCTGAAGTCCAGAGGCTGCGGTCGTCTGGCACAACAGATCCCCAAATCGGGTCATGTGGAGCCAATTCGCGTTTAGGTCTGTGATCAGAGTGTGGGTGTGGAGATATGATGTATGAATGCTCCGAGACATCCACACATTTGATATCCACACAGAAAAACATATTCACAGAACAATAAATGTCAGCAACAAATTAAAAAAAAAACTTAGAACCGGGCTTGATGTGAACCGGCCCAAATCAAGGTTCACGACCGGCATTGTCGGGAACTTTAAACCAGGGTCCAATGTGTGGCAAGATTCTATGCTGCTGCTGTAGCTGTGGGCAAACATGTACACAGATGACGATCAGATCAATTATGACTCTTTACATATTGATACCAGTAATTTAAAGTGTGGACAGTCGAGTGGTTGTAAGACTTAGTCAATGCTTCTAACCAGGCCGTCTCGTCAGAAGTCAGACTACAGGTGCTTTGTTTCACGCCATGTTTATTTGAGTAAATGAAACCAGGCATCAAACTTAACCATATTATCAAAATTG
Source organism: Rhinogobius similis (assembly GCA_019453435.1). Lineage (NCBI taxonomy): Eukaryota > Metazoa > Chordata > Actinopteri > Gobiiformes > Gobiidae > Rhinogobius > Rhinogobius similis. Next base: position 31,173,214 of record CM033636.1, on the reverse strand, counting down.
TCAGAAATAAGGCACACATGAAAATTTAAATCTGGAGATTCAATTCCTTCACCATAAGCTCACCCTGGTCCTCCAGCAGTGGGTTGCTTACTCTCTGACGTCTCTCCTCCCCCCTTCCAGGGGAAGAGCAGATGTGGTTCCAGCGGTGGGAGCTGTCTCCCCACACGCTCCGTGCGGCTCAGGAAGTTGCTTTGTTTCGTGAGCGTTGGGTCCATTGCCACAGTGTGAAGCATGGATCCATGTGCCCCCTTGGCTGTCCCACAGCGATGTCGGGTGACAATCAGCGTTGCCTCCTATGTTCAAAACCAGGTCTAGCTCCAGCTCTGCAGCTTCAGCCGTGTTTTGACCTGTACAGAAACAAAAACAAAGTGCACTCCCCCCTTTTTTCCTGTGAGTGCCGCTAGTTAAATTTGCCCTCCCTTTCCCAAAAGGATAAAATAATATAAAACAAAGGAATGAACAGAAAGGTGGACCTGATGGGCCGGCCGAAAAGAACAAACAGATGATGTGACACCGGGCCAACCCTGTACAGGGCCGTAGGAGCCAGTACCAACACCACTACCAACCTAAGGACAAACCCGTCCCCAGCTAAATCTGAGCAAAATAAAAGCGAAAACGTGACTACCGTCCCACCAGGTCAAACAAAAGCTAAGTTGGCCTGAGTGTGGCTGAGCAGAGCCATAAGTGCACCAGCTACAGGCGACTTAATTAAAGGCTCAGAGCAGACAAACTAAACACAAAACTTAATTCATATCAATAGACCAAATATGGAAAATGTGCGTTAAAAAAACCTTCTCTTGTCTAATTTTCTCTTTTCCTATTACTATTCTTTTAACAATATTTTATTTTAAATATTAATTGCCACACTCATACCTTAGTATTATAATTCGATTTATATATATATATTATTTCAATGGGCCTTTTCTGAATCAAATTCAAATCAAAGATCACATATGAATGTCTTTAATATCTTTAATGAATATATATATTCTGAAATTTTGTCTAATTATATCATAGCCTTTTAAAAAACAAAAAAAAAACAAAACAAAAACAAACATACATTTTCATCTTCTGCCAGGAAACCTGTGGAGGAATAATTTCATGCATTACAATCAACCAGCTTCGACTGGTTTATCTTCTTGGTCCTAAGTTGTTTCTGGTAAATAGGAAACATCACAAATAACACACAGACTGTTACACCAGCCCCTGTTTGGGCTCAGGTCCTCCGTGCATAAATGCCACCTGTACTGTGTCAGTCTCCGCAAAAAAAATTATCATTACCAACCTGAGAAGAAAAATAATCAAATTAGACACACATTTAAAGTATTACTTTATAATTGTTTGTTCCACTGTACACACAGATCCACTCTGGATATATGTGCTCCTTTGGGTCATCTGCTGAAACCTGTAAATTTGAGATTAAAATAACCTTTGTCTTAGTTATGCCAAAAGAAATCTATAAAAACTTCAGAAAATGCGTAAGTCCATAATCAAAGCAAAGTAGAAAGTGGTTAATTCATTCATACACATTCACACAAACAGACGTTAGTGAAGCTTCTTTAGTCCAAGAGCTTTACTCGTCAAGTCCAAAAATGTCACATGTTCATAGTTTGAGTTGTGCACAACCTTTAAAATGACGTCATATTAAAACACATTTTTGTGACTGTGTGGGTACAGGAAGTGTCCTGTCTGTGATCACATTCCCCAGAACATAGACCATGTTTCAATAAAATGTGTTATTTCTCTCTTGTTGCAACAAGTGTAATAAATCCTTTAGACTTGATGACTTTTCATCAACCCTACTCTCAATCTGTAATAATCTAAGGAGCTCTCCAAAATTGAGTTTACACCAGCTGAGTTTTCCTAGCATGTTATCATTTTGATATTGCTTTTTGTTATAGACACGCTGTTGAGTTGATGGGTTCATTTTTCCCTATTTGCATGTCCCCCAATTATTTATTTTTTAAAATTCAACACCACCAATGTCCACATCTATAACTGACCTGTGTATGTTTTTTACGTCACCGGGTTTTGGGTGATACTCCTTGCAGTTTTCAATTGTGTCCTTTGCGTCCAGCCGAACCGTTCGCGATGTCCTCCGCCGCTCCTTGACCTCCTCATCCCCTCCGTCTGCCCCGCCCTCTGAGCCGCTGTGACCTGGACCTTCTCCATCCACATTTGATCTCTGTCGCCGTGTGGCACCTCAGTTTTCTCTGCAAAAGTCTCAGAAGGAACACAAAAATCACCATCATGCGCTAAAGCACCAACCACACAGAAAACACTTTGGGATCTGCAATCTTAGTTTGAACTAAATAAATATATGAAATGGCCTGGAGGGCCTGGTAAACAATGCCATTTAATGTTTTATTTTTGCAAATAATTTTTGAAAGAGGGTGTTCCTACCTCTTTTACAAGTTATAGATTGACTTTTAACAAACAAAGTAAAGGCATTAATTTATTTGGGATGTCTTATTTTAAAACCATGTCCTCATCTTTGTTTCTTATTCAGCATTTGGCAGATCTCAATTTCTTTTATCTATTTATCTGTTTTAATTAATTAAGCTATTTAATCATCTAAAATGTTAAATTTGCTTATGTGAAATATATTCCAAGAGCTTGCATGAATTTTGTAAAATAGTTCAACTTACAATAACTCTAGAACATGTAATAAGTTTAAATACTATTTAGGTAAACCAGCTCCATGGCTGGCTGTACTTAAGATTAAGATTTAAATAATCAGTACTTCCCGTTGTGGCCTCAGCTGGGTCCAGTCGATGGTCAGAGAGCGGAGGCAGAGCAGGCGGTGAAAAGGAACGGGGTCAAGGATCGACAGCAGGAGCCTGTACAGGAAATAAGAGCGCTCACACAAGAAAATATTAGTTGTGCATGCAATGGTAACATAATTGTAAATTTACTATGTCTCTTTGTTCACTACTTTAAATACTCCAATGTCAGTATTGTGTTTGAATCTGCTGTGATGACCTCTCTCACAGCTGCCACCTTTATCTCTGTTTTGTCTGTGGCCTGTGAGGAGTCAGGTTTTTTCTAGTTCACAGGCACATGACTAAAACTGGCCAGGACCTCAGAGTCCCGTGAAGGAAAAAAAAGAAAACAGTATCAACCTAATTCTTGCAATCAAAATGTTATGTTAGACAATTTGGAACCTCCAAAATGTAAATTTGGGGAGGTTTTAACTCTTTCGAAAACATCAAATCCATTAAAATTTCCATAAAACCACTGTTTGTTACAGGGAAAAAAAAGATGAGCTCATTTCAACCAAAAATCCAAAATCGAAAAACAGGAGCAAAACCAGATCCTATTAAAGTCCTGCAGGGTTTCCGCCTAAACTTGTTGTCAAAACAAAATGTGCGCAAAAAAATCTTGGCCATAAAAAAACATACTCAAACAAACCAAACAATATTCAGTTGCAAAACAAAGCTCTATATTTCTCTTTTAATATAGCTATTTATTTCTTCTTAGATGTATCTCTATATTCATTATGTCACTCAGTCTAAGCTGTGAGCAGGTTTGAACTGCGTTTATACGGAGACCAAAAACTTTTACGATAAGACGATCAGACATATCAAAATGCATCGTGTGCTATTCTTAAAGTGAATCAGTGCAAAGCATTTCTTCGTTGCGAGAGCATGTGCTGTGTATGTGCTGCTGATGACGTGACTGATTTTCAGGAAATGCATTCTCCATTAAAAAAGGCTTTTAAAGTTCTAATGCTGTGTATGTTACCTCTCCTTTTTGTCTGTCTGCTGCACGGCCGGGCTCTGCTCCACCACTGCTGCTGTCAGAGGGTCACGCTGAAGGCCCAGACTCTGCTCAGTGTCCTCTTCACTGCCTTTAAGCAGTAACTTCAGATGTTTATCTTCTCCCACGTCCATGCCCTGCAGGAGCACCTCCACAGTTAGGTCCATATTGTGTGAAATTTCGCAAAGTACGAATCAAAACTCCATAGTGGTTTTGTTTTGGCCGATTCTCCTTTGCCAGCTTTGTTTTCTTTGGGTCCTGATAGTGGCTTTGTAAACAATGTCTCTCAGACGTGACTTTCTCAGCAACTTTCTTTTGCAACATCAGTCATTGTCTTTGAACTAAATCTTCTTTGAGGTGGCACTCATCCACCCGTGTTAGCTTTATTGTCCAATATGCAATGATTTGTTTGGGCGATGTCATTGAGATAATGGCAGTCCGTTTCATTTGTGCCCAGCTTAGGTGCAGCTTGTAGCACAAGAGGGCATCCGGTCGTTGGTTGGAGGAATGGTGTGGCAATGGTGTGGGTCTTATTAAGCTTGATCTTCTCCAGAGTCCGGTCCACAGGGTCTGGTCCACAAGGCTGGACAGAGCGTGTTGACCGTCGTGCAATGGTTTGGAGCCCGGCGCTGCAGCAGTCAGAGGGAGGTTGTAACAGAAACAAAAACAAAGATAATGAGTGACGTGTGAGTGCAAATGTGTGCAGAAGTAATTCTTTACTGTTGCTTAATTTCTATTCCTTCAATTAAAAAAAATATATATATATATATATATATATTATTTTCTCTTTTCAGGTCTCATTCTTTAACGTTATCAATGTTTACGTTATAATAAGTCTTTTTAACTTTAATTTGCTTTAATTTTCTTAGAAATCAGTGCTCAGTGATCCTTCTTCAGAAAGCTATATTTCTTGGACCACACAGTTAATACTTAAATCCATTCCTTGCCGTGTTTGTCTGTCATGGCCTGGATTAAAAAGGGCTTGTAGGGCCTCCTCCACCACTGACTGGTTTGATCCCATTTTATCTCCCAGATATTTTATCTCCCAGATATTTAATATCTCCCAGATTTCTTATCTCCCAGATAAAAATGGTAGTGCGCACCTTTCACCGCTTTACGCACGTCTGCGTAGCGTGTATCTTTTAAGACGTTTTACCACCACGTCCCGGGAAGCTCCCCAAGAGTTCCCTTCACTTTTCCTAAGCTGGGTTCCTTTAAATTCCCAGGTTAATGTGTCACTTAATAACAATATTAGTGTATTCAATTCAATAAATTAAGTACTCTGAGGTATTTTTAGCCCGCTTTAGCTAAAAACTCTTTTAAAGGTTCCCCGAAGAGATCTATGCTCACTTACCTTCCCTTTAAAGGGCAAAGGTCTTGCAATAGATTTATACTCTTAACCCAACCTCTCGTTTTCTTTAAGATGTGACACAAACTTAAACAGAGCTCACTCTTAAATCAAGATTTCTTGCTCAGTTAAGTGGAAAAAGTGAGCCAGACTCCCTTTCAGCGTCTGGACTTCCCGACAGCCTGACCCCCAAGAAGGTCTACCTGTCCAGTCTGGTCCAAGGAGGATTCCTACCCCTTCAGATATTTAAACAAATATATTTAGCAGAGCTATATCAAGCAATCGGCAGACAAACAGAAGGAATGCTTTAGTAACTATTTAGTATTACTCCTAGAAGTTTTCAAGTTGCAATTAATTTAAAAATCAAACTAAATTTCCCCCTTTACTTTTATTAGATTGTAATAGGACAATTTTAGGGCTCTAAACGCCTATACAACTAATAAAAACTTAAAGATGCAGACTCACTCACCACAACAAAGTAGGATGTTTGGTTCGAAAACCTTGCGCCGGTGGTCCTCGTCCCCGTGAGACAGCCCTCCGTCTCAGAAAGCAGATGAGGTTAGAGGCTGGAAGATCCAGGTGGCCTGACGCTGACTCACGCCGGAGAGAACCCAGACCGGTCGAAGGCGCTGTTCGTTGACGCCAACTGTTACGGGAGAATTGCAGTTGTGGATTTCTTTAAAACAAGTTAAACAATAAAAATGCAGAGAGAATGAGTCTGATCAATGAGTTGTTTATTCACTGGTACCAGAGTGAATAACGTCTGTCCCTTTACAGAGTAATCTCTCCCTGCACGACGCGTACAACACATTCAGAGTATAAGCGCTTTATACTCAGAGATAACACATCATGAGGACACAACATACAATAATAGTCAAAGCATAGTACATGAGAACAGGGAGGAAGGTTAACTTATGACATAGATGACATTTATCTAAATAAGCGAACTGGGTCAGATGGGCTCCGGCCAGGCGGAACAAACACCAGATACGACTAAGTTAAAGTTAAAGTTAACCTCAGCAATGTAGAATGAGTGAAACCCCAATTTCGGCTATTACAAGTCAAACAGACACCGTGTCAGTCAGAAAGGCTCTACCGATCTGTTTTGAAGACAGTGATTTAAGGTGACACTCTACAGCAGGCATGTCCAAACTAAGGCCGGGGGCCAAATGCGGCCCTCAGCCCAATTTTTCTTGGCCCTTAGTCTTCCTGGTGAACTGGCCCACATTGTCCTGATAAGTACTATTTACAGCACATTTCAGATTTTCTACAATTCCAACCTAAATAACTAACATTTTGGTGCAGACAGACCTGATATTAAGGCACTGAGACTGAATGTAGATGTGGTGGAGCTTAAAACATCAGATAAATGCAGCTTTTTTTAACGTTTCATGATTGATTTGTGGCCCTCCGCTTGGTCTATATTTCAATATGCGGCCCTCGACGGAAAAAATTTGGACATCCCTGCTCTACAGGCAAATCATTTTTTACATTTTTGTTTGGAAACAACAAACGTGTCCAATCTGCTCCTAAAGATGTTTGATTCTTCCATTGAATCCACTTCATCCATAGATTTCTTTGGGACATTGTAACTTCAAAGGACGTTTTCTTAAAATGTATTTTTGTCCCTCGAGACATAAAGATCAGCCTTAAAGTAGATCCTGCACCAAACTGTACAATCTGGACTCAACAGGATTTAGACCAAACGTATAGAGGGATCTTTTAATATTTAATTCTAAAACTGATTTATTGAAGTTTTTAGTCAAAACTTTTGAGTGAAATTTGAATTTTCAGACCGATGTTCAGTCAGATCTAAATAAGAAATCCAAAACCCCCTCTGTATATTTCTTTACAACTAATATGTTATGAAATTAACCAAGAAATTTAAACCTGGTTTTGTCCATTTTTCAGATTGAAATGTCCCAAATATGTGACATTTTGCTTCTTTTTACATAAAATGCCTTATTTCTTCATGAAAACATGACATGATGAAAAACTGTCACTTCCTGAATTACCACCTGATGACATCATGAAGTGTCCTGAGCTCTGGGGAGGGACTCACTTTGCAGGTAAAGGAAACATGAAACTAAACTCCAACTTTGACGCAGAGGCAAATTTATAAAATGGTTAAAAACATTGTACAATTTTAAAAAGGAGGAGGAGAATTTACCTTTTTGTCGCAAACAAAGTCTTCGCCGGTGGGTAAATATTTGTTCTTCACAGCTGAAAGAGAAAAAGATAAATATTTGAGCAAAAGAAAACAAAATAAACATAACTGTTGTTGACTTGTAGGTGTAGGACTGAATAATGTGAGAAAAATGTTTGATATTTGGCAATAAAAGTAATATTTAGACCCAGTATCTTTTATTTTTTTAGTAGTGAACATATGATGTATTCATTTAATCGGCTTTTAAAACTCCAGTGTCAGTATTTCACATTTTCTATCTAAAAATAATGTCTACATTTGAAAACACAAAAGAAATTGGAATCAACAATGAAAAGTTAAATAAACGAGGCCCTAAGGCAACGTGACTGATAAACAAATAAAGCCTTGTGTTTGTTGTTGAACACAATTCGACGCAGAACGAGTCCAGCCGTGGTTTATGGACTCACAAACTAAGTGATTTCTGAGGCTCAGAAAATAATTACATGTTATTGTTATTGTTCAAAAACATACCTTGAGTTGTATTTAGCATTTATGGCTCAACTGTGTGCTTACATTAGCATTTCAAGCTAGGTTTGTTTAGTTTTGTTTATTAACAGAAAACATTATGCATTTTTCTATTGTTATTGGCCTTGAAACATGCTCATACATTTGGCCTCTCATGTTTTAGAACTTAAAAAAATTTGTTAGTTTGTAGTGATTGAGTTTAGAAGAAGAAATGCTCAGAACGAGTTTGACAATGATTCAAGGACTTAAAACAGCAGAAGATTCTCAGATAAATGACATCAAATATCAGAAAAATGTTATTCATCGAGGGAGTTCAGCAGGAAGTGTTTTTGACGCTCAGAGAGGAGAGGATTTTCTAACCAGCATTCATCAAAATAGTGAATGAAGCTGAATGCAACTCCAGGTGAGTTTTAATGACGGAATTTTGTTAGATCATGTTTAAAAGCTCAAAAAAGTCACTGTGACAGAATCTCTTCCCTTTAAAAGTCCCATTCGCTCCTGGATATCAGTTGCTTTTCTTCCTGGAACATTCATGCCCACACTCATGCTCACATTCACACACTCATGCTCACATTCACACACTCACACTCACGCTCACACACGCCACAATAACACACATGAAAGCCCAAAGAACCAAAGAACAAACAACTTATTAGTTTCTATATCTGGTACATCTGTCCAATTTGTCCAACATTTATCAGACAATCAATAAAATATATTTGTTTATTTAATTTCTTTTCTATTTGGATCATTTGTTTCAACATCTTTATTTTATTTTATTTTATTTATTGTATCCCTTTTATTTATTTTTGCCTCCCCTTTGTAATTCCCTCTGCTGCCAGTAGATGGAGTGCTAACATGAGACGTCAAAGCAAAGGCCTCAAGATCACATTTTAAAGACCAATAACGACAAACAATGCATGTAAATTTGGTAACACTAACCTTTATTTAAAGCAGGCATGTCCAAACTCAGGCCCGGGGGCCAAATGCGGCCCTCAGACCAATTTTTCTTGGCCCTTAGTCTTCCTGGTGAACTGGCCCACATTGTCCTGATAAGTACTATTTACAGCACATTTCAGATTTTCTACAATTCCAACCTAAATAACTAACATTTTGGTGCCACACAGACCTGATATTAAGGCACTGAGACTGAATGTAGATGTGGTGGAGCTTAAAACATCAGATAAATGCAGCTTTTTTTAACGTTTCATGATTGATTTGTGGCCCTCCGCTTGGTCTGTATTTCAATATGCGGCCCTCGATGGAAAAAGTTTGGACACCCCTGGTTTAATGTATTTCTCTGTGAACTGTCATCACTAAAAGCTTCTTTGAGCAGATGTAAATCCAAATATGCACTTTGGCTGTAAAATAACATGGATGCACTTTCACTGAACCCTGTGGCACCTTAAATATGACTTTCTTTTTATTTGTTATTTTGTTTTGATTAACTTTATTTCAAACACGTTTAATGTTTAATGTTCGACCTGCTCATATTGAACTAATGAATGTTTTGTAAGCCTGTTTGCTTTAGAAAATGTTATTTAAAAAAAAACAACAACAACAAATAACAAACAATGCATGTGTGAGCTTCAAAAATAAACGTAATATATTCCATTTTCATAAATACAGGCTAGACCGGGACCAAAACTAAATCAGGATTAAGGACAATCATCGTTTTTGTACATTTTAAACAAACCAGACCTGATCCCACGGTGAGTACCTTGTGTTCCGGGCGCCTCCTGCTGGCTGCTGTCTTTGTTGATGAGGTAAACCACCAGGATGCTCTCCAGGAGACTGAGCAGCATCAGCGAGAAGATCCCGATGCAGTAAACGGCTGCAGACCACACACCACAGGCAGGTTAACACCTGCCACTTTAACAATATATGATAAAAGAGCCATCTATTTGCACTACTGTCTGTCCAACTGTGCATTCTGTATATAGTCTTAATCTATCTTAATCTACTTTATTTTATTTTATCTTATTCTTAATCTTATGCATGCCTATTTTATGAATTTAATTATATTGTATTCATTGTTTTATGTTGCACCTTACGTAGAAGCAAGTTCCTATGTTTGTGAATTTTGACACTGACAATGGCATTAAACTAATTCTGATTCTGATTCTGATTCTTTACATTCACTGATCAATGAACTGACACGAGAAAACCATGGAAATAAGACTGAGAGCCAGAGCTGCTCGATTACGGCAGAAATTATAATCACAGTTCGTTGCGATTAGTTGAAATCACGAATCAGTTTCTTTAGTGTTGATATTATTCTATAGAAAAAGTGTAAACCGAACATATTTTATTAGGAATTTTTGAGAAAAGTGTGTTTGCTCCAGGTTTTGAGGCCACAGGAGTCAGTTATAACGCTGCAATTAATTGTATTTTCTATTACAAGTACTTAATAATTGAATAGTTTATTATAATTTAAATCACGATTATGTATACGATTAATTGCACCGACCTACTGAGAGCAATTACTGAATTACTTTCATAGGATTTGACTGACTATGACTGTGATTATTGCTGTAAAAGTAAGATTAAGTAAGAAATCAAGATTATTAACATTAACTCTTAAAGTCTAGATGACAGGTTTGATGACATATATTTAAGATTTGACTGAACATTTTGCCCATTTGTCCCCAGTTTGACAGTTTGTGTAAAGTTTATAATGTCACTTCCTGTTGAACATGACACAAATATGACACAGTTAGAGGTAATTCCACAACTGTTACCATAGCAACCAGACTGTAAACAAGGGCCAACATCCACATAAATGACAAAATAGTTATGAATTGACAAATGACAATGCTCAATAACAACTTTATTTTGTTGAATGACTATTTCAACTGTCAAAAAACTAAAAAAAAAGAAAAAAAGTGTATAAATTGCATCTGTATTTATAATGGTGCATTGTTTTTTGATGACATAGGTGGAGCCCTTGACACAGGAGCTCTTCTTCTTTTTATCTTTTGGTGGGATAAAACCTGTTGTAAATATAAATAAGAGTTTTACACCAATAAAGAAAAGCTAAAAAAAAATCTGTTGAAAATGACAGGAAGCAGAGCCAGGTTTGGGACAAATTACACACAAGAAACACATTTCTGATCATTTAGACATTATTTCAACAAAATAAAGCAGTTTTCATATGTTTTTGATGTCAAAAGGTAATTTAATGGTGCCCTCTCATCAAACTAAGTCATAATTAGAAGATTTTGTGTCAAATGTCAAATAGACTTTAATGCACAGACTGTTGGAAAGAATGCTGGAAATGTACTTTATTACAAAACTGTGCTTAAAGAGTCTATGACAGGTCGGACAACTCATTTAAAGAAAATGAAATATATTTCAAATTCTGATACAATTCTTTGTACATTTAATCTCAGTTTTGTCAAGTTTTAGGTTTTAACAGTAATGATGTTACTTCCTGGTTGTAAATTATGAAATCACACTGGGAAATTACCAAGAAACCATCCACAGAGCACCAAAACTCCCCTAAAGTCACAGATGATTGTATTTGAAAAAAAAATACATGTGAACATCTTCATTATGTTAAAATTCATGTTTATAAGGTAAAAAAATGAAAAAAAGTAGTTTCTTTTGTGAAAATTATGCATAACCTTTGTCTCCCCAGTGTGCTGTCACCATTTTTTTATTTCTTGTAATTTTCTACAGATTTTTCTCCACAAACAGCGACCTGATTGGTGCAAAACTATCATTTATATTTACTATAAGTATTAATACACTGAATAAAGTCTAAATTAGAAAATCATAAAAACTTGTCATACGCACTTTAAAGTCCAGATGAAGGTTCTCATGTTTTTCTAATTCTGACTTAGTTTGGTGGGAGGGCACCTGTGGTAAATATTTACCATAGTTTTACATCCGTGAAGTTGCAGTTTGTGAAGAAATGTTGATAAATACAGGTTTAAAATGACAGGAAGTAGAGCTGAGTTCTAAAACAGAATCCCTCTGTGATGTCATCAAAAAGCGACGCACCACTGAAAATACAGGGACAATTTACAGCGACTGACACATTTTTGCACAATTTAAATCATCATTCCACAAAATAAAGGTGTTATTTTTGGTCACTTCCTAACTTTTGTTTAATGTATGTGGATGTTGTCCCTTGTTTACAGTCTGGTTGCTATGGTAACAGTTGTGGAATTACCTCTAACTGTGTCATGCTCAACCAGGAAGTGACATTATAAACTTCACACAAACTGTCGAAATGGAGACAAACAGGACAAACGTTTAGTCAAATCTGAAATATAATGATGTGTGTAGTTTAATCTGTCAAAAATATCAATAAAACCACACACTAAACACATCGGAGAGAGGTTTTTTACCGATCAGGGGGATGCGGTTGGAGGACGAGGGCAGGATCTCGTTCAGGAGCAGCTGCATGACGGTGACGGCGAGCAGAACCGTGATCTTGAACCCGAGCTTCTCCCCCGACGTGTCCGACATGAGGAACGAGGCGAAGTCCAGGAACAGGAAGAACAGCACCGGGAAGATGAAGTTCACGATGTACAGCACCGAGCGACGCCTCATGCTTATCTGAGAGACGGAAGAGAAAGAAGCTACAGGGTTAGCAGCTTTTACACAGAATAATAAAGGGTTTTCGGATTTATACATCACCTTTTAAGATGCCAAATCACTCAGTTTTATTTCAAGTTTAAACATATCTCTTTGACACGCGATATTCTCTGTCTCTGCTCGTTGCTCAGACACTTTGCTGCCGATGCGAACCAGACTTACGTCAAATCAAACGCTCCTTCACAAATGAATGAAACAGATGTCCATATTAAAGTATAAAACTTGTATTTCATGATATTTATGTCATTCCCAGTGGCGGATTTAGGAATTTGGGGGCCCAAGGCAAATGTAAGTACAGGCCCCTCCTCATCAAGTGTGATTTTCTATAACTTTTCTGTTGTGTCTCTTGGATTGTTCTTGAAGGAAGCTTTTGTTTTTGTTATGTTATGTTTGCTTTTTTACATTTTAAAGCTTAAATGTTCTAAACAGGTTTACACAGGGATTTGGGAGTCGTTCCTCAGAAGAATAATTAAGAAATCAGACTATATTTCTTGTTTGTCGGTGCATTTTAACACATATTCAGCTGATGCATACATGCCTTTCATTGGAAATTTCATTGGAAATCCGTGCTCTCACGTCACACTCAGACATACAGTAAGGGTGGGTGAAGTGTCTTGCCTGAGGACACAGCGACAGTTTGGACTGGTCTGATCGGGGTTTGGTTCAGGGGCGTTCTGGTCCCCGATGAGCTTCACACTAAACTAGGGCTGGGCGACACGGTGAGCTGGTCCCTGTGACAATCTGCTGTTTTTGTGAAATGTTGGTATCATGATTGACTGTTTGTGTCTTTAATGCAGCTGTCTGTTCAAACACACTTTTTCTCCTCTTGTTTAGCCTCTGAAGCCTCTGAGCAGATGACTTTATTTATGTCTTAAAGGCCAGAGCTGCACAATTAAACCAAGCAGATCGCAAAGACTGCAGTTTTTTGAAGTGCAATAATTTCTTCCATAAACAACAAAATGTCCTGCTTTGATTTCAATAAAACCTACTCACACTGTAGTTTGGATTTGTACAAACATGTTCTGAAACAAGCAACAAAGCGCGACAGAAAGTGATAAAAAATGCGTTCAAAAGCAACGAAAAACACACCAACAAACAACAAACGCGACTCAATGCACCAAAATACAACTGAAAGCGACAAAAACGTGACTAAAAACGACAAAGTCGTGAGCAAGACTAACAAAGATGCGTTTAAATATGACAAACACAATTGAACGTGACAAAAACACGATTAAAAGTGACAAAATTGTGTTTAAAGAGTGAATTTGAACTGACTCGTGTTATTAAAACATAAATCGCAAATCTAATCGCAATCACACTGGTCAGAAAAATCTAGAAAAAATTAGATTGTTTTCCTAAACCGTGCAGCTCTGTTAAAGGCAATAGAAAAATATAAAGTGAACATGAATCGAGATAAAATCGAAATTCTGATCTGGCCCCAAGAAAATCGTGATAATCATTTTTTGTCGTATCGACCAGCCCTACATTAATAAAACTCACGGTGAAGATGATGGCGTCCTGGCTCCTCTGGAACCTGGTCACCGTGTCGTTGGTGACACTCATGTCGACGAAGAGCCACTCAAACTGAGTCTTCATCTTCTCACGAGTCCAGGCCGAGACCTTCTCCGAGTCCAGCACCGCAGCGATGTTCAGCTCCTCCACTGAGAGACCACAGAGGGGTTAGACCGGGGTTCTGGTTTAGTCCTGGCCAGTGGTGGAAAGTAATAAAGCAGAAAACTAGAAGTACTGTACCAGGAAGTTTTAGGAATCTGTACTTTACTTCAGTACATTTTACAGTGGATATTTTGTACATTTACTGCATTTGAGAGTCGATATCTGTACTTTCTACTGCACTGCCTTTGCTGAAAAGGACTGAAAAGTTCTTTCCGTACTTGTTTTTAAAGACATTTTTAAGCACATTCACAGTGATATTCTGCCTTAAGTTTCTAAGTTTAATCACTTGTGTTTTTATTTATTTTTCTCTTTGTATTTGGCCAGGTCGGGTGGGGGGGTGGGATGGGTGGACTGGGAGGGTTGGGCGACATTCAGTTGTGTCCTTGAGAATCAGAATCAGAATCGGTTTATTGCCATTATCAGTGATCAAAAATTCACAAACATGGAACTTGCTTCGGGGTAAGGTGCAACATAAAACAATGAATAAAATATAATAAAACATATAAAAGAGGCATGCATAAAATTAAGAATAAAATAGACTGAGATAGACTAAGACTATATACAGAATGTACAGTTGGCAGACAGTAGTGCAAATAGACAGTTCTTATATAATATTATTGTTAAAGTGGCAGGTGTTACAAAGTGTTCATGAGTCCAACGGCAGAGGGAAAGAAACTGTTCTTGTGGCGGGAGGTTCTGGTCTGGATGGACCGTAGCCTCCTGCCCGAGGGGAGGGGCTCAAATAGTCCATGTCCAGGTGAGAAGGGTCAGCTGTGATCCGACCTGCTCGTCCCCGAGTCCTGGAGACGTACAGGTCCTGGACAGATGGAAGGCTGCAGCCGATCACCTTCTCAGCAGAGGCACAATGCACTGTAGTCTGTGTTTGTCCCTGGCTGTGGCTCCAGCACCACACGGTGATGGAGGAGGTGAGGATGGACCACACGGTGATGGAGGAGGTGAGGATGGACCACACGGTGATGGAGGAGGTGAGGATGGACCACACGGTGATGGAGGAGGTGAGGATGGACCACACGGTGATGGAGGAGGTGAGGATGGACCACACGGTGATGGAGGAGGTGATGGAGGAGGTGAGGATGGACCACACGGTGATGGAGGAGGTGAGGATGGACCACACAGTGATGGAGGAGGTGATGGAGGAGGTGAGGATGGACCACACGGTGATGGAGGAGGTGAGGATGTACCACACAGTGATGGAGGAGGTGAGGATGGACCACACGGTGATGGAGGAGGTGAGGATGGACCACACGGTGATGGAGGAGGTGAGGATGGACCACACGGTGATGGAGGAGGTGAGGCTGGACCACACGATGATGGAGAGGAGGTGAGGATGGACCACACGGTGATGGAGGAGGTGAGGATGGACCACACGGTGATGGAGGAGGTGAGGATGGACCACACGGTGATGGAGGAGGTGAGGATGGACCACACGGTGATGGAGGAGGTGAGGATGGACCACACGGTGATGGAGGAGGTGAGGATGGACCACACGGTGATGGAGGAGGTGAGGATGGACCACATGGTGATGGAGGAGGTGAGGATGGACCACACGGTGATGGAGAAGGTGAGGATGGACTCGATGATGGCCATGTAGAACTGCACCATCAACTGGCCGGCAGCTTGGCTTTCCTCATCTGCCGCAGGAAGTACATCCTCTGCTGGGCCTTCTTGATGATGGAGCTGAAGGTTGGCTCCCACTGGAGGTCCTGAGTGATGATGGTGCCGAGGAAGCGGAAAGAGTCCACGGTGGCGATGGGAGAGTCTGTCAGGGCGAGGGTGGGCAGGGGGCTGAGACTTTCCTGAAGTCCACGATCATCTCCACTGTCTTCTGGGCGTTGAGCTCCAGGTTGTTGTCGCTGCACCAGGACACCAGCCGGTCCACCTCCCTCCTGTAGACTCCTCCCTCTTGTAGATACCTCCCTCCTGTAGACAGACTCAGCGCCGTCCGCAATGGAGGTGCAGCAGTTGGTGTACAGGGAGAAGAGCAGAGGAGAAAGTACACAGCCCTGTGGAGTTCCTGTGCTGATGGTCCGAGTCTCTGAGACATTCTTCCCCAGCCGCACGCACTGCCTCCGGTCCGTCAGGAAGTCAGTGATCCACCTGCAGATGGAGTCAGGCACGTGGAGCTGAGAGAGCTTGTCCTGGAGCAGAGCAGGGAGGATGGTGTTGAATGCAGAGCTGAAGTCCACAAACAGGACCCTGGCGTAGGTTCCCGGGGAGTCCAGATGCTGCAGGATGAAGTGGAGGGCCAGGTTGATGGCGTCGTCTACAGATCTGTTGGCTCTGTAGGCGAACTGCAGTGGGTCCAGGGCGGAGGAGGTGAAGGACTTGAGATGGGGCAGGACCAGGCGCTCAAAGGACTTCATGACGACAGGCGTCAGCGCCACAGGCCTGAAGTCATTAAGTCCAGTGATCCGGGGCTTCTTGGGGACAGGGACGATGATGGACGACTTGAAGCAGGCTGGGACATGGCATGACTCCAGGGAGGTGTTAAAAATGTCTGTGAAGACAGGAGTCAGCTCGTCTGCACAGTGTCTCAGGACGAGGGGGAGACACCGTCTGGTCCAGCAGCTTTTCGGGGGTTGGACTTCCGAAGCTGTTTTCTTACATTGTCACATTGTACATCTTACATTGTCCCTGTGTAGTGAGAGGCCGGTGGGGGAGGTGGGGGGACCCGGGGTAGGATTGGCAGAAATGTCCATTGTAGTGAGATGGGTGGGGGAGGGAGTTGAGATTTCGAACCGTGAATAGAAGGAGACTAGCTGTTCAGCTAGTTTCTGGTCGTCGGCATCATGGGGGGCTTTGGGCTTGTAGTTGGTGATCTGCCTAAGTCCCCGCCAAACCGTTGTTCGCAGAGAAAGACTCCTTTAGGCGTGTGTTGTACAGAGATCTAGCTCTTGACACCTCTTTGCTAAATCTGTACTTTGCGCCTTTGTAGCTCTCTGTCCCCGGCTCTGAAAGCTGCCTCCTTCTGGTGCTCTTCATTGTATCACTTGACAATACACTCTTTATGTCTGTTATTAGAAAATGTTCAATAAACAGAGTTGGGAAAAAACAAAGTTTCCGAGTTCAAGTCTTGGCTTTGAGAAAACAAAAATACACATTGACAAGCAAGACAAACAAGATTCTTTTCACTCTTTATAAAAAGTAGTAACAAAATTGAGTACTTCTTCCACACCATGTACTGGCTCTTCTTCAGTCCTGGTTCAGTCCTGGTTCAGTCCTGGTTCAGTCCTCACCTGAGTGAATCGTGGACCTGAAGGTGAGGTTGCAGCTCTGGGTGTCGAAGGGGAACTTGTAAACCTGCATCTTGCAGGAGCTGGTCACCACTTCTTCCGACAGAAGCTCCACGAGGCCATCGGAGTAAACAGAGAGGTACGGAGCCACCGGGAACTGGTCGTTCTCTGCGCTGAGGACAAGAGGCCTGGTTTAGACCTGGTTCAGACCTGGTTAAGTCCTGCTTAGTCCTGGTTTAGTCTTGCTTTACACCTGATTCAGTCCTAGTTTAGCCCTGGTTTAATCTTCGAACCCACACCACCTCTACATTGTATAGTCACTAGTGATGTCTAGTCTTGATTTTAGTTATGGTTTGGATCTGATTTAATCCTAATTTAGTCCTGGGTTCAGTTCTGGTTTAGCCCTGGTTCAGTCCTGGTTTAGTTCTTAATTTCTGCCCTGGTTTAGTCCTGGTTTAGTCCTGGTTTATACTTGGTTCTGTCCTAGTTTAGCCCTGGTTTACTTGGTTCAGTTCTATTTTAATTCTGATTTAGGCCTGCTTTGGCCCTGGTCTAGCCCTGGTTCAGTCCAGTTTCAGTCCTGCTTTAGTCCTGGTTGAACCTACACCTCCTCTATGGTGGTGTCTGGTTAAGCCTTAGTTTAGTCCTGGTTTTGTCCTTGTTTCAGTCCAGTTTCAGTCCTGGTTCAGTCCTAGTTCGGTCCTGTTTCAGTCCTGGTTCAGTCCTGGTTTAGTCCAGTTTCAGTCCTGGTTCAGTCCTGGTTCAGTCCTAGTTCGGTCCTGTTTCAGTCCTGGTTCAGCTCTGGTCCTGTTTCAGTCCTGGTTCAGTCCTGGTTCAGTCCTGTTTCAGTGCTGGTTCAGCTCTGGTCCTGGTTCAGTCCTGGTTCAGTCCTGTTTCAGTCCTGGTTCAGCTCTGGTCCTGGTTCAGTCCTGGTTCAGTCCTGGTTTAGTCATGGTTCAGTCCTGGTTCAGTCCTGGTTCAGTCCTGTTTCAGTCCTGGTTCAGCTCTGGTCCTGGTTCAGTCCTGGTTGAACCTACACCTCCTCTATGGTGATGTCTGGTTCAGTCCTGTTTCAGTGCTGGTTCAGCTCTGGTTCAGTCCTGGTTCAGTCCTGGTTCAGTCCTGGTTTAGTCCTGGTTCAGTCCTGGTTCAGCTCTGGTCCTGGTTCAGTCCTGGTTTAGTCCTGGTTCAGTCCTGGTTCAGTCCTGGTTGAACCTACATCTCCTCTATGGTGATGTCTGGCTCAGTCCTGGTTCAGTCCTGTTTCAGTCCTGTTTCAGTCCTGGTTCAGCTCTGGTCCTGGTTCAGTCCTGGTTGAACCTACATCTCATCTATGGTGATGTCTGGTTCAGTCCTGGTTCAGCTCTGGTCCTGGTTCAGTCCTGGTTTAGTCCTGGTTGAACCTACATCTCCTCTATGGTGATGTCTGGTCTCCACAGTGTGTCTGTAGGAATCGTGATCTTGTTGATTCCACAGTAATCCAAAGGACTCCACACGATGTTCTCGTTAAACCAGCTCTGAACAAACACAAACAAATAAACTCATCTTTTCTGATAACATAAAAACAGTAAATCTACTCGAACTGTGTCAAGTCTCACCATGAAAGTCCAGATGGAGGTGACGCACGCTTGTTCCGTCTCTTTCTGTGAAGAACATTTAATAACATAAACTCAGGAACAAACTTAATGTATACAAAGCATTTCTTAAACTTCCCCCTGATTTAAAGTGCCTCTGATGGGTCAAACTACTCATTTCACAAAACTGCAGTGTGGAGGTTTCAAATTTTGCTAAAATACTTCACAATTTCATCCCGGTTTAGCAATTCTTTAGGTTTTTTGTTTTACTTTCTGGATTTAAATGGTGACATCACACTTGGAAAGTACCCAGCAACCACACTGTACACTAGGCCAAAGGGATAAGAAATTAACGTTCAACCTTTGGGGCCCCCGAGTGCCTGATGGGGCCCCGTGCATTTGCTCTTTCTGCCAATCTCAGGAAACGGCACTGCTTTCGGACCACAATTTACTGACGTCTCCTGAAATGAACCCACCACGTCCAGGATGGCGTAGATCACAATCTCGAGGTAGACCACGATCGGCGCGGAGTGGTTCTTCACGGGCCGGAACATCTGGAACTTTTCGGGCGTCTTCAGCTTCAGGTTCTGGCCCAGACCCTCGTAAGAGCAGGGGTCCCAGGGGCTAAACGAGCCCCCCACTCCTGTAAAGTTCAAGTCTACGCAGTGAGAAGGGGTTGTGTTAGACTTGTCACCCGAGCTACGCCTGGTTTGGCTCTGATTCTGATAAAACCTGGTTCCGGTCCAGTGTAAGTCAAAGTTTTGGGGCCAAAGATGCTCCAACAAATAAGAACAAAAAACCAAAACAAAACAGTGGTTAAAGTATTCAGATTGTGTCATTTTTTACAAATAATGATAAACTTAACTTAAAGTGTATATGACAGGTTGGATGACGCATTTAATTAAAATGCAGTTAAGATAAATATATTTAAAATTTTGCTAAAATTCTTTACAAATTTAATCCCATTTTAGCCAATTTTAATTTTGCCTCCCGGTTGTAAATGATGACGTCACACTAAGAAATTATTATCGTAACTAACCTGTACGCCGGGCCAAAACGCAAATAAAATGTGTGAACACTTTTATTTAGTCAATTTAAAGTAGTTTCTTTTGCGTAAATGATGCTAACCTTTGTCTCCCTTGTATGATGTTTGTTTGCATCTTGTATTCTAACCCATTTTTCAATTTTTCTCCACAAACAGTGACCTGATTGGGGTCAAATTATAATTTGTATTTACATCAGTTATAAATATACCAAATAAAACAAAAGTTTAAAACTCCTGTCATACGCACTTTAAAGGTGCTGTACGTGATTTTTATTGTAACATGAAAACAGAGCTAGTTCATTTTTTAACTCTGTGGTCCAAATTTTGCTAATTTGAGTCTTCTAAGCATCTTAATTATTATTATTATGATGATTATGATTATTATTATTGAGTTTATAAGTGTTTTTCACAACTATCAGAGAGGTCGTAGAAAAGGTTTCAGGGGTTGTCATCCGGACGCTGTTTGAAGATCGAGACGTTTCAACCTCTATCCAAAAGTCATTGTCATTGTCACTGTCCTGGGACACACTTGTGGACTCACACTGGTTGGTCGGTGCGTCTTGTGTCTTTGGCCTGGATTCTGGGGCCGGTCTTGAGGCTTGAGGGGTGGGTTTGTCCTGCGTGTACACTTGTTGTGACTGAACCACAATAAAGCTTGTGCACTTCATCGTTTGCTTCTAAATAAAGCCTGTGTTTCTGAAAACCTGAAATGTCTGTAGTTTTGAGTCTCTGAACAGCTGAAGTGAAATGAATCTATCACTGAACACAGTCACGTACACTCCACTGGTGTAACGTCACACAGTCAGACACGCATTACGTCTTTATTTTATGTTTTACAAAAAGAAGAGCAAATAATGGTCTATTTATGAGTAATTTTTAAAATCACCTCATGTCACAGCCCCTTTAAGTTAGCTTAAACCTGACTTAAAACTTAACTTAAAGAGGTTGTACCTGTTTTATCTATAATCTAAAAGCAGCTCTTAGACCACGGTGTGCTGGCTGCATCTATAATTACAGAGCGCTTTAGTCTTCGCAAAGCAGGAAGTGTGCTGTTAGCGTGCTAAGTTTTGGCATGGCTTTATGTAAACTCGTTCTGGCTCTTGACAAGTTGTTAAAAGTACTTATAAACTCATCGTGGTGATTAATTGCTCAGATGCTCAGAATGCGTCATGAAAGTGCAGAATACGATAGAGATACAAAGTTATAGTTCTGTTTTTCACATTTTTAAGATAATAAAACACAGCACTTTTAACTTAACTGAAAAACTTAACTGAAAAACCTAAACTGAAATGAGTTTTTTTTTTTTTTACCAAATCCTGGCACTCCGAGCAGCGGTTCATCTCCCGAAGGCCCAAGAGCTGTGGGCGGCTTTAGTGGACGGCTGTTCCCTTTTGGTCGAGTGACGACGATGAAAGCTCCGTGAGCTCCTCCTGAACAGCAAACGACACACAAGACAAACATGAGCGAGCTCACTCTCAGTGAATGCATCGGGAAAAGGAGGGATGTTCAGACAAATACTTAGGCATTTTGGGTGAAGCATCATAACGGTCCAGACGTCCAGAGAAATCAGACTTTTGCTGAATCCAGGAGAGCACAGACGCTGTGCACTAAACCCATAGACGGTGCACAACAATGGACAAAGTGACACCAAACTGTTTGGCTCCAGATAATTGAAGCCAATGGTGGCTAGCAGTTTTAGCGGCTAATGTGGGGCTGAATTTCATGGCTGTGTATGAATCTCAACACTGCCCCACAAAGGGCACTGGGCCAGGCTAGCTGTCACTCAAACATGCTAACGTGAGCTGAGGGGCACCTGATTGGTCAGCTATTATTGTTCATATCTTGATTTAAAAAGTCAATAGTGAAACAAAAACGACCACGTAGAGCATTTGAAGTCCTGAGGGACGAGTCTGACAGCAGCAGTTACAGAGAGCCAGACCTGAAGGAGCCAAATCACATGACAGTCGCTAACGGGCTGTAGCTACATACTGTTCACAGTCTATGGCTGAACTGGAAACTGGTGCTGTTTCTTTTCACTATCTGCAACTCCAGCTTAGGAGACCGTTCTATAAGTCGTACCGAGGTGTAATAGTCTTTTACACGTTCCAGTTCTGCAGAGGCATAAACTGATAAAGAAAAATGCCTCTCAAAATAGTCTTTGTGTTATAGTTTAGCCAAACTAATGTAATGTTTTAGCAGAAACATAATTTGAAAGATAAATGAGACTTCTGAACAAATACACCTGTATTTAATGTAATCCGAGATCACACTTTTATAGGATATTTGCTCATCACATTATGTTTCTGTGTTATTTAAGTCTGTAACTCTGCAGGAGCACAATCTGATGGGAAATATGACTGTCAAATGACCTTTTATTAGAAAATGTGTGCGTCATCATATCGTTGTAGCTGATGTTATATAAATGATAGTGTTATACTATTATGTAAGTAAAATATTGCTTAGATTATGATTGGCAGAGCTGATGGTTTGAGCACATCATCAGTGATAAATCTCAACAGAAGCAGCTTTAATAAACAATGGGCCCGAGGCAGTGGACTTTATCTCACTGCAGGAGGTTCGTTAAATACTAAATGGAGAGAAAAACACCCAGACACAGGGAGAAGATGTAAACTCCACACAAAAAGGCCCCAGACAACAAGTGACTGTAGTAAACCTGCGCTTCACAGGACAGTCCTTCACTCCTGCTTCATAACGGGGCAACACAAAGCAATCAACACAAGACACAGATTACTCTTTGTGTGCAGCGCCCCCTACATTCCACAGCAATGCACAGATCCAGCTTTTCGTGGTGATCGGTTGAGCAGTTTTGAGCATAAACTTATAAATAAGTAGACGCGGCGTTTGATGCTCATGCTATCAACCCCTTGGCAATGCTGCTAGTCCAGTATGATTTGAAGGACTCCGACGGAAGTCTCATATATTTTGCCTTTAGCCGTTAGCATTAGCCTTAAAAAAAACGCAAATTATCAAACATCCAGAAAGTGTCCGCTGTTACCGACCCATGAGCCACGTTTAGGTGAAGTCAAAGCCTCGTTAAGAATCACTGTTGAGTGTGTAAACCTTTTGATGTTTTCATTCGGATCTTGTGCTTCTGACTTTAAAACATTGCCTTTTACATGTTACCGGTGAGGAGAGCAGATAAATGACATAAATATCATGGCATAAACATTCCACATGCTTTAATGGGGATTTGCCTCACAGTTCATTAGTGAAGGAGCGTTTGATCAGATGTAACTCCGGGTAGCATCGGCCATTAGCAAAGTCCAAGTCTGAGCATCGGACAGACATAGAGACGTCTATGGATGTAGCTATAAAGGCATTCAGCTAAAACACAATAACCCAGTGTTTTTCGACCTTTTTTGAGTCGTGGCACACGTTTTGGGTTTGAAAGCTACCGCGGCACGGCAACTACAACCACAACAACATGACCAAATCAGACCATTTAGTAAAAAATATGGTATATAATGTCTAGGCCACTGTCCAGTTCTTTAAATTTGGCAATAGTGAGGGTCTTGCCTTCTTTTTTGGTGCAAAACTTCCTCAGGACACTCAAGAAAGGTAAATTATTCCATTACATCCGCTTTTGTGAATCTTTTAACTAAAATTGGACACTTTTTTCCAAGGCACACCGGGCAAAACTTCAAGGCGCACTGGTGTTCCCGGCGACTGCTTGAAAATCAAGGCAATAACCTACAGCCGACTGCATCACGTGGTATCAGTGATGCACAGGAGGTTATGATTTAAGACAGTGGTTCCCAACCTTTTTTGTCTCGCGTACCCCCCAAGCTTTGTTTTACACTCAGAGCACCCCTTAACTTGAGTTTCAGGCAAATAAATGGGTTTACTAGTCGCATATAGTCAATTATTACTATTATATTTTTATTTTTATTAAACGTATGATCCAAGATACTACAACATATGCTAAATTTACAACTAATGACACTAGTTTATTCAGATAAAAGTACATTTCATCTTCATTTAAAACCTGAAACCATTCCACGTACCCCCTGGTAATTCCTCACGTACCCCTTGGGGTCCCCGTACCCCTGGTTGTGAAACACTGATTTAAGACATGATTCAATACAAACAGTCACCAAATGCAGAAAGTTCAACATAATATCCAACTTTAATGCAGTCAACATGTTAAATAGTTTTGGAAAAAGTAAATCTGCTTTAGTATGCAGGGATTGTTTAATATAACGTTTTTTTATCCATGAAATTGCGACATTTGCCATTGCATTCAACTGATTTGCGTCATCACATTCACCGGACCAATGGCGGCGCTGTCTGTATCGTAGCAACTGTGAAGAGCCAGCAAATTCGCGTCTATGAATGTCTATGGTTTTGAGCACCTTGAAAAGCTTATCAAATCAAATCAAATCAATTTATTTTTATAATGCCCAAAATCACAACAACAGTTGCCTCGATGGGCCACAGGTAAAAGCAGTTCAGATAACTGTCCCAGAATGCCCCTGTCCTTTGACCCTCCTTCACGGCGAGGAAAAACTACAAAAAACCACATGGGGAAAAGTAGAAACCTCGGGGAGAACCACAGTGTTATATACCAACAATTTAAATAAAAAACACAATTATAAGACTTACTTGTAATAAAGACGACAAGAAACGATCCCACAAATATCTTGAATTTCCAAAGACAAAACATCGCCAACGGGGAATAATATTGGTCCAAACTGCCGACTCAAAACTACCACCACTGCTACTACGACGACATCGAACGCCACACAACCCGAGGTAAAACTCAAAAACAGTAGCTCTTTGTGACACGACGTTGACACAGCGGACGTCTAAATGTCGTTGTTCAGGATGCAGAGGCACAAGACGTGTTTGTCTTGTCGGATTTGTGAAAGAAACGTGAGGTGAGAGTCAAGAAAACACCGACTCAAGTGTAAAAAGTATTGTTTAAGATTTTAAAATGTCAAATGTATAGGTTAATGGTGCACTAGGTAACTTTTCTGGTGGACGGGGGCGTAGCACTAAAACATTCTCTGTGGGCCTCAATAAGGAATTTTGTAAATCTATGTATCTAAAAAATTGCAGGTATTATTGTTATTTTTATTCTCTATCGCTAGAATATTATGGTTTCTACATATACTTAATAATAACTCAATAATTT
Source organism: Rhinogobius similis (assembly GCA_019453435.1). NCBI lineage: Eukaryota > Metazoa > Chordata > Actinopteri > Gobiiformes > Gobiidae > Rhinogobius > Rhinogobius similis. The sequence continues at coordinate 31,148,129 of CM033636.1, read as the reverse complement.
ATCGACATTCTGTGTTTGTAAAAAGTACCAGATCAATTTAACGAAGATTTCAAAACAGATTATTACAATAGTATGACATTAAAGGGGCTGTACCTGCTTTTTGTTGTTTTAAAACATGAGACATGACATGAGAGTCAGACAGATGACAGGTTGGATTACTCATTTAACAAAAATGCTGGTAAAATAATTATATTTAAAATATGGCTAAAAAATATACAGATTATATCCCAGATTAGCTGCTTTTTAGCTGTGTAATTTTACTTCCTGGTTGTAAATGATGACATCACATTAGGAAATTCCCTCTAAACCACACTGCACACTGGGCTAAAACGTTTTTGTTTTGTTTTTTAATTTGGTGAAAAAAACATATTTATGTGATATGTGTATTGTTAAGTTACTGTTTAAAGGGTCAAAAAAGTGGTTTATTTTGTGTAAATTATCTATAACTTTTGGATAGAATGCGTCTGAGTCTTCCTGGTGTGATGTCATCAGTTTTGTTTTGTTTTTTCCTGAAGTATTCAACTGATTTTTGCACTTTTCTCCACAAACGCCAACTTGATTGGTGTAAAAGTATAATTTATATTTACAACATGTATTAATAGTCATACGCACTTTAACTCAAGAGCATGTTTAAAGGCTAAAAACAGCTTGAAAAATGCTGAATATCTTTCCTCTTTACCTTCATCTTGGTCAAATTTGGTACAAATCTCATTCCTGGGCCTTTTGCGATCTAAACAACTAAACAATTAATCGAAAAAAAAATCATTGACAGATTAATTCATTTCCAAAATAATCGTGGATTACTCAAATGTTCTCGAACCGCTTTAAATCGGTTTAAAGACAAGACGGAACGTGGGAGTAGGATCTCTCCTTCACTGTGGTTCTCC
>CM033636.1:31037242-31142242 GCA_019453435.1 Rhinogobius similis | reverse complement strand
GACCTTTTATAATTATTAAATAAAAAAATAAAAAAACAGTTTCATCAATAATCAGGGTTTATGCAGGTTTTAGCAACTCAAATGTAACGCTTTTTAATGCCACATTTCAAGATTTCTAATGTCATAATCAACTGCTGACTTTAAATCATTCCACTGGGCTGCAAATGACAAGAATATAATAAACTACTTTATGATACTCAAAAACCTAATAAAACATGACATTTGAACCGTGCACATGTGCAGTATGTCTGGGATCAAAATATATAAATATGAATATATATATGTCCTGGACACAGCGGCTCCGGGAGACGAGGCCTGCAGGCATTATTTGCTCCTCTCTTTATATTTATTATGTATTGTTATGGTGGATAAATCTTGTCAAAATGTTGTTTAGCTTTAATGCCTGAAGGGATTGACTTTAATGCTTTTAATGCTCTTTAAAGGTCCCATATCCTGCTCTTTTCCCTTCACACAGTCTGTTCTAAGGGCTTTGTTGATACATTTTCTCGTTGTGTAATATCCATAACATAACAGTTTCCAAAAAACACCCATTTCTTGGACTGGCCCCCCTCCTGTAAAAGCAAACGGCTCACTCTGAGATCTGACCCCCCCGAATAGAGAGCAGGCTGCCTCCCCCGCCCAACTCGTGCCGAAGCTTAGAGTGGAGATAGTGCATGCGCCGTGTGCTCCGGTAAACAGCGATACACAAACACTGAATAAACATTTTCTGGTCCTGACGGTGCGTCGTGCTGAGTCCTACGTCCTGGATCTGACCTGGAGTTTGACGTGCTCCAGGGCCTCAACCACGGACGTTGCCGTTTGGTAAATAACAAGCTAACTCTTCGATCTGTCGTATCTATCGTGTAATTACTGTGTAGCATTAGCATTAGCTGTTTTTATTCTTCCTGGAGGCGTGGCTTAAACACCGCGTCATCCTTGTGAGGAGCCCCCGTCTGCTGCTCAGCCGAGGGGGACGGAAAAGACAGTTCTCTAGTGAAAACATGAGGGAATCAATCAAAAAACCACTTTGGGCACAACATACGAGGCCCAAATAGCACTGGAGGAAGGTTAGAACCTCTGAAAAGTCCATTTAGCATGTTATGGGACCTTTAATGCCCTGAATAATACGCTTGATTCTCTGGAAGCTCATACCACCATATTTCAAACTTTATTTGGTTAAAATGCACTAAAAATCCCACATGGACAATAGAACTAATAGTTTCACAGGTCTGACAATCCAAAAAAAGAATGTCTGGCTGGTCGACTGATAAATTCATTAGTTGCAGCCCTAATGTCCACGGACACAAAAGAGAAAAGGGGGTGAATGGAGGTCAATTTCTGTTCAGTTTCAAGTTAAAAATCACAACAGCAGCAACTCTCGCAGGAGTTTGTAAAATTGTTGATTTCAGCAGCAGCAGCAGGTCTGGGCGACACGGCAAAAAACAGAATATCACGCTTTTCTTGGGGCCAGATCATGATTTTTTTTTTCTCTTGCCTTTAACAGAGCTGCACGATTTAGGAAAAATACCAGTGTGATTTTGATTAGATTAATGATTTATGTTTTAATAATAGGATTCTGTTCACGTTCACATTTTAAACACGTTTTTGTTTGTCACGTTCAGTTGTGTTTGTCATTTTTAAACACGTCTTTGTCACTTTTAGTCACATCTTTGTCGTTTTGAGTCGCGTTTTGCTGCATTGAATCACGTTTGTTGTTTGGAGGCGCGTTTTTGTCGATTTTGAGCGTATTTTTATCACTTTTGGTTGCGCTCGTGTCGCTTGTTTTAAAACATTTAAAACAAATCCAAACTACAGTGTGAGCAGTTTTTACTTAAAGTGCGTATGACAGGTTTTCATGATTTTCTAATTTGGACTTTATTTGATGTATTAATACCAGTTGTACCTATTTATTTTAGTTTTACAACAATTAAGCAGCCATTTGTGGAGAAAAGTTGAAAAATATGTTGAAAATTACAGGAAGTAAACAGACTGATGACATCACACTGGGGAGACAAAGTTTAAGCATAATTTACACAAAACAAACTACTTTTTGTGGTCCTTTAAGCATTGATTCAACAAAATAAAGGCGGTTGCATGTATTTATTTGTAAAATAAAAAAATCTGTGACACTGAATAAGTTTTGGCCCCATATATGAGATGGTTGCTATGGTAATTTCCTAGTGTGATGTCATCATTTACAACCAGGAAGTAAAACAAAAAAAACAAAACAAATGCTAAACTGTGATAAAATTTGTGAACTTTGAAATATATTGAGTTGTCCACTGTCCAGGGTGTACCCCGCCTAAGGCCCAAAGTCACTGGGACAGGCTCCAGTCACCCGCGACCCCTAACGGGAATAAGCGGGAGAAAATGAATGAATGAATGAATGAATGAAATATGTTGATGTCACCTGCATTCTTGTCAAGTGAGTCGTCAAATCTGTCAGGCGCACTTTAAATCAACGCAAGACATTTTGTTGTTTGTGGAAGAAGTTATTGCTCTTCAAAAATTTGCTAATTTCATCCATAAAATCGTGTTTTTGTGTGGATTGTGTTTAATTGTGCAGCTCTGGCCTTTAAGAGGTAAATAAAGTCATCTGCTCAGAGGCTTCAGAGGCTAAACAACAGGAGAAAAAGCATGAAAGACACAAACAGTCAATCACAATTTCACAAAAACAGCCGTTTGTCACAGGGACGAGCTCACGATTCGATTTTTATCACAGTATCGCCCAGCCCTGCGCAGAATGCTAGAAAATCAAACAATGAAACAATCAGTGGTCAATAATCCAGGCGCAGATTAACAAACGCGGTCAGTTGAGCCAGTAGTGGAAGATGACGATCAAGAACACGGCGGTGAGGCAGCTGTGCACCAGCAGGAACACTCTGTTGATGAAGCCCACGCGCCTGCTCCAGTACCCGGGCTCCGGCTCCACGCTGCCCCCTGCAGCCTCAGACAGCACCGTGCACACGCGCCTCAGCTCCTGCACCAGTCGCTCCACGTCCCTGTCCGCCGGCGTGCCCCCTTTGAGGTCCTGCAGGAGGAGAAAAACGCTAGTGAGGCTCTGCTGTGGGGCTCCTCAGGGGTCTGTTCTAGGACCTCTGCTGTTCACTGTGTGTATTTGCGGTGACGTCAAACCATAGCGACACAATCACATCGGCAAACACAGAATGATAACCTTCACATGTACATTCAAAGGACTTACAATTGAACGCTCCTTCACGAACGGAGAAGGTGATCTGTTTTAAAGTAAATAACACTTTTATTTCATGTTATTTGTGTCATTTCTATGCTCTTCTCGGGAGCATGTAAAAGAGGATGTTTAGTGGTCTAGATGCAACAAGAAGCACAAAAATGAGAAATATCAACTTAAAGTCAGTTAGCCTTTAGCTCAGATGACAGTTTTATACACTAATTATTATCTAAAATAAGACACCAAGAGGTTTACACATTCAACATTGATTTTTAACGAGGCTTTGACTTCACTTAAATGTAGTCGATGGGTTGGTACCAGCTGACACTCTCTGGATTATTCATAATTTGTGTGTTTCGTGGGCTAAAGCTAAAAGCCACAGGGAAAATACACGACACGGTCCTTCAAATTGGACTAGCTGCGTTGCTAAGTGGTTGGTAGCATCGAACACCACGCCTACTATTTATGTGTCACTGAGGTTTAGATGGTCTGAAGAATACTAAATACATTTACACAAGATATTTTCAAGAATCTGTGATAAATGTGAGTGTTCATGGTCCTGTTTAGGCGTTTGATTTCCAACAAAAAAAGGTGAGTGCGACCACAGATGCAATCACTTTATTAGCCGACGCTCCCTGGGGTTACGTCTAATTGAACTTTGCCTCAAGTGCAAATTAATGGTGAAGCCACATGAAAGTTATTAATTTGAAAGGTTTATTTCATATTCATGTCATGTCCAGGAGCACAACATCAGAAATCTCAATTTTATGTTAGTTATGTTACTTTTCAGTGTTGTTTTTTTCTCATTTATTGTGAACTTCGACCTAGATATTGTCATGATCATGCAGCTTTTATCTTGTTAAAATCATGTGTCATATGTAATAACGACAATAATTTATCACTGTGTACTCTCTCATTTTCTTTAGAACTTGTACAAATAATCTTAAAGGTGCTGATGGCTTTACGTCAGACCCAAATCTTTAAACCAGTCAAACTCAGAACCAAGTCCTTCCTCTGGGGCCAGGACTCCCCTGAAAAAGACATCCTGAATCTCAGTGAGACTTTGCAGGTTAAGTAAAGGTCAATAAAGTCATAATAATAATAATACATCAAACTTGTATAGCGCTTTTTTGGACACTCAAAGACGATTTACATAAACAGTAAAAAGTAAAGGAGCTGTACTGTTTGTCTGTTTGCCTTTGCACCTAATAAATATCTTGAGACGATCCTCTGCGCTGTCTTTTGTAGATTAAACTTTGACAGTATCTCCATGGGTGTTTTGTTCTTGGATCTAAAGCAAAACAATCCTCCGCAGCCGAGAAAGCATTCTTCCCACAAAGCCAAGGGCGTAACTTTGGCTTCAACTTTGGGGGGGTCGAGAGGCTACAGGCAAATGGCTGTGTATCGGACAAAACATATTCCTTTCTATGTCATCTATCTCAGTGGTCCCGGGCCGCGGACCGGTACCGGTCCGTGAATCAATTTGGACCAGGCCGGCCCGCAATTAGGGCCGGGTTCGGGTCCACATTTTCCGCTCTGCTGTCGGGCTGAGTCGGCGGCCCAGGGAGCAGAGGCGCGTACGTGCGTAACATGAGCTCCACGGCGAAAGAGCGCGTGAGCAGCCAGTGCTGTGATGCTCCTCCTCATCCTCGAATAAAGTGTCAAAATATGTGACGTGAGAAAAGACGTTAATGAAAGCGCGGCTGCTACACGAGCGAGGAGAGAGAAAAAGAGAGAAAGAGCAGCGGAGGAGAGAGAAAAAGAGAGCGCAACGGAGGAGAAAGCAGCGGAGGAGAGAGAGAGAGACGAAAGGAGCGAAGGAGAGAGCTCATGTGGTCCAGCGTCAGTGGAGGAACAGGCCCGTCTGGTACAGGAGGCGTCCCGTTGGTGCAGGTAGAACACTAAACACTTGAAGCCCTGTCAGGCGCTTATTCTGCCGATAAAACTCTGCAGGAACTCAGTTTACGTAACTCCAGTTCTACACGTGCGCGGTCCCAGGTCGGGTTCGGACAGTATCCGTGCGGTCCCGGGTCGGATCGTGCAGCAAATGACTCGGGCTCGGACAGTACACGCGGGCTCAGCGGGTCGGGCTTGAATTTTTGGCCCGATGATGGTTACATCTCGGTCATTTGAGCTAAAATTTAACCCTCAAGCAACAAAATGAGTCAGAAACAAAACAATACCAGGAATCCTACGTGAATCCTACGTGAATCCTACGGCTCTAATGAGGCAATGACGCCTTCAAAGCTGCTTCACTTAGAGACCAAGCCCCCTGGATTAAAAGACAAACCCCTGGACTATTTTTAAAGAAAAAAACAGGTACACAGTGGATTCACGTTTATTATGATAAACGCCCCCTCCCCTACCGGGCCGCAGTAAAATTGTCAAGCCATTGACCGGTCCGCGGTGATAAAAAGGTTGTGGACCACTGATTATCTCATGCGACCGTACGCAGAAAGTGTTACCACAGTGCGGTTGGAACAGCTCTACTACACCACAGCGCGCACCATCAACATCCCACAGACGCGGTCCGAGTCGGACAATAACAACTCAATATAAACTCACAAAGCCGAAACAGGATTCGATTGCCTCGATAGTTCGGTTCGTTTGGGTAATTGTAAATGTGCAAGCAAACGCTGATCCTAAACAAAGAGCGAAACCAAATCTAATGATCCACGACGCGCTATGACGCACGTGAGGCTCGGAATCAAAACAAACTCCTCGTTTGAGATCGATAACGGGATAAATGACAGGCGAAACATGCCAAGAAGCAGGAAAACGCCAGATTATGATCACATGAACATAGATCACAGTTTTCAGGGTTTATTTACATAACATAAAAAGTTATACGGCTAAATAAACCCAAAAAACCAAAAGTAACCTATTGCTGGCTTAGATGTGGAAAAAAGTCTATATTCATCCATTATTAAGCTGTACAACTAGTCTACACGCGCAGATGACATAGACAAACTTTCAGAGCACTTATTTAGTTAATATACTACTCAACTACTTACTCATTTTCGTCTCACTCATCTCTTCGCCTCACAATGAAAGTACATTGTCCGCGCTCCAACATTTCGGCTGTCGCTCACACTGAGCCCACACATGTGGGGTTGGTCTTGGGATAGATCCATAAAAACAAAAACTATATAAAGTCCAACAACGCTGCAGCCCCACTTCGTATTTGTTTAGCTGTGACGCGGATCATGCAGAAGCCAACCAGGCCAATGGAGAAGTCGAGTCTCTTCCTCGATGTTTCACTGTGCAATTCTGTTATGCAGCGCCTCTACAGGCGAGGAGAGGTGTGTGTCACTGTAGAATTCTAGTTTGATAAAAGTGTAGTTTGTGAACGCCAAACGCTGTTGCAACATTGGTCTCCAAATGAGAGAGAATATTGTGAAGTCCTTTGACTCAGTGAAGCACTACGCCCTCACCTCATAGCAGTCAAAACATGGTCAAAACTATCAACTTCTTAAACTGACTGACGACAGACCATACAGACATACGCCGCACTGACAGAGACAGGAGAGGGAGGGGTGAGAGAGTGCGGCCTCGGTGTGGGCGATACCAGTCTACAGCTGAGAGGGGGGTGCGTAGTCAAAAAGTAATATTTTTGTTGTTGATTTAATTGTTTTAACTACTCCTGGAGATTTCATTTTAACAAATAACATATAGTATATGATTTAATATTAAAAATGGTCTGAAATATTGGGGGGGTTGAATGTACTAGATCAAAATATTGGGGGGGTTGTAACCCCCCTATCCCCCCCGTATTTTACGCCCGTGCACAAAGCACAACGTAAACACAAACTGCTCACCTTCGGCCGACTGGGACTGACAGGGACTGACAGGGACCTACAGCTTTCACAAAGGTCCAACTTTGTGGCGATTTTTACATATTTTCAGATCATACATTTTTTTTCCGGCTCAAAAAACAGCTCTTTAATCTCTTCCTTCGCCTCGCTCTGTTTCGCTGCTCTGCTCTTGACAGAAATATCTAAAATATGATCCACAACCCAATCCTTATTGTTTGGGACTTCACAAACGTGGAATATTAATCTTATGTCTTAAGGTCCTTTCAACAACTGGAGTTCAATAATGGCACCGCCTTCAGAAGCTAGCCTTTGTTTATTTGTGCCAACAGAGAAGACAATACACTTTGTTTTTGTTTTGTGTGTGTGGATAGGCCCAGTATTCCTCTCGGGGAATACTTAGCATTAGGTCGTTTTCCAGGTATAAATTATTTAGAATACTCTGTGGCCACTTAAAGACGTCACAAGAGCGATCGCTGTCGAGGGTTTGAGGCCGTCGTGGGCAACAGCCAGAGGAAACAAACAGGCGTAATATGATCACGCTGCAAGATTACAATCTCATTTAGTGGGAAAGATAAGAGATAATTGCTTGAACTGCACCGGAAAAACCATAAAAGTGATTGTCAAAAGGAAGCCCTGCATTAATGACTATTTTTACAAATATTCTGTCATTAATCACAATCTCTGCTTGAAGGAAAACAAAAAAAAGACATAGAAACGACGTAATGTTACCATCACTAAAGTCCCATCCTTGGTCTCATCCCAGGCCTAGTCCTTGGTCTAGTCCTCCCTGATCTAAGACCTGGTTTAGTCTTGGTTTAGTCCTTTTACTCATTCACTGCTCTCTCTTCACTGATGAGAGGTTTTATGTCTGACAGTCCCTGGTTTGGACCTTCAAGTACAGGTTTTGTCCTGGTTTTGTCCTGGTTTTACTTTTCCGTTGAAACATTGGAATTTCCTCATTGTGAGACAAATAGAAATTTTCTCATCTTATCTTATTAAATTATATATATATAACACATAATAATGTAATGTACTCCGCACCTCCTTGTCCACCGAGTTTTCAAGAATGAGGTCAGCAGAAGAGCCTTTCATCAGCGCTAAATAAAACACAAGACACAAAACAGAGACATACAGTAAAGCTGTAATTTAAAAGAACAAATATTCTGCACTATTTGTGTTGTTATTGGCCTTTAAACCTGATCTTGAGTATCTTTAGTTTGGCATCTCAGGCTTTAAAATTAGAAAAATTGCTTATAAATAAATGTAATTAACATCTGCATCTCTGCTGTTTCTCACGGCACTGAGTTCTGGTGCCATCTACTGGCTGCACAGCACTTACACAAGTTAAAAATAAATAACTGGAAAGTTAGACGCTCTTTAGTCGAGCAGTTGTAATGATCGTGATTAGAGTCAGAAATGTTCAGAAAGAGTCTGACAGTGATGCATGGACTTTCTCTTTATGGAGATTCTGGTCACACGTCACACTCGTTTCATTAATCATGTTTACGAGGTCGTCTACTCTGCTCCTTCTCTGAGCCTCACAAAAGCACTCACTTTACAATTCCCCAGCTGTGTGAAGGCAGGTAGACCCAGAGGTGTCCTGTGTTGTTTTTATGTCCATAAATCAACACAGACTCGTTCTGTGCATTTCTGACTCAAATCACCTTCATGTGCGTTTACATTAGCGTGTCAGGGAAAGCTAGCTTTTGTTTATTTTGCCATGGTAATTCCCTCTGCTGTCAGTAGATGGCACGGTAACACAAATCCTGGTGAGGGAACGCCTGACTGAGAGAAAGTCAAGTGTGGTTTTCATACAAACATTATTTTAAACTTCTAAACCAAAGGAACAAGATCAAGTTTAAAGCCAAACACAAAGGACAAAACAAACAGATTATGTTCCTTTAAAGGTCGATTGAACCAGCGTCTTTTACCGTTTTCCTTTGCCTTCTTCTCGTCTGTTTTCGCGTCCTGGTCCAGCAGGTACATGATGACGATGGTCTCCAGAAGGCTGAGTTTCATGAGCCAGAAAACTCCGATGCAGAAGATGGCTGTGGAGGCAGAGGCCGAGGATCAGGCTGGAGCTGATCATTTTAACAGACGACTTGTCAAAGGATGATTTCAGTGAGTTTTATGAATACATTGTTAACCAGATAAAGAACTGGGATTTCATGTAGCGTTTGTGTGCTAGTCTCATATTCGAGATAGTAAATACTGTCAAAAGTCAGTTGTTGTCCCATAGTTTGACAAACTCACCCGAGGACGTACCCTCCAAGCAAAAGAATAATAAAGCATAACCCCCAGAATAAATGTCCATGAACAAAACAATTTCACTGGAGCATGAAACTCAGTTTTTGAGAGTTCGGATTAATATTAACTCCCAATAAAGATGCTCCCAACAATCTACAAATATGAAACATTCTTTCAGGCATAAATTACACAAATGAATAACATAAATAAATGATTCACGAGGCACGTTGTCCCGGCGTCGTACGTCAGGTTTTGCCACATCATTATTATTCCACTATGTTTTTAGAGGTTCAGTATCATAATTGCCTGTTTATGCTGAATATTTGTGTTTTATTGTAGTGTGTCAAACGCTGGGTGGACACTGTGACGTCTCACATTAGATCTAAATTCTACTGGTTTTAAGTGTTTGTGTTGGAAAATATGACTAAATACAATTTTCTATCCTTAAAATTGTATTTTAGCTTAAAAGGATCTAATTTATGGAACAGTATCTAATATATCTCTAGATAAAAATGAAAAATTATTGTGGGCTCAACATTTCTGTGAGTATTTTCCAGTAAAACCCATAAATCTGAATTGTTCCTTCATCAAAAATGCAAAGAGTTGATTTTCCTAAAACATAAAGTAAAATACAATAATAAATGTGTTTAAAGCAGCTCTGATGTCACTCACATGTGTCTGAGGCTTTTACTGACACTAAATCATCTACATTTGTCATATTTTGTGATAATCTGAGGTTAATCCCAGTTTCTCAATGAAATCACATCATGTTCCACTTCACTTTTGCTTCCATTTTGAATTTACAATGTTTTTGTTTACAGGTTTTTAAAGGGTCTATTGGCTCTTTCTTTTATAACGGAGCGGCGGGATGACGGTGGCGGGAAGTGGAGGGAATGAACGGCCTCTGGACACGACAGGTGCGCGTCATGCTTCTGTGGCTGATCTCGCTGTAGTGGCATTCTGACACTTTTTGTGTTCAGGAAGAGGTGCAAATGCCTGAGAAGAGATTGTAGTTCACTGTAGTCTGTTCATGGCTGTTTTTTAACTTTCTCCACTTCCCTCGGGGAGTGTTCCTCATCTGCCTGGAGGAACTCTCTCTACACTAGATGAACTGTTCCTCATCTTCCTGGAGGAACTCTCTCTACACTGGATGAACTGTTCCTCACCTGCCTGGAGGAACTCTCTCTACACTGGATGAACTGTTCTTTATCTTCCCGGAGGAACTCTCTCTACACTAGATGAACTGTTCCTCATCCGCCTGGAGGAACTCTCTTTACATTAGATGAACTGTTTCTCATCTGCCTGGAGGAACTCTCTCTACACTAGACGAACTGTTCCTCATCTGCCTGGAGGAACTCTCTCTACACTGGATGAACTGTTCCTCACCTGCCTGGAGGAACTCTCTCTACACTGGATGAACTGTTCTTTATCTTCCTGGAGGAACTCTCTCTACACTAGACGAACTGTTCCTCATCTGCCTCGATGAACTCTCCCTCACTAGACTCCACCCTCCTTCCTCCTGATGGTTATGGTCCAGGTGGATGTGTCAGTCCTGGTCCATCTGCGTTTGTCCTGTGGGAGTAGGATCTCTCCTTCATGTGGTTCTCCTGAGGTTTCAAATTTTTCCTTCAGGGTTTTTTGTAGTTTTTTCTTGCCGAGAAGGAGGTCAAGGGCAGGGGGCGCTCTGGGACAGTTATCCATTTGATAAATACCCTTGGACATTGTTTATTTAAAGTGCTTCCTACCTGTGGCCCGCCGAGGCAACCGTTGTTGTGATTTTGGGCGCTACAAAAATAAACTGAATTTGCTCAGATCTGTACAATAAAACCACGCTGTGTGGGATACTTTGACGACAACGCCATGCTATGCTTCAGATAATTACTTATTTTGAGTACGAGAGCTTGAAGTTTACCGATCAGGGGAATGTTGTCCGACGTGGAGGGCAGGATCTCGTTCAGAAGCAGCTGGAGCACAGTGACGGCGAGGAGAACGGTGATTTTGAAGCCCAGTTTGTCGCCCCCTGTGTCCGACATGAGGAACGACGCAAAGTCCAGGCCCAGGAAGAAGAGCACCGGCAGAATGAAGTTCACCACGTACAAGACCGCACGCCGCCTCGTGCTCAGCTGAAACAACAGAACAGAACCGTTTCAACACACTTTTAAAACAATTTAATATTTAGAACAGCTACAACAGTTCATTTGGCAAGTCTTAAAGTCCTCCATGAAACCTTTCTGGGTGTATTTTTGTCAGAGTATGGATAGAAATGTGTCAACATTCTGGACTTAAATTCATTCATTCATTCATTCATTCATTTTCTACCGCTTATTCCCGTTAGGGGTCACGGGTGACTGGAGCCTGTCCCAGTGACTTTGGGCCTTAGGCGGGGTACACCCTGGACAGTGGCCAACTCATCACAGCAAACACAGAGAGACAGACAAGGACAGACAACCATTCACTCTCACATTCATACACTAGGGGCAATTTAGAGTTTTCAATTAACCTACACAGTCATGTCTTTGGACGGTGGGAGGAGCCAGAGAACCCGGAGAGAACCCACGGTAACACGGGGAGGACATGCAGACTCCACCCAGAGAGATCGTGTGATGTTAGGGTGGTCCGGGATTCGAACCCATGATCTCCTTATTGGGAAGCAGAAGCTCTGGCTGCTCTGCCACCGTGCACCCCCGGACTTAAATTATTTGTTTTAAAATGTTCTACAACAGGACTATTCAACTTTATTTTATTGAGGGCCTGATTTCTCGAATGGTTTCGTCCTTGAGGCCAGAAAGGCCTTTGAAATATGAAAAACATTTAATACAAACGGCTTTAACAACATATGCAGAACTGAACCAGGACTAAACCAGGTCTAAACTAGGTCTAAACCAGTTCTAAATCAGGTCTAAATAGGACTAAACCAGGACTAAACCAGGTCTAAATCAGAGTAAACCAGGTCTAAACCATGACTAGATCAGGTCTAAATAGGACTAAACCAGGTCTAAACAAGGACTAAACTAAACCATATTTTCCATATTTTTGGTTGAGGGCCAGATCATAACCCTTGGAGGACCTGATCTGGCCCCCGGGCCTTCAGTTGAGTAGCCCTGCTCTACATGATCCTGGTGTCTTTATTTCCTGGTCCTGGTGTCCGCTCACCATAGCAACAGGTTGGATTGACATCTTAAACAACTCTTCTGCAAACACGCTCCTGATTGGCTCTCAGGTTGGTATTAAACACGCACTGGCGTTTCCTGATGTTTGAACACCTCTTACTCACAGATTACGATCGCGGTAATGATTCAGTCTTAATCTGCGGCGTGTATGTCATGTTTTCACACATTAATCTGGATTATCTGTTTGTTCATTGGAGGAACGGCAAAAATAAGAGACAGTTTTTGCTCTTAATGAAGACAATCTGAACCAGCGATTTCATGCACACGTCCCACAGGGGTAAATACACAAAGTGGGCTGCAGGTCTAATCTTTCAGTGTCCCCATGTCAGTTAAGAGATCCTTTATTTGTCCCACAATGGGGAAATTCCACTGTTGCAACACACAGTTTAGGACAGGAATGAATGAAATAGACGCATGCAATAAAAATAGGATAAATAAACATGGTAATAAAAATACAATATAAAGTATAAAGTGCACACTCTTATTTACAGTAAAATGGTAACTAAAGTGGCTTACGTGTATGTTATATACAGTAAGTGACTATGGTGAGGTAAAAGTCTATTAATAGTATGTTCAATTATATTGCACATGATTATCACAGGTGACTGACACATGTTACAGTATTGCACATGATTATGTTACCTATTTAACTATAGATCCATGAATGCATGAAGGGCTCTTTACACTAACGGGCTGTTTGGTCTTGTAGCCTACATTTACCACAACACAAGTGACACACTGATCCATGAAATACAATGCCTACACTTAAATTGTAATTCGTTTTTAAACTTATTTAGATTTGTGAGATAATTAAAATATGAAAAAAAATGAAATTATGACTTTCAAAATGTAGTTAATCATGATTAATCAAATTTCAAAAGTGTGATTGATCAAACATTTTAATCGATTGACAGCATTAGTAAAAAGTAAACAATGTAAAGTAACATCGTATTGAGATCTCTTGACGTTTAAGTCGTGATGACGTTTAATTCATAGAATATAATTTAAAAATGTAAAATACACGTTTTTTCCAAGGACAACTAGAGAAAGGAGCAGACGTTACATGTAATATTCAAAAAGTTGAAGGTAAGTAATTAATGTCCCTCTCGTCCCTCTTGAACTTGAATACAGCTTTAAAAACTCCTTCATCTGACTAACATTTAAAATGTAAACAATATAAACCTTGTGTTTAAGCGGCGTGAAGATACAGAGTGAATCTGCTGAATGAAAGCTGCTCACTCACGGTGTACACGATGCAGCTCTGCTGCTTCTTCAGGGCTCTGCTCGTTGTCTCTGTGATATCGATGTCCTCGAAAATCCACTCATACTGTGTGTACAACTCCGCCCGGATCCTCTCACGAACCGATTCAGCAGAGCCAAAGTTTAGAATTATCATCTCATCAACTGAAACAAAAACATCCTGATAAAACAGAGAGATACTACAATGACAGCAGAACACGCTGGTAAAGGTAAAGGTAAAGGTTACAGCTGAAAGGACAAAGGCAAGTGAATCTAAATTGTTCTTAGCGCAAACAAACCCTTTACGGGGCGTGAATATTCTGTGTCCCGAGCTTGGCAGGGAGGATTTTTATTTATTTACACCAAAGCAATGTTTGTGAATTTTGATCACTGACAATAGCAATAAACCGATTCTGATTCTGATTGTTTGTTTGTTGGAGACAATTCATTGCCAGTTTTGAATGCTTTTTATATAAAATGGAATTTAATGAAATGTTCTGTTTGAAATGCTGAAAAGTTTAAATGTTTTTTCTTTCCTGAAACATTCTGAACGTGCACTGTGACCCATGTGTCAGGATCAGCTTTGAGACACTGCTGTTTCATCTGTTCCTCCAGGTCTTACTTGTGTGGACGAAGGACTTGAGGGTCAGGGTGCACCTTTGGGTGTCGAAGGGGAACTTGAAGACGTTCATTTTGCAGGCGCTCAGGATCACCTGGTCGTTCTTCATCATCACCGTCCCATCACTTTTCACCACCAGGTAGGGACTGACAGGAGTCTTGTCCTTCTCCACCCTGTCCACAGATACAGACGAAACATGTTCTGCTTCAGTGACTTTTTAGATTTTTGGCTGTCCTTAAATAATCCCCAGACTCGTTCTGAGCATTTCTGCCTCTGAACACGATAACTGTAACTGCTATCTTAACTCGCATGGCTTCACAAAGGCTCGAGGAATGACATTTTTAGCTTGTGTTATGCAGACAGTAGATGGCGCCTAAACTCAGTGAGTGCCAGGACAAACAGAACCAGACACAGATGTGTATTTTATTTTTATCAAAATAAAAATGTAGGGCTAAAAAATTAGATCCCAAACTTAAGGTACTCAAGAGCATGTTTAAAGGCTAATAACAAGATGAAAAATGCAGAACACAACATCAAGGGAGTTCAGCAGGAAGCGTTTATGATGGTCAGAAGGTTGAGAATAACCAGCATTCCTCAAACTAGTGTGAATGAAGCTCAGTCTAACCCCAGGATAAAACAACGTTAGAACAGGGTTAAAGGAAAAACATTCTGTATTTTTCATAATGTTGTTAGCCTTTAAACCAGCTCTTGAGTGCCTTAAATTTGCATCTCATGTTTTGAAACAAAAAAAAGGTTATTGGTGAAATGACATGGGGTTTTATCAGCCTGTGTGAAATGACACTTAATGAGTGCATCCAGCCACCAGATGGCGCCAGCACTACATACAATCTAGTGAAGTTAGCCGGCAATAGACATTATGAGCAGAAGTTTTTGTGTTTAGAGGATTTAAAACGCCGCCCGGAGGCTGTGGGGCGTGTGCGCGGCCCCGTGGCTCCCCCTGGAGGCTGTGGGGCGTGTGCGCGGCCCCGTGGCTCCCCCTGGAGGCTGTGGGGCGTGTGCGCGGCCTCGTGAGCCCCCTGGAGGCTGTGGGGCGTGTGCGCGGCCCCGTGGCTCCCCCTGGAGGCTGTGGGGCGTGTGCGCGGCCTCGTGAGCCCCCTGGAGGCTGTGGGGCGTGTGCGCGGCCCCGTGGCTCCCCCTGGAGGCTGTGGGGCGTGTGCGCGGCCCCGTGGCTCCCCCTGGAGGCTGCGGGGCGTGTGCGCGGCCCCGTGGCTCCCCCTGGAGGCTGCGGGGCGTGTGCACGGCCTCGTGGCTCCCCCTGGAGGCTGCGGGGCGTGTGCGCGCCTGCGGCTCCCTGGAGGCTGCGGGCGTGCGCGCCCCGTGGCTCCCTGGAGGCTGTGGGTGCGCGCCCGTGGCTCCCCTGGAGGCTGTGGGGCGGCGCGCCTCGTGAGCCCCTGGAGGCTGTGGGGCGTGTGCGCGGCCCCGTGGCTCCCCCTGGAGGCTGTGGGGCGTGTGCGCGGCCCCGTGGCACCCCCTGGAGGCTGCGGGGCGTGTGCGACCTGGCTCCCCTGGAGGCTGCGGGCGGTGCGCGGCCCGTGGCTCCCCTGGAGGCTGCGGGGCGGGCGGCGCGCCCCGTGGCTCCCCTGGAGGCTGCGGGGCGTGTGCACGGCCTCGTGGCTCCCCCTGGAGGCTGCGGGGCGTGTGCACGGCCTCGTGGCTCCCCCTGGAGGCTGCGGGGCGTGTGCACGGCCTCGTGGCTCCCCCTGGAGGCTGCGGGGCGTGTGCGCGGCCCCGTGGCTCCCCCTGGAGGCTGCGGGGCGTGTGCGCGGCCCCGTGGCTCCCCCTGGAGGCTGCGGGGCGTGTGCGCGGCCCCGTGGCTCCCCCTGGAGGCTGCGGGGCGTGTGCGCGGCCCCGTGGCGCCCCCTGGAGGCTGCGGGCGTGTGCGCGCCTCGCGGAGCCCCTGGAGGCTGCGGGCGTGTGCGCGGCCCGTGGCTCCCCTGGAGGCTGCGGGCGTGTGCGCGGCCCCGTGGCTCCCCCTGGAGGCTGTGGGGCGTGTGCGCGGCCTCGTGAGCCCCCTGGAGGCTGTGGGGCGTGTGCGCGGCCTCGTGGCTCCCCCTGGAGGCTGTGGGGCGTGTGCGCGGCCCCGTGGCGCCCCCTGGAGGCTGTGGGACGTATTTTCCCTCACACTTCGAGGATCTGGAGGTCAGGCTTCCACAGGAGCTCAGACGGGACGGTGATTCTCTCCAGGTCACAGAAGTCCTCCTCGTTCCAGGAAATGAACTCGTTTGTCCAGACCTGCCCAGAACAGCAGCGTTTACTCAAGGACAGGGGTTTTATGAAACGAATAGCAATGAGAACATTTGTATCTGTTTAAAAAGAAAACTAAATTAAGAAGAAACTCACAATATCGATGGAGTTGTAGGAGATGAAGGTCTGCTCAATCTCACGCTGAAAAAGACAAACTTTGAGTCAAAATGTACAGAAAAATTACACATTTTCAGTCACATCTGCATTCAATTTTGGGTAAACCAGAAGTAATGTATGACAGGTTCTTGTGATTTTCTAATTTGGACTTTATTCAGTGCATTAATACCTCTTGTGAATATAAATTATAGTTTTACACCAATCAGGTCGCTGTTTGTGAAGAAAAGTTCAAAAATGTTTTGACAATTACAGGAAATAAACAAACTGGTGAGACAAAGGTTATGCATAATTTACATAAATAAACAACTTTTTTGACCCTTTAAACATTGAATCAACATATATTTCTCTTTATCAAATGAAAAAATCTGTGACATTTGATGAGTTTTTTCGCTCTGTACAGGATGTTTCTTAGTAATTTACCAGTGTGATGTCATCATTTACAACCAGGAAGTACAATTATATAAAACCTAGTAATGGCTAAACTGTGGTAAAACCCTGGATGTATTAAATGAACTGGATAAGGTACGCCCCCTCTGTCTGTGTCCCAGATTGATTAGTGGTCGTGTGAGGTACTGCAGCCTCTTGGAACCAGCCTTTTTAAAAATTGCTCATTATAATCACAGACAGGACTGAATTATTATCAGTATTTAAATAAAATAGAAGGAAATGTTCTTTTCTACCGTTTCTAAAATCACAGAAATTACCGTTTTTATATGAAGTGGGGGATTGTGGTCACGTGGCGCCCTAAAGCAAAGATGGCCGCCTCCGTTTCAGGAAGTAAAACAAAGATGGCAGCCATCGTATCAGGAAGTAAATGCGGAAGTAAGAAACTTTTTTGGGGTCATGCACCAATGAGCTCACTCCACAGGGATAAACAGGGCGGCCATTTTGGATTCATCTTCCAGGTTTTATTATAGTTCTATGGGTAAAACGTGTAAAGATTTGAGCAGAATTTGAAATATATTTATCTTAACTGCATTTTGGTTTAATGAGTCGTCCGACCTGTCAGAGGCGCTCTAAGACGGATGCCCTGCCCGGTTTTCAAGCACCTGTACGACCCTGTCATCTGCCCTTGGACAAAACACAGAGGAGTCACCGCTCACCACGTCCAGGATGGCCCCCAGTTTGTAATCCACGTTGACTTCCAGCGGTAAAGAGAAATTCTGCACCGGGCGACTCAGAGTGAGCAGGTCCTTGTTGGTGGTCAGGCCCAAGTGACTCACGATCCCCAGGTACGAACAGTTCTCGTGACAAACAGCCGATCCTGAAGGTCACACAAGTCCAATAACAGCATCACGTTTACTTTCCCATCGATGTGAACTGGAGTCTGTGCTTTGTCTTATTGTGCGGTGCGCTGTGATCACGTGACATTTAAGGATTTTGTTGTTATTTATTTGAATGAGGGCCGTGCGATGCAAATTAATCAACGTATCATCAGCTTCAGCTTTGACATAAATGAGCCGGAGTCAGAACAACAGATACATTTCATCCGTTGTTTTAAGGACGATAAAACATTCAACATGAACTTAGACCGAAGCAGACACAGAACTGGACTTTACAAGAATTAAACCAGAGCTAAACCAGGACTAAACCAGGACTAAAGCAGCACTAGACCAGGACTAAACCAGGTCTAAACCAGGACTAAAGCAGCACTAGACCAGGACTAAACCAGGACTAAACCAGGACTAAAGCAGCACTAGACCAGGACTAAAGCAGCACTAGACCAGGACTAAACCAGGACTAAACCAGGACTAAAGCAGCACTAGACCAGGACTAAACCAGGACTAAACCAGGTCTAAACCAGGACTAAAGCAGCACTAGACCAGGACTAAACCAGGACTAAACCAGGACTAAAGCAGCACTAGACCAGGACTAAAGCAGCACTAGACCAGGACTAAACCAGGACTAAACCAGGACTAAAGCAGCACTAGACCAGGACTAAACCAGGACTAAACCAGGACAAAAGCAGCACTAGACCAGGACTAAACCAGGACTAAACCAGGACTAAAGCAGCACTAGACCAGGACTAAACCAGGACTAAACCAGGACAAAAGCAGCACTAGACCAGGACTAAACCAGGTCTAAACCAGGACTAAAGCAGCACTAGACCAGGACTAAACCAGGACTAAACCAGGTCTAAACCAGGACTAAAGCAGCACTAGACCAGGACTAAACCAGGACTAAACCAGGACTAAAGCAGCACTAGACCAGGACTAAACCAGGTCTAAACCAGGACTAAAGCAGCACTAGACCAGGACTAAACCAGGACTAAACCAGCACTAAACTAGGACTAAAGCAGCACTAAACTAGGTCTAAACCTGAACTAAACCAGGACTAAACCAGGTCTAAACTAGAACTAAACTAGGTCTAAACTTGGACTAAACCAGGACTAAACCAGGTCTCAAGCTGGTCTGAACCAGGACTAAACCAGGACTAAACCAGGTCTAAACCAGGACTAAACTAGGACTAAAGCAGCACTAGACCAGGACTAAACCAGGTCTAAACCAGGACTAAACTAGTTCTAAACCTGGACTAAACCAGGACTAAACCAGGACTAAACCTGGACTAAACCAGGTCTCAAGCTGGTCTGAACCAGGTCTAAACCAGAACTAAACTAGGTCTAAACTTGGACTAAACCAGGACTAAACCAGGTCTCAAGCTGGTCTGAACCAGGACTAAACCAGGACCAAACCAGGTCTAAACCAGGAATAAACCAATAACAAGAGATAAATAAAATATTTTCTATATTTTTGAAGATGGTTGAGGGCCGGATCATGTCCCTTGGAGGGCCTGATTTGGCCCCCGGGCCTTCAGTTGAATAGCCCTGCATTAAACATAGAAAAAAGCCCAAGCTCATGTTTGGGTGCACGGTTTGTTCTGAAGGTAGAGTTGTCACAGTTTCTGATGCTCTGGCAGTGACTCTGATGCCACCATTTAATCAAATTTAGTCCTGCGCCTTTGAACCTTACAGTCTTCAAAAGTAAACGCTGTTGTTTTTTCTCGTAATAAAATTTTGGAGTCTGTGCAGAGACCAGTTAACGATTACCACATTTCATTACCATTAGTCACAACCATTTCTATAATCGATTAGTTGCGATTAATCAATTCACTTGATGCAGCCCTAATCACAAACCACTATGTGCTGCTCTGATTTTAGAAAAGTAACTGTGTTCTGAATAACAGTAACAATACCAGAATACAGCAAGAACTCTAAATTAATGTTTTTGGTCAAGTGTTATGTCCCAACACTGTGCACGTCGGCTTAACACCAAGGCTCAGGTTCAAAAGTAAATTCACTTTTATTTTGGAAAATGTGTGTTTTTAAATGAAAAACGCAGATTGTATGTATTATTGTTTGCTAAAAAGTCCTAAATTAACATTGATTTAATGTAGTTTTTATGTTAAGGCGAGACAAAACAGGCAAAACTCTACTGAAGGTAGATATCTAATATCTAATATCTAATATCTAATTCTAAAACAAAAAAATGAGGCAATATTTGGATTATTAGGACAATTTTCAGTCAGAGCTAGTTCTAGAAAACGAAATAAGAAATCCAAGGACCAACAAATTTAAACCCGGTTCTGTCCATTTTTCAGATTTAAATGTCCCTATTTTTTCACATAAAATGCCTTTTTCTACATGAAAACATGACATGATGAAAAACTTGCAATGCATTTTCTTCTTACATTTATGTGACTAAACTACAGGAGAAGTTTAACATTGATATCTTTAAATTTAAGATTTTTTCCTGTTCACCTGTAGCGACACACCTTAAGCTTTCGTTTTGATGTTTTTTAGCGTCAAAATAATGTCAAAATGTATGTCAAAACATCACAATAATATTAATAGTGCAGTATATCACACTCTTTTCTGAGACCGTGCAGCTCTAACAGCGACAGGAGGATGGTGCGCCTTCAAACGGTGATAATTACCAAAAGGAATTGTCTTTTTTTTAAAACAAATTGTCATGGAAATCTTGCAAAACTTCCTAAATATTTCCAATTGAAAACTTATATTCGACGTACCTGACAGGAGGAGGAGAGTGAGCGCGGGGAGCAGCATTCTGACGGGCTGGAAATGCCTTCTGCTCAGAGTGACGGAAAACAAGAGCTGCGTAAAACAACACAAACAACAATTATGATGCATTAAAACAGGAAACTCTCTCCAAATCAACCACAGCGGCCGAATGGAAGCATCAAATGGGCGTAATCGAGAAAGGAAACCACAAATGATCTGTTTACAGTCTCTTCTTCGGATCGTGAGTTGGCGTTTGAGAAGTTTTATGATGAACGTTTGCTTCTGTGAAAGAGAAACTTTAAAATGGAGAGCGCAAAAAGAAGAAAGTCTTCACTTCATTCGTCTTAAAAGTGAGACAAAAACACAGATTTAAATATTTAGGGATCAACTTTAAATGTAAACTCTACAAACTGTACCAGACACTTTTACTGAGGACTAAACCAGGACTGAACCAGGACTAAACTAGGACTAAACCAGGACTAAACCAGGACTAAACTAGGACTAAACCAGGACTGAACCAGGACTGAACCAGGACTGAACTAGGACTGAACCAGGACTGAACCAGGACTGAACCAGGACTGAACCAGGACTGAACCAGGACTGAACCAGGACTGAACTAGGACTGAACCAGGACTGAACCAGGACTGAACCAGGACTGAACCAGGACTGAACCAGGACTAAACCAGGACTGAACCAGGTCTAAACTAGGACTAAACCAGGACTAAACCAGGACTAAACTAGGACTAAACCAGGACTGAACCAGGACTGAACCAGGACTGAACCAGGACTGAACCAGGACTGAACTAGGACTAAACCAGGACTGAACCAGGTCTAAACCAGGACTGAACCAGGACTAAACCAGGACTGAACCAGGACTGAACTAGGACTAAACCAGGACTAAACCAGGACTAAACTAGGACTAAACCAGGACTGAACCAGGACTGAACCAGGACTGAACTAGGACTGAACCAGGACTGAACCAGGACTGAACCAGGACTGAACCAGGACTGAACCAGGACTGAACTAGGACTAAACCAGGACTGAACCAGGTCTAAACCAGGACTGAACCAGGACTAAACCAGGACTGAACCAGGACTGAACTAGGACTAAACCAGGACTGAACCAGGTCTAAACCAGGACTGAACCAGGACTGAACCAGGACTGAACCAGGTCTAAACCAGGACTAAACCAGGACTAAACCAGGTCTAAACCAGGACAGAACCAGGACTGAACCAGGACTGAACCAGGACTGAACCAGGACTAAACCGGGACTAAACCGGGACTGAACCGGGACTGAACCGGGACTGAACCGGGACTGAACCGGGACTGAACCGGGACTGAACCAGGACTGAACCAGGACTGAACCAGGATTAAACCGGGACTGAACCAGGACTGAACCGGGACTAAACCGGGACTGAACCGGGACTAAACCGGGACTAAACCGGGACTGAACCGGGACTAAACCGGGACTGAACCGGGACTAAACCGGGACTAAACCGGGACTGAACCGGGACTAAACCGGGACTGAACCGGGACTGAACCGGGACTGAACCGGGACTGAACCAGGACTGAACCAGGACTAAACCAGGACTAAACCAGGACTGAACCAGGACTAAACCAGGACTAAACCAGGACTGAACCAGGACAGAACCAGGACAGAACCAGGACAGAACCAGGACAGAACCAGGACAGAACCAGGACTAAACCAGGACTAAACCAGCACGAAACCAGATTAAATCAAGTCTAAACTTCGGGACAAAATAAAGAGACTAGACTTAAAACCAGGGCTAAACTCTCTCCTTCACTTTGGTTCTCCCCGAGATTTCCCGAGTTTTTTGTAGTTTTTCCTTGAGAGAAGGAGGGTCAGGGACAGGGGGCGCTCTGTTTGCTGAATTCCTTTGAACATTGTTTATTTAATCGTGGAAACTGCTGTTGTGACTTTGAGAGTTAAAAAAATGTATTTAATTCAATTCAAAGTATTGGACAGAAAAGTCAATACCATCACTGACATGATCACAAATGTCCAATTGGTGTACAAGATTATCCTGGCCCCGCGGCCCGGCTGTAATATCCTTCATTTTTATCATTTCTTTTTATATCAACATTGCGCACCACACCAGGAACAGGGTAACACATTTCTTCTCACATGTCAACAACAAAACACTAACTTTTTAACCAGCCTGCAGCGCCCCCACAGGACACTATTAGCATCTACTACATTCCTCCCCCTTAAGCCATTACTTTCCTAACGACCCCTAAAGCAAAAATTAACTGGTCGTACTGTAACCTTACAAACTAGCCACCTTTACATTTAACTGTATAACTTATTAACAGTATATATATATTATTATTTTTTTTACATTTATAATCTTTCAAGTAGCTAGGTTTAGACACAGTCCTTTGAGAACGCCGTGCCGCTGCCACTGTTTGTTGCGACGATGCTTCCTGCACTGTCTCTGGGGAAGGTGTGTCCGGCACAGATGTCGTGGTATCCTGAACCTCTCCTTTAGGGGCAGAACAACTCCCCACTGACACTGGAATCTCTGACACTACGATGGCTTCAGACGGTGACACAGGCACACAGGCAGCTCAGGGATGTTAAGTTCTGTTGACTCCTTGTTTTCAGCTCTTACAAGTGGTCAACATGCCTTCTCACTATTGTTCCTCCTCCCAACATCCCCTTGTAAGACCTTGACAATGAACCCGGGGATCCATTCAGGTCTGAATCCATTCGAAACTGAAGTTTCGTGTGATCGCTGCATCTCCAATTTGAAAACTTCTCCCTGGTCCTTGCTTGTCATGATGTTGATGATTTGGTTCTGAGGTCCGGATGCACTAGATCCAATGTTGATCTTAATCTTCGCCCTTGTAACATTTCTGCAGGTGACAGCCCTGTGGTAGACTGAGGGGTAATGCGGTAGTTAAACAGCACTCTCGAAACTTTGGTATCGATGCTACCTTCACCAGCCTTTTTCATCATGGACTTAAATGTCTGGACTGCTCACTCGGCGCAGACGTTTGAAGAAGCATGGTAAGGAGCAGAGGTAATGTGTTTGATGTCCTTCTTACTCAGGAATTCTTTAAACTCCACGCTCACAAAACAGGAACCATTATCCGACACTGATTCGTCTCTGGTAATCCCTGGTTGCTGAAACTCTTCCGTAAACATTCAGTCGTGGCAGCTGAAGTTGCTGAGGTTACCGGATATGCATCCATCCATTTGGAATGGGCATCCATCAGAATCAAAAACATATGGCGCATAAAAAGGTCTGGCGTAATCTATGTGTAACCTCTGCCACGGTTTACTTGGCCACTCCCAAGGATGGAGTGGTGCGGGAGCTGGTAAATTACGATGTAATTGGTACGTATTACATCCTTTTACCATTGCTTCGATGTCCAACTTTGGCCACCAAAAATAACTCCGTGCCAATGCTTTCATCCTAGTGATGCTGGGGAGACCATGATGCAGTTGGCGTTGTAATGCTCCTCAACATGGTGGAGGAACCAACACGAGTGACCCCCACAAAACACACCCATCTTCCACACTCGATTCTGTTTTTCTCAGCGTACGGCTGAATAGCTGGGTCGGCGTGCTGTGGAGACCAGCCATGTTGGACAAACTGCCCTACTCGGGACAAAAGTGGGTCTTTGCGTGTTCACTGGCTCAGTTCACTTGCCGACACGAATGTTACGTCTTCCATCATCAGCACTCTGTCCTCTTGGTCTTTCTCGGTGAATGGCTGAAGCACAGGTAGTCGACTCAAAGCATCTGCATTGCAGTGATGTTTCCCGGGCTCATAAACAATCTCATATTCATAGGCCCTCAAAGTTACGGCCCTACGTTGAATGCAGGGAGATGCCATTTGAGGCACTGCTTTCATCTCGTTGAAAAGTGACAGTAACGGCTTGTGATCTGTGCAAATCACAAACTTCCTTCCATATAAATATTTATGGAAGCGCTTAATGCCAAACATCACGGCCAGACCTTCCTTGTCCAGTTGTGAATAGTTGGATTCTGCTGCTGTAAGTGTCCGTGACATGAAACCAATGGGTCGCTCTTGTCCATCTGACATGCGATGTGAGAACACTGCCCCTGGCCCGTACGCCAGGCATCACAGGACACTATTAAGTCTTTATGGCTGTCATAAAGCACTAACACTTCTGACTCTCCAGTTTCCTCGTCGCCAAATGTAATATCCTTCTTAATAAGGAGTCCGGACAACATTTGGAAGGTTATCTTTTCTTTTTATATCAACATTCCGCACCACACCAGGAACAGGGTAGCACATTTCTTCTCACATGTCAACAACAAAACACTAACTTTTTAACCAGCCTGCAGCGCCCCCACAGGACACTATTAGCATCTACTAGACCGGCCCAGTGACCCGGCCCCGTGACCCGGCCCCGTGACCCGGCCCCGTGACCCGGCCCTGTGACGGCTCACAGGTTGCTTTCTCATTTAGGGCTGTAAATTGTGGACCAAGCTCCGAGTTGAACTGAGGTTAAACCTACAACATTCTCAGCAGAAGAACAAGACACATTTGTGCATTGACTGTCTGTGCTCTATGTTTGGATTGTGTGTCAGAATTAATCTGAATATACATTTTTATTGAATATGCTACGCTAAATGAATATAGTCTGTTTTGTGCTGGATGAGTGCGAATGCTGTGTTGAAAGCATTATCTGCACTGTATTTACTGTGCACTACGACCCCTGCCCCTAGGTCCAAGCAGCTCTGATTTAATGCTATTGTAATTGTACATTATTCTAATAAATAAATAAAATGAAAAAGTCCAGACTTTAAACCAGGACCAACCCAAGTCCAGACTTTAAACCAGAACTACACAGATCAACAGAGGTGACTCAGTCTTTTATTTTCTTTTAATTACATTTATTTATATGATACCTTGAACATGAATCAGTCAAGCTTCATGCTTTATAATGTTAAGCGCATGAGAAGAAGTAACAGTACTCAGCTCTAGGTCATAAAAACAGCCAGGGGTGCAGTTAAAATGAGGCTTAAATAGTAGTGTCTCATGTTTTAGTTGGTTATTAGAAATAGATGTGAAGCGTTGGACTTTAAAAGCATTGAATTGCATTGAATAATAGATTATGTTCATGTGACGTTATAACATTCTTTGCCCATAGTTTAACACTGAGCTGGAGACGGAGCAGAGTTCTTGGTTGAATTTGTTTAACTCCCAGAAGTGCTGACCTGGTTTATGTTTCATATCTTTGTAATCACGTGAGCCAATCCACGTGAGACCAAAACTGACACACTGTTCAACCATAAAGATATTACCTATGAACCAGGTCAAGCATTTGTATTTGGACAGTTAAAACATGGATTCAACCTGTGCTCCAGCTCAGGGTTAAAACCCCTCATCATCTCGACTCAGTGGGTCGGTCCACACATAGAACAGAGCGCTCAGGAAGACCAGCGCGGCGGTGAAGTAGAAGGTGAAGAACACTTTGTGGATGATTCTGCATTTTTTGGCCCAGTATCCCGGGCCCTCGTCCTCTTTGTGGTTCTGCAGGAGATGAGTCAGCAGCGTGGTCAAAGCAGGGTCCAAAACCTGGTCCTGGAGGAGCAGAGGT
Organism: Rhinogobius similis; assembly: GCA_019453435.1. Lineage (NCBI taxonomy): Eukaryota > Metazoa > Chordata > Actinopteri > Gobiiformes > Gobiidae > Rhinogobius > Rhinogobius similis. The sequence goes on along the minus strand of CM033636.1, from coordinate 31,115,964 downwards.
GTGGACATTACATTATGAACACTTTTTAAAACAACACAACAGCAGACATTTTGAGTTTAGTTTCTCACCTTTTCTTCAATGAAGCCCAAAGGAAGAGCACCTCGAGTCAAGCTGATCGCATCTAAAAGCAAAGCAACAAAGTACAAAGCAGTGCTCCAAGACATGATTCAATAAAGTGTACAAAAAACATATGCTATAATATATAAACTTTGCTATTCCCTCTTCGCCCTCCACGGGCCGTCTCATCCATGTCTAAGCAATGCTATATTTGCTTATAAGATAAGCAAATATACCATTTGTTGTCAATTTAATTTCAACCCTTTAGTCTAAAATTACATGGCCTTGTTTTTACATTATTTTCAACAAGAATTTAGCTGTTTCTCCACTCACAAGATGGTTGCCAAGGCAACAGAATTCACAATGTTTCGAGCATATATTTTAACAGTGTGTCGCTCTTACCTTTGAGTCCTCTGTAGGGGTCGCTCTTACCTTTGAGTCCCCTGTAGGGGTCGCTCTGACCTTTGAGTCCCCTGTAGGGGTCGCTCTTACCTTTGAGTCCCCTGTAGGGGTCGCTCTTACCTTTGAGTCCCCTGTAGGGGTCGCTCTTACCTTTGAGTCTTCTGTAGGGGTCGCTCTTACCTTTGAGTCCCCCGTAGGGTTCGCTCTTACCTTAGAGTCCCCTGCAGGGGTCGCTCTTACCTTTGAGTCCTCTGCAGGGGTCACTCTTACCTTTGAGTCCTCTGTAGGGGTCGCTCTTACCTTTGAGTCGTCTGTAGGGGTCGCTCTTACCTTTGAGTCCCCCGTAGGGGTCGCTCTTACCTTTGAGTCCCCTGCAGGGGTCGCTCTTACCTTTGAGTCCTCTGCAGGGGTCACTCTTACCTTTGAGTCCTTTGCAGGGGTCGCTCTTACCTTTGAGTCCCCTGTAGGGGACACTCTTACCTTTGAGTCCTTTGCAGGGGTCGCTCTTACCTTTGAGTCCCCTGTAGGGGTCGCTCTTACCTTTGAGTCCGTTGAAGGGGTCGCTCTTACCTTTGAGTCCCCTGTAGGGGTCGCTCTTACCTTTGAGTCTCCTGCAGGGGTCGCTCTTACCTTTGAGTCCCCTGTAGGGGTCGCTCTTACCTTTGAGTCCCCTGTAGGGGTCGCTCTTACCTTTGAGTCCCCTGTAGGGGTCGCTCTTACCTTTGAGTCCCCTGTAGGGGTCGCTCTTACCTTTGAGTCCCCTGTAGGGGACGCTCTTACCTTTGAGTCCCCTGTAGGGGACGCTCTTACCTTTGAGTCCCCTGTAGGGGACGCTCTTACCTTTGAGTCCCTGTAAGGGTCGCTCTTACCTTTGAGTCCCCTGTAGGGGACGCTCTTACCTTTGAGTCCCCTGTAGGGGTCGCTCTTACCTTTGAGTCCCCTGTAGGGGGCGCTCTTACCTTTGAGTCCCCTGTAGAGGGCGCTGTGGTCCGGGTCGGGTTTGGGATCTCTGTGGATCAGGTACAGAACCACGATGGTCTCCAGGAGGCTCAGCAGCATCAGAGAGAAGATACCGATGCAATAAACCGCTGGAATCAAAATAAAGATGAGGTGAGGCACAATATTTACCCTGAAATATTGCTTCACATTAAACATTAAAGGTGCACTATGTAACTTTTCTGGCAGGGGGTCTGGACCCTTCCTGTCCGTACAGAGATGTTAATTTTTTGCCTGAAATGTTCCACAGAATGGCATTATTTTTACTACAAAATTCAACAAGAATAAAATGCCTCCATTTTATTTATCTATTTCACTTTTTTTTCTGTGTTATGTCTATTTAATGTTCAGTAAAGTGTCCTTAAGTGTCAAAAAAGGGTCTGTTTAATAAATTAAATTACAGTATTATTATCATTACTAACACCAGATAAAGCTTTTGATTGATTGACGCAACCCAAATTCTGCCAAAAGTTCAGCTTTTTCAGACCTGGGGTGGGCGCTCGACGGTGAGCGCCTGGTGGCCAGGCCTTTCCCCGTGGGGCCTGGCCGGGCACAGCCCGAACGAGCGACGTGGGGCTGTCCTCCCCTGGACCCACCAGTCGAAGGCAGGGGCATTGACAACCGGATCTCCGGACACAGAAACTTGCTCTAGGGACATGGAAAGTCACCTCGCTGGGGGAGGAGCCTGAGCTTGTGCAGGAGGTCGAGCGTTACTGACTAGCTATAGTCGGCCTCAGCTCCACACACAGGTCAAGCTCTGGAACCCGTCTCCTCGAGAGGGGCTGGACACTCCGTTTCTCTGGCGTTGCCCGCGGGGAGAGGCGGCGGGCTGGTGTGGGCTCATAGCCCCACAGCTCAGCTGTCACGTGTTGGGGTTTACCCCGGTGAACGAGAGGGTCGCGTCCCTCCGCCTTCAGGTCGGGGACAGGTCTCTCACTGTTGTGTCAGCCTACGGGTCGAACAACGGGGCAGAGTACCAGGCCTTCTTGGAGTCCCTGGGGGGGGGGGTACAGTGCACCCACTGGGGACTCCATTGTTCTACTGGGGGACTTCAACGCCCACGTGGGCAATGACAGTGACACCTGTAGAGGGGTAATCGGGAGGAACAGCCCTCATGATCTGAACCCGAGTGGTGTTCAGTTATTGGACTTCTGTGCTAGTTACAGTTTGTCCATAACGAACACCATGTTCAAGCACAAGGTCCATCAGTGCACGTGGCACCAGGTGTGGCATCTGCTGTTTGCAGATGATGTCGTCCTGATGGTCCATCAGACCAGCTCCTACAGCTCTGGGATGGTTTGCAATCGAGTGTGAAGCAGCTGGATGAGGATAAACTCCTCCAAATCCAAGGCCATGGTTCTCGACCGGAAAAAGGTGTCTCGCCCTTTTCAGGTGGAGAGTCCTTGCCTCAAGTGGAGGAGTTCAATTATCTCGGGGTCTTGTTCACGAGTGAGGGAAGGATGGAGCGTGAGATCGACAGATCGGTGCAGCGTCTGCAGTGATGCAGGCCTTCTCCTTTTTTATGTTATCTGCGCTTCTATTTGCTGTGGTTCAAAGATGTGCAACATTTTTCTGTCGCAGGCCACAGGTGGGTAAGTTTTAGTTAGTTAGTTCTGTGTAGATAGTTTTTCACAAGACAAACAGATGTTACCGATCAGAGGGGTGCTGTCGGAGGACGCGGGCAGGATCTCGTTCAGGAGCAGCTGCATGACGGTGACGGCAAGAAGAACCGTGATTTTAAACCCGAGCTTCTCTCCTCCTGTGTCCGGCATGAGGAACGACGCAAAGTCCAGGAACAGGAAGAACATCACGGGAATGATGAAGTTTACAATGTACAGCACCGAGCGACGCTTCACCAGGATCTGAGAGCAGAGAGAGAGAGAGAGAGGAGAGAGAGAGGAGAGCAGAGAGAGAGAGAGAGAGAGGGAGAGGGGTGAGAAAGAGAGAGAGGGAGCAGAGAGAGAGAGAGAGAGAGAGAGAGAGAGGAGAGCAGAGAGAGAGGGAGCAGAGAGAGAGAGAGAGAGAGGGAGCAGAGAGAGAGAAGTGAGAGAGGGAGAGGGGTGAGAAAGAGAGAGAGGGAGCAGAGAGAGAGAGAGAGAGAGAGAGAGAGGAGAGCAGAGAGAGAGAGAGAGAGGGAGCAGAGAGAGAGAGAGAGAGAGAGAGAGAGAGAGAGAGAGAGAGGGGTGAGAAAGAGAGAGAGGTGAGAGAGCAGAGAGAGAGAGAGAGAGAGAGGAGAACAGAGAGAGAGAGAGAGAGAGAGGGAGAGAGGGGTGAGAAAGAGAGAGAGGAGAGCAGAGAGAGAGAGAGAGAGATGGAGAGGTGAGAGAGCAGAGAGAGAGAAAAGGAGCAGAGAGAGAGAAAGAGAGGGGGAGAGCGAGAACAGAGAGAGAGCGCGAGAGAGAGAGGGAGCAGAGAGAGAGAGAGAGGAGAAAGAGAAAGAGCAGAGAGAGAGGGAGAAAGAGAGCAGAGAGGTGAGAGAAAGAGAGTGAGAGAGAGAAAGAAAGAGAGCAGAGAGGTGAGAGAAAGAGAGAGACATTACGACAATATCAAACAATTTGAACACTTGTGTTTCTTGGACTGATCCTTCAGATAATTTTTCTGATTTTTGTGTCTATCCTTTAAAAACACCAGTGTTTGGACAATATTCCGTCTTTCCTGTTACATTAACTTAAAATTATAAATCAGATGTTGTGTCCAGACAGTTTCTCTTACAGTTACTTTTAAACTGAGTAATTTCTTAGACTTTCAAGCGCAAAACTGTGCTTGAACGTCAGACACCAATAGCATCTGGCATTACTCACGCTGTAGGTGTCTGTTACTCACGCTGTAGGTGTCTGTTACTCACGCTGTAGGTGTCTGTTGTCACTCACGCTGTAGGTGTCTGTTACTCACGCTGTAGGTGTCTGTTACTCACGCTGTAGGTGTCTCAGCATTACCACGCCAGGTGTTCCGTTACTCACGCTGTAGGTGTCTGTTACTCACGCTGTAGGTGTCTGTTACTCACGCTGTAGGTGTCTGTAGTTACTCACGCTGTAGGTGTCTGTTACTCACGCTGTAGGTGTCTGTAGTTACTCACGCTGTAGGTGTCTGTTACTCACGCTGTAGGTGTCTGTTACTCACGCTGTAGGTGTCTGTTACTCACGCTGTAGGTGTCTGTTACTCACGCTGTAGGTGTCTGTAGTTACTCACGCTGTAGGTGTCTGTTACTCACGCTGTAGGTGTCTGTTACTCACGCTGTAGGTGTCTGTTACTCACGCTGTAGGTGTCTGCAGTTACTCACGCTGTAGGTGTCTGTAGTTACTCACGCTGTAGGTGTCTGTTACTCACGCTGTAGGTGTCTGTTACTCACGCTGTAGGTGTCTGTTACTCAAGCTGTAGGTGTCTGTTACTCACGCTGTAGGTGTCTGTAGTTACTCGCGCTGTAGGTGTCTGTAGTTACTCACGCTGTAGGTGTCTGTAGTTACTCACGCTGTAGGTGTCTGTAGTTACTCACGCTGTAGGTGTCTGTTACTCACGCTGTAGGTGTCTGTTACTCACGCTGTAGGTGTCTATAGTTACTCACGCTGTAGGTGTCTGTAGTTACTCATGCTGTAGGTGTCTGTAGTTACTCACGCTGTAGGTGTCTGTTACTCACGCTGTAGGTGTCTGTAGTTACTCGCGCTGTAGGTGTCTGTAGTTACTCGCGCTGTGGGTGTCTGTAGTTACTCACGCTGTAGGTGTCTGTTACTCACGCTGTAGGTGTCTGTTACTCACGCTGTAGGTGTCTGTTACTCACGCTGTAGGTGTCTGTAGTTACTCACGTTGTAGGTGTCTGTTACTCACGCTGTAGGTGTCTGTAGTTACTCACGCTGTAGGTGTCTGTAGTTACTCATGCTGTAGGTGTCTGTAGTTACTCACGCTGTAGGTGTCTGTTACTCACGCTGTAGGTGTCTGTTACTCACGCTGTAGGTGTCTGTAGTTACTCACGCTGTAGGTGTCTGTTACTCACGCTGTAGGTGTCTGTAGTTACTCACGCTGTAGGTGTCTGTAGTTACTCACGCTGTAGGTGTCTGTTACTCACGCTGTAGGTGTCTGTAGTTACTCACGCTGTAGGTGTCTGTAGTTACTCATGCTGTAGGTGTCTGTTACTCACGCTGTAGGTGTCTGTTACTCACGCTGTAGGTGTCTGTAGTTACTCACGCTGTAGGTGTCTGTAGTTACTCGCGCTGTAGGTGTCTGTAGTTACTCACGCTGTAGGTGTCTGTAGTTACTCACGCTGTAGGTGTCTGTTACTCACGCTGTAGGTGTCTGTAGTTACTCACGCTGTAGGTGTCTGTTACTCACGCTGTAGGTCTCTGTAGTTACTCACGCTGTAGGTGTCTGTAGTTACTCACGCTGTAGATGTCTGTTACTCACGCTGTAGGTGTCTGTTACTCACGCTGTAGGTGTCTGTAGTTACTCACGCTGTAGGTGTCTGTAGTTACTCACGCTGTAGGTGTCTGTTACTCACGCTGTAGGTGGCTGTTACTCACGCTGTAGGTGTCTGTAGTTACTCACGCTGTAGGTGTCTGTAGTTACTCATGCTGTAGGTGTCTGTTACTCACGCTGTAGGTGTCTGTTACTCACGCTGTAGGTGTCTGTAGTTACTCACGCTGTAGGTGTCTGTAGTTACTCGCGCTGTAGGTGTCTGTAGTTACTCACGCTGTAGGTGTCTGTAGTTACTCACGCTGTAGGTGTCTGTTACTCACGCTGTAGGTGTCTGTAGTTACTCACGCTGTAGGTGTCTGTTACTCACGCTGTAGGTGTCTGTAGTTACTCACGCTGTAGGTGTCTGTTACTCACGCTGTAGGTGGCTGTTACTCACGCTGTAGGTGTCTGTAGTTACTCACGCTGTAGGTGTCTGTAGTTACTCATGCTGTAGGTGTCTGTAGTTACTCACGCTGTAGGTGTCTGTTACTCACGCTGTAGGTGTCTGTAGTTACTCACGCTGTAGGTTTCTGTAGTTACTCATGCTGTAGGTGTCTGTAGTTACTCACGCTGTAGGTGTCTGTTACTCACGCTGTAGGTGTCTGTCACTCACGCTGTAGGTGTCTGTAGTTACTCACGCTGTAGGTGTCTGTTACTCACGCTGTAGGTGTCTGTTACTCACGCTGTAGGTGTCTGTAGTTACTCACGCTGTAGGTGTCTGTTACTCACGCTGTAGGTGTCTGTAGTTACTCATGCTGTAGTTGTCTGTTACTCACGCTGTAGGTGTCTGTAGTTACTCACGCTGTAGGTGTCTGTAGTTACTCACGCTGTAGGTGTCTGTTACTCACGCTGTAGGTGTCTGTAGTTACTCACGCTGTAGGTGTCTGTTACTCACTCTGTAGGTGTCTGTAGTTACTCACGCTGTAGGTGTCTGTTACTCACGCTGTAGGTGTCTGTAGTTACTCACGCTGTAGGTGTCTGTTACTCACGCTGTAGGTGTCTGTTACTCACGCTGTAGGTGTCTGTAGTTACTCACGCTGTAGGTGTCTGTAGTTACTCACGCTGTAGGTGTCTGTAGTTACTCACGCTGTAGGTGTCTGTTACTCACGCTGTAGGTGTCTGTAATTACTCACGCTGTAGGTGTCTGTAGTTACTCGCGCTGTAGGTGTCTGTAGTTACTCACGCTGTAGGTGTCTGTAGTTACTCACGCTGTAGGTGTCCGTAGTTACTCATGCTGTAGGTGTCTGTAGTTACTCACGCTGTAGGTGTCTGTTACTCACGCTGTAGGTGTCTGTTACTCACGCTGTAGGTGTCTGTTACTCACGCTGTAGGTGTCTGTTACTCACGCTGTAGGTGTCTGTAGTTACTCACGCTGTAGGTGTCTGTTACTCACGCTGTAGGTGTCTGTAGTCACTCATGCTGTAGGTGTCTGTTACTCATGCTGTAGGTGTCTGTAGTTACTCGCGCTGTAGGTGTCTGTAGTTACTCACGTTGTATGTGTCTGTTACTCACGCTGTAGGTGTCTGTAGTTACTCACGCTGTAGGTGTCTGTAGTTACTCACGCTGTAGGTGTCTGTAGTTACTCACGCTGTAGGTGTCTGTTGTCACTCACGCTGTAGGTGTCTGTTACTCACACTGTAGGTGTCTGTTACTCACGCTGTAGGTGTCTGTAGTTACTCACGCTGTAGGTGTCTGTAGTTACTCACGCTGTAGGTGTCTGTTACTCACGCTGTAGGTGTCTGTTACTCACGCTGTAGGTGTCTGTAGTTACTCACGCTGTAGGTGTCTGTAGTTACTCACGCTGTAGGTGTCTGTTACTCACGCTGTAGGTGTCTGTAGTTACTCACGCTGTAGGTGTCTGTTACTCACACTGTAGGTGTCTGTTACTCACGCTGTAGGTGTCTGTAGTTACTCACGCTGTAGGTGTCTGTAGTTACTCACGCTGTAGGTGTCTGTTACTCACGCTGTAGGTGTCTGTAGTTACTCACGCTGTAGGTGTCTGTTACTCATGCTGTAGGTGTCTGTTACTGACGCTGTAGGTGTCTGTAGTTACTCACGCTGTAGGTGTCTGTAGTTACTCACGCTGTAGGTGTCTGTAGTTACTCACGCTGTAGGTGTCTGTAGTTACTCACGCTGTAGGTGATCATGTCCTGTATGTAGTCAAAGGGTTTAGTGGTGGAGTTTACGACGGTGATATTGATTAAGATCCACTCGTATTGAGCCTTCATTGCTTCCAGGGACCACTTTGTAGTTTGGTTCGAATCGTAGGAGGACAGGCTTATCTCTTTGTCTGAAAAATAATTGAATACAGTCCAGAGAAGGTTTATGGACTTAAAACACAAAGCCTCACTTCCTGAATGAACCAAAGCCTTTTTTACTCATATCAAGGACCACATATTTACTGTGGTTTGTTAAAGGTCCCATATCATGCAAAATCGACTTTTCAGAGGTTTTAACCTTCCTACAGTGCTATTTGGGCCTCGTATGTTGTGCCCAAAGTGTTTTTTTGATTGATTCCCGCATGTTTTCGCTAGAGAACTGTCTTTTCCGTCCCCCTCGGCTGAGCAGCAGACGGGGGCTCCTCACTAAGATGACGCGGTGTTTAAGCCACGCCTCCGGGAAGCGCGCAGCCGCAGAATAAAAACAGCTAATGCTAATGCTAATGCTACACAGTAATTACACGATGGATACGACAGATAGAAGAGTTAGCTTGTTATTTACCAAACGGCAACGTCCGTCGTTGAGGCCCTGGAGCACGTCACTCCAGGTCAGATCCAGGACGTAGGACTCAGCACGACGCACCGTCAGGACGAGAAAATGTTTATTCAGTGTTTGTGTATCGCTGTTTACCGGAGCACACGGCGTATGCACTATCTCCGCTCTAAGCTTCGTCACGGGTTGGGCGGGGGAGGCAGCCTGCTCTCTGTTCGGGGGGGTCAGATCTCAGAGTGAGCCGTTTGCTTTTGCAAGGAGGGGGGCCAGTCCAAGAAATGGGTGTTTTTTGGAAACTGTTATGTTATGCTATCAAAGACTGATCTGGAGATGATCATCCATGCTTTTATCTCGTCTCGTCTTGACTATTGCAACTCTGTTTTTACTTGCTTTAATAAGTCAGCTCTTAAAAGACTTCAACTTGTGCAAAACTCTTCTTCAAGGATTTTAACAGGAATTCCCAGAACAGCCCATATAACCCCAGTTTTATCGCCCTTCACTGGTTACCAGTAAAATATATGATTGAATTAAAACTCTGTTTTCTAACTTTCCGAGCTGCATGGTCAGGCCCCTCAGTATATTGCTGATTTGCTGTGCCCTTACACCTCCAGCCGCACTCTTCGGTCTTCAGACCAGAGCCTTCTCATGGTCCCAAAGACACGATTCAAAACTCGGGGGGAACTGTCCTTTCAGGCTGTGGCCCCAGACTCTGAACGCCCCTGCCTGGCTCCTTCGCCAGGCCGATTCAGTGGACACTTTTAAGAAGCAGCTAAAGACACTCTTATTCAAAAAAGCTTTTAGTTGACTGGGTTGTTATTTCTCTGTATTTTATCCTATTTTTATGTGAAGCACTTTGTGATTTTTATCTGTGAAAAGCGCTATACAAATAAAATTTACTTACTTACTTACTTATGGATATTACACAACGAGAAAATGTATCAACAAAGCCCTTAGAATAGACTGTGTGAAGGGGAAAAGAGCAGGATATGGGACCTTTAAAATGAATTCAGCATAAATGCACATATGATTCCATCAACACTTAACATATAAAATATAGCGTAAAGGGGCAGGCATTTTTGAACTGGAGATTAGACTAGTTTATACAAATCCTTTTAGATCAATATTGCGATTTACAATTAACAATTAACAACAATTAACAACAACAACTGTTAAAATGATCACTATATTGGCCTGTATGTTCTTTACAGATTATGTCGCTACATGTCACTGTGGTGTGGTGGCCTCACTTGAAAGCAGCACCGATCTGTAGGAGAGGTTGCACCTTTGGGTGTCGAAGGGAAACTTGTACACGTGCATCCTACAGGTGCTTATGATCACCTGGTCGTTCTTGTAGGCCACATAGCCATCACTGTGGATCTCGAGAAACGGACTTGGGGTGGACTTGTCCTTCTCGGTCCTGAGATAATGAGAAGGGGCAGAAAAAAAAAAACAAGAATCACAGTAACAGTACAAATTCAGCGTGTTGTTGTGGGAGGGCGGGCTCACACCAGCGGTTGGGCTGATCTTCAAACAGTCTCTGAGCAGATTCAGATTACACAGACAGCTGTAGCACACTGCATTATACAGACCCTGTCAAAGGTTCAAGACCAGCTGAAAAAATGGCAAAAGTAATTTGTCCATAAACTGAGAAGGAGAAACACTTGGATGTCGGTGTCTGCAGGTTAAGGCTCTGGAGACACAGGTTCAGTGCTGATTGTAATTCCATTTTTAAAATGTAAAGCATAAGAGTAACAGCGATCTGTCGCAGAGAGAGAAAGTAAGGACACATACAGTTCCTTTAAAGGTCCCATAACATGCAAAATCGACTTTTCAGAGGTTTTAACCTTCCTCCAGTGCTATTTGGGCCTCGTATGTTGTGCCCAAAGTGGTTTTTTGATTGATTCCCTCATGTTTTCACTAGAGAACTGTCTTTTCCGTCCCCCTCGGCTGAGCAGCAGACGGGGGCTCCTCACTAAGATGACGCGGTGTTTAAGCCACGCCTCCAGGAAGAATAAAAACAGCTAATGCTAATGCTACACAGTAATTACACGATGGATACGACAGATAGAAGAGTTAGCTTGTTATTTACCAAACGGCACGTCTGTCGTCGAGGCCCTGGAGCACGTCAAACTCCAGGTCAGATCCAGGACGTAGGACTCAGCACGACGCACCGTCAGGACGGATAAAATGTTTATTCAGTGTTTGTGTATCGCTGTTTACCGGAGCACACGGCGCATGCACCATCTCCGCTCTAGGCTACATCACGGGTTGGGCGGGGGAGGCACGCGGGTTGGGCGGGGGAGGCAGCCTGCTCTCTGTTCGGGGGGGGTCAGATCTCAGAGTGAGCCATTTGCTTTTGCAAGGAGGGGGGCCAGTCCAAGAAATGGGTGTTTTTTGTAAACTGTTATGTTATGGATATTACACAACGAGAAAATGTATCAACAAAGCCCTTAGAATAGACTGTGTGAAGGGGAAAGAGCAGAATATGGGACCTTTAAAGATTAAAGATTTATTATATTATGCCGTTTGTATTGTTTTTGGCCTAAACATGTGGTTGCACATAACTTAAAATAATCTATGTATTGAAAGCATTTAGCATTTATTACTTTTATATCGGTGAGGAATTGAGATAGAACTGCATCTAATGGCAGTAGAGAGAACTACAAAGGGAAGCTTTTAAAAAACGAGCTTGCCCCAACATCCTAATGTAAGCAAATACACAGATCTAATGAACGGCAAAAATGCTCAGAATGAGTCTGGCGATGATTATGGCCTTAAAAGCACAGAAGTTCTTAGAGCTTAGAGAAATTTGGAACGTTTTTTTTTCCGAGGCTCAAAGAGGAGACGACTTACCAAAACAGATTCATCAAAGTATCGTGCATAAAGCTAAATATATCTTCATGTATGTTTTTGATGAGGGAACTATTCTATAATGGGTAAAAGCTCAACAAAGAAACATTCTGCTTAATATGTGTCCATTAAAGCAGTGGTCCCCAACCTTTTTATCAGCGCGCACCGGTCAACACTTGACAATTTCACGCGGCCCGGGAGGGGAGGGATCAAAATAAACATGTATCCACTGTGTACTCATGTGCTACTTTATTAGCACCTTCCTCGTAACATTGTGCCAACAACACAGCACCAGGTGCTTGGTCTCAAAGTGGTGAAGCAGCCTTGAAGGCTTCGTTGGCTCATTAGAGCCGGGCCATATTCTGCAGAGCGGGCGGTGTGTGGGAATCACCTGTCGCCAATCCATATTTCAATTCCTGGTATTGTCTGTTAAAAGCTTCCTTTTTCTTGAAGTCGGAGGCTCTTGTTCTGTCTTTTCTGGGCCTTTTCCCCTTCGCAAAGAAACTTTCCAAAGACGTCTGTTTCGTACTCATTTTGTGGGTTGTGGGTTAAATTTTAGCGCTCGAGTGACCGAGATGTAACCGAGAGAATCCGGCATCTTTTCAAAATAAAAGATTTTTCAAAATAAAAGATCTCTCAGACTCCGACAATAAATAAAACGGAAATAATGAACCACCACCACTGCTGTGGAGTGCACATTTTTACAAGTGTTTAGCCTCTCAGTTTGTGTTCAGGCCGTGGCTCATGTTCAGCTCCGTCTCCTCCACAATCCCCTCATGAGCTGCAGAGGCGATAGCACTGACTCCTGTTTGGAGCAGGAGCTGGGCTTTAGGTGCAGACCGTTCAGATCACAGAGACACGTTTAACAAACTGCAGTTCAACTGAAACTGGCAACACAAATGAGACACTCATGGGACGCTCTGTCTGCTTTCTGAGAGATAATCGTCTTGGAAATCCAAAACATAGAATGAAAACTTCAACAACTTGCTCATCATGTCCAATGTTTTTGAAATTAAGAATAAATTGGTTTATAATTATTTTCAGTAAAATCTATAATAGATGTGAACCTGCTCATCTCATATCTGGGGGACAGAGAGGTCAGCTTTATGAAAACGTAAATCAAAGTCTTACATACAGTTCCATTAAGTAACAGAGATTAAATCCCAGGTCTGACCATACTGTATCTGTGTCCTGTGCATGATGAAAGAGGGGGCGGCAGATGGTACTTACATCTCCTCGATGGTGAGATCAGGCTTCCACAGAGTCTGAGTGGGAACAGCCACAGACGCAATCCCACAAAACTCATCTTTGTCCCAGCTGATGAATTCATTCATCCACCACTAAAAACACAACATGTATAAGTCATAAACAAACACACAGGAGGGCAATGTGTGGAGACATGTGGAACTCACGATTGTGGCCCACACGTAGCAAACAAAGGTCTGGTCATACTCTCGCTGTGAATCCAACAAAACACAAATGTTAAAAGGAACGCACTTTTTCTGCACAGTTGGAGTGTGTTTTCTTAAATATTTTTTAACCTTGAGTATTAAGGCCAACACACACCAAATACTCAGATGTGTTCCTTTTCTATGCGTGTCCACACACCGGCGGGACCACGACTGGAACTTGTTGAGTTTGGACGCGGCTCATGACTCAAAACACATGCACATTTAGCAGCGCTCAGTGTGTGTTTACACGTGCGATTAACAGAGCGCCACAATCCAGTTTGCGTCGAGTGCCACGACGAGATCAGATACTGAAAGAATCCTGGGTCCAATTTGGACTTTTCTTTTTTTCCCCCCTTTCCCACAATAATATCCTTAATGGCAAATATTGCTAATGAATGTGTCACTGTGTAAAAATAAGAACAATATGTATTTATCTGGGAAATAAAGTATTTGTTGCATGACTGAGTAAACACTGGCTGGCCACCTCCCTCCCTTCCTCTTGAGTGGTTCTGGTCCAGGTGGATGTGCCAGTCCTGGACCATCTGCAGCCTGTGGGAGTAGGATCTCTCTTTCATGTGGGTCTCCTTTTTCCCACAGGTTTTTTTGTAGTTTTTCTGTGGTGAGAAGAAGGGTCAAGGACAGGGCATGCTCTGGGACAGTTATCCATTTGATAAATTGCAACGTTACAAACGTTGGTTAATCTGCTTGATTTCATTGCTTGATTTTTATTATTTTTTATATTGGTCAAATCAACAACTTTATGCAGCCACGGTTGAACTCCAAAACATGGAGCATTAAGCCCACACCAGCTCGCCGCCTCTCCCTGTGGGCAATGTCAGAAAAGTGGAGCTTCCAACCCCTCAAAGGCAAATACCTCAGCGATCCCGTCTGTACACAGCCTTGAGCTGAAGGGAAATCGAAGAAGCCCCTCAACATTTGAAGCTTTACCCTTTACCATTATTATTTTGTCTATTTAGTTTTCATGTTGTAGCGTTTGATTTTTCCTGTGGGCTTCTGTTTGAATCTAAAACCTGATTTTTATATAATGAATTGCCTTTTTATTTTGAAGTGAAAATCTAGTTTACAGTGATAGTTTTCTAATTTTGTTTCAGCCACTGACCACGTCCAGGATGGCGTAGATGATCAAGTCCAGCGTCACTTTGGTGGGTGTGTTGTGGTTCTTCACAGGCCGAGTCAGAGTGAACATGTCCGACTTGTTACTGAGCTGCAGATGGTTCAGAAGATCCACGTAGGAACAGTTCTCCTGCGAGGACACCACATCTGCAGAAACAGAGGAACCACCGCCACCACAGAATCAAGTCCAGGACTTAATAGTTGTGAGACAGAAGTGCATACTGTACCTCTAATCCACAAAGATGAATAATGACTGTACTTGTTTTCTACCGTCTTATAAACTTGAAAAACAGAACTAGATCATTTAAAAAGATTTGCAGGGTTCCAAACGTATATCTCACGGTCTAAACGAAAAAGCGAAGCCAGTGACTGCAGTTCTTCACAAAAACCAAAGAGTGAATAGACGAAATCAAAAGGACTGGAGTAGTTTTAGGATTTCTAACAGTCAGACCTGTATTTTTGTTTGTTCCTTTGGGCTGCACTCGGCTTCTTCATATAAAATGCCACTGGTGTTACTTTGACGTGTGCTGGTGCTGTTGTCCTATTGTTCCAAGTAAGAAAACAGCATCAAAATCTGTTAAAAACCCCTTTTCATGAGGTCATTTTTCTTAAAACATCACACAGAAACAAGCCTCAGTTAAAACTAAAACTGCCTCTGGACCCTTTGGAGCAGAAAAACAAATGTCTGGACTCTTTGTGCAGCTGAGACTCTGTAGTTTTGGTCTATGATTTACTCTAATTATCAGTGTCACAAGCTCTGCTCAGAGGAATGTCAGATTTTCAATTCTGCCTGGATTTTCTTTGATGAATGCGAGGAGCAGTGAAGCTGGAGTCTGGAGGATGGTCTGATTCTGTTTGACGCTAGTTTGTTCATGTTTGTTGTTGTTGTTTGGACAATTCCTCTTTCAAAGCTGAGACCACTTAAAAAGGAATAAATAAGGAATAAGTCCAACATCCCACCGGTGGGACGACCAATCGGTAAACGATTAAAGCAGCTGATTAGACACGTCATCAGTATAATTTTTCTTTTTTTTTTTCTGCAGCCAAATGTACATTCCACAGGTATCCCTCAGAGTGCTTCTGTCCAGGACCTGGTCGATCACAGCTGACTCTTCTCACCTGGACATGGACTATTTAAGCCCCTCCCCTCGGGCAGGAGGTTACGGTCCATCCGGACAAGAACCTCCCGCCACAAGAACAGTTTCTTTCCCTCTGGACTCATGAACACTTTATAACATCTGACACTTATATAATATATTATAAAACAGCTCTCTATTTGCACTGACCCCTTTGCACTACTGTCTGTCCAACTGTCCATTTCTGTATATAGTCTATCTTAGCCTATTCTATTCTATTCTATTCTATTCTATTCTATTTTATTCTTAATCTTACGTATGCATCTTTTATATGTTTTGCTAATATTTTATTCATTGTTGTATGTTGCACTTTACGCCAAAGCAAGATCCTACGTTTGTGAATTTTGGTCGCTGACAATGGCAATAAATCGATTCTGTTTCTGCATTTTTTTTTTTTTGAGTTTTTACATTTTCATTCACATATCCTTCTATTTAAGCAATTGTACACTTCCCTGAATTACTTTGGTATAGACAGCTCCTACTAATGGAGTCGGGAGTGAACTGCATAATAAACACTGATTTCACAATTTAGCTTTATTACACAAACAATTTAAAAACATAAATGAATTGCAGATGATAAAAATGCCTCAATTAGATGCACACAGCACGTTTTGACCTTAAGTGCTGTTTTCACCATAAAACTGAAAGGCTAACAGTGCTCTGGGTGGATTAAGGACACTCTGATATGATTTGATTGCGATCGATGCAGTCTAATGCCCTGGATGTAATTGTGATCATAGAAGATGGATGTGGTTCAAACAACTTACCAAACCATTCACTCTAACAAGTTTTTAAAAGCCTCAATCAAAAGTGTTGTTTTCATGTTTCCTCTGGTTTCCATATCAACCAAAGATCTGTACAATGACCCTCCAGCATGTTCTCCTGACCAGGACCCTAACCGAGGTCTGGAGAAGGGTCCAGCTCCTCCTGACCAGGACCAGGACCCTAACCGAGGTCTGGAGAAGGGTCCAGCTCCTCCTGACCAGGACCAGGACCCTAACCGAGGTCTGGAGAAGGGTCCAGCTCCTCCTGACCAGGACCAGGACCCTAACTGAGGTCTGGAGAAGGGTCCAGCTCCTCCTGACCAGGACTAGGACCCTAACAAAGGTCTGGAGAAGGGTCCAGCTCCTCCTGACCAGGACCCTAACAGAGGTCTGGAGAAGGGTCCAGCTCCTCCTGACCAGGACCCTAACAGAGGTCTGGAGAAGGGTCCAGCTCCTCCTGACCAGGACCAGGACCCTAACTGAGGTCTGGTGAAGGGTCCAGCTCCTCCTGACCAGGACCAGGACCCTAACCGAGGTCTGGAGAAGGGTCCAGCTCCTCCTGACCAGGACCCTAACCGAGGTCTGGAGAAGGGTCCAGCTCCTCCTGACCAGGACTAGGACCCTAACAAAGGTCTGGAGAAGGGTCCAGCTCCTCCTGACCAGGACTAGGACCCTAACAAAGGTCTGGAGAAGGGTCCAGCTCCTCCTGACCAGGACCAGGACTAACTGAGAGGTCTGGGTGAAGGGTCCAGCTCCTCCTGACCAGGACCCTAACCGAGGTCTGGAGAAGGGTCCAGCTCCTCCTGACCAGGACCAGGACCCTAACTGAGGTCTGGTGAAGGGTCCAGCTCCTCCTGACCAGGACCCTAACCGAGGTCTGGAGAAGGGTCCAGCTCCTCCTGACCAGGACCAGGACCCTAACCGAGGTCTGGAGAAGGGTCCAGCTCCTCCTGACCAGGACCCGGCTCAGATCTGGCCCACTGCTCCTTTTCCCAGGTTTAACTCAGACACGGGACTAAAATATCAATGAATCAACAAAAGTCTTAATAAGTCATTGGTTAACAAAGCTGAAAATGAAATGAATTATATTTACAAATACAAAAGCTGAAAAAAAAAGAATAATAAATAAGTATATTGTTAAGAAACCCATAATATTTTTATGTATTCATGTGCAATATTGATGGAGATTGAACTAGTGACAAATGAGATCATGTTTTAGAAAAAACGACCGAAAAATGACCGAAAACAATAACTAAACATACAATATTGCTATGAGTTACAGTAAATGGCTTTTATGTTTCCGTATTATACAAAATTGAATAAAAGGTCCACTTACTGATGGAGAGGAGCAGACAGGCCAGTGCAGAGAGCTTCATGGTGCAAAGGAAAACGTTGAGTGCAGCAAATGATGTAAAAACTGTGGATCTACAGAATGGGGTGGAGAAGAACTACGGTGGCCCACAAGCTCAAACAACAACAACAAAACAAACTGCGCAATAGAATCCTTTCACATTGTTCAAATTCACGAGGGATTTCCTGAAAATCACGCGTGACGATGTGTGATTTGAAATTGAAGGGGCATGTGTTATCCACAACAACATTAACTACACTGGGGGAGAACAGAGTACTGAAAAGCGTTGGAAACTGTATTGATTTTACAGATTCTTTTAAACGTTTTGGTTGTGAGATGTTGTGGACGAAGTCAGTAGGAAAAGTACCTGATAATATTAGCACACAGAGCATCAAAGACTTTTTGATTAACAACAAAGATAAAATGTTCAACCGGGACAGTCTCCGAGCGTTTAAAATCCTCAAGGCTTATAAATTCTTCTTCACACAGAAAAATAAAACTGCTTGGCATATCAACGTGATGTGAAAAAATCAGACGGTGGTTTACTCCTGGTGAATGCTGAGGCGAGGCTTCTATGTCCCGTTCTATCTACAGGGCATTGTGTGTGTGCTTCAAGTGGGAAAATCAATGGGCCACTTGCAGTTGCGTTGCTGGGTAAGTGTTGTTGTTTCTTCTCTCTTTGAAGATAACATATGCCCCTTCAATTGCAAATCACGCATCGTCACGTGTGGTTTTTAGAAGATCCTGCGCGGGACTCACAGAAAATCACCAAGGCTGAGGCAAACTGGTCGCGCGGACTTGACTTTGAAATCGCTCACCAAGAACATTAAAGTTTGTGAATGCCACTTCCAGACAGGGAAGCCGCATCGCAAAGACGTTGATTTTCCGTGAGTCCCACGTGGGAACTCAAAACAACCACACTTGTTCCCTTCTTTGTCCCCTCGCTGCGATGATTGCATCCAAACACACAACAACAGTCGGAGCTCTCATTATGGATACATTTCATTTAAAGATTGATTCTAATGAAGGAGATTGGCCCATATAAACAATGCCCCTTCAAATGAACTCTCGCTAAATCTCGCACACTCAACGGGGACCATTTACTTTGGTAGTTTTTTTTATTGTTTGTTTGGTTCTTTAAAGGACACAAATTATGCCAAAGTGCCTTTTTGAGCTTTTAACCATGTTCCTCATCAAAAACATGGAGTTGTATTTAGCTTCAACTTAACGTCAACGTTTTGCTACGAACTTGTCTCCTCTGCTCCTTCTCTGAGCCTCACAAAAACACTCACTTTACAATTTCCCAGATTAGTGAGGTCAAAGGTAGAGATCCAGAGGTCTCTTGTGCCATTTTTATGTCCATAAATCATTACAGGCTCGTTCTGAGGATTTCTGCCTCAAATCATGTTCATTATTGTGTGCTCACATTAGCATATCAGGGAAAGTTAGCTTTTGTTTATTTTACCATGGTATTTCCCAGTAGATGAACCGCTAACACCAATGAGTGAATGTCTTTATCGTAGGAATACATGTGCAGTTTTCTGAACGTACATATATTACTGTAACTTCTAAAACATGAGCTGTCAAAGCGAAGAGCACGTTTAAAGGCCCTTTAATACGGCATTAACTGTAACTCCACTTTCAGGCAGCAGGTGGAGCTACTGGTCTATTAGTTAGCCGCCATTAGCGCAGTCTGCTTTGAGCTCTTTACTTTTTTGATTGTAGAGAAAGGAACAGCGATTGGAGTGGTGAGGTTTCCAAGGCAAAGTAACATTGATCTAGTTAAGATTTAGACGTAAAATGGACCATAGGGAAATTTTGAATCGATATAAACTTCAGTGGTTTTAGCCACATTAGCTGCTGTTCAATATACGCATCATTGTTCTGACTTACTGGTGATTGTAAGTCTGTCCTCTGCAATCAAAGTGTTTTACGTTCTCAAAGCTGTGTATCTTCTGGTTTCATCGCTGCAGGCTTCGTTTAGAGCCCAAGCTCTCCTGGAGTTGTCTGTTCATCTATTTAGGCACCCAAATGCCTCTACGTACATAATGCTGGCCATTTGCCTTCTTGTCTTTGTTCTCTGCATGCAAACTAAAACTTCAAGCAATGGGAGAGCTGATTAATACGGACCTCATCTATCTGGAATACAAGAAGTACTTTGTTGAGATTGGTAACTGTGTCTCAGACCAGGTGGGCTTGACCTGTGGGGTGCCCCAAGGGTCAATCATGGGACCCTTTCAGTTCAACCTCTACATGCTGCCCTTAGGTCAGTTAACACACACAAATGTGTCTTATCTCTGCAGACGACACTCAGATCTATGTCTCGCTGACGGCAGGTGAATATGGACCAGTGGATTCACTGTCGCTGCATGCAACAGATCAGTGGTGGATGCAAAACAATTTTCTCCAGCTAAACTCAGACAAGACTGAAAACATTGTCTTTGGAAGAAACAAAGAGAAAGTGTCAGCGTCACCTCCAGTCTCTCGCTCTGAAACCCACAAATCAAGTTAGAAATCTGGGGGTTATAATGGACTCAGATGTGAACTTTGACAGCCACAAATCAATAACATCAACAGCCTTTTACCACCTTAAAGACATTGCCAAAATTAAAGGTATAGTGTCTAAACCAGACTTGGAGAGACTTATCCATGCATTTGTCTCCAGTAGGTTAGACAAGTGTTTCCAATCCAGGGGTATGGAGACCCCAAGGGGTACGTGAGCAAATACCAGGGGGTATTTTGAATGGTTTTGATTAAATGTACTTTTATTTAAAAAACGGCCATCAGTTGTAATTTTAACACTTTTTTTTGAGTGTCTTAGGCCATAAATATAATTTAAACAAAAGATATAATTGTAATCATTTAAAACATTCGACTCATAAACCCATTTATTTGTTTGAAACTCAAGTTAAGGGGTACTCTGAGTGTGAAACACAGCTCAGTGGGTACTCGAGACGAAAAAGGTAGGGAACCACTGGGTCAGACGACTGTAACGCTCAGGGAATGGACTTTAAAGCAGCTCTGCTTGTGTTCAAGTCTCTCCAAAGCACCAGAGTACATCTGACATGTGAGAGCCACATGAACCATCTCACACTCTGAGGACCTCAGGGGCCGACCTCCTGCTGGTGCCAGAGTCAGGACTAAACATGGACCGGCCTCCTGCTGGTGCCAGAGTCAGGACTAAACATGGACCGGCCTCCTGCTGGTGCCAGAGTCAGGACTAAACATGGACCGGCCTCCTGCTGGTGCCAGAGTCAGGACTGACATACTTTTGGATGAACTGTGCTCTACAAATCCATTGTGATTGACTGATTGTCGTGCCTCTCCTTCTGCTTGGACCGTTTACACAGAGCTGCCGACTGGGATGCTGTGCGCGATCAGAGGCAGACCTCGCTGTTCTCGGCTGGTGAAGAGTCCGGCTAAACTGCAAAAGTATTTGCAGCGCTCTCTGTCGACCGTCTGGGAGGCACAGTTTAACTCTTAAGCCATATCAGCTTACAAAGATAAAACCACCATTTACATGATTTCTTATTTTACTTTTATTACACCATGCAAAACATTACGTAAATCCATAAACATGACCAATCTCTTATAGTTTATTAAGTAAGTTGGCAGTGAGTAAAAAAACATTTAACAAGACGACAGGCCCTCCATGTAAAACCTACATGTAAAACCATGAAGACACAAAAAACAAAAAAACACAAACCATGTTGGATTCATTATTAATAGATTGTCCTGAGCATAAGTCTAAAAGTATTTATATTAAATCAGATGTTGAATTTATTCCTCACTTCCGGCATCTGCCATGTTGATTTCAGTTGATTGTGTTTAGTTTTTGACACTGAGCCACATTCTGTGCTCTGTTTTGTTCAAATATATCAGCAATCAATAGAAACAGGACAGAGAGGCTTTCCTTTATTCATTTCTGTTGGATAAGACTAAAAAGTAAGTGTCTTGAATTGATAAAGTGAGTTTATGTTCATGGCTAACAGCATATGTTGCATGTTTTATGTTAATTTAACTCTTTTTACTCTTGAACCTGGACAGAGTTGGACAAGTGTTGTAGATATGGTACTATTAAGTTATACAAAAGAAAGACTTAGGCAGTTGCGCGTGCATTACACTGTATTCAGCTACTGTTTTGTTATTAAAAACATGAAAACCAGAGCTAGTTCATCATAAACTGTTTGCAGAGCTCCACAGTTACTGTTCACTCACCTGCTTCAGTCTGACATCCAAATAATTCACTCTGATGAGTTTGTAAGTGCTTTCCACAACTTTCAGAGCAGAGTTTAGTGTTACAGTAAAGCTACCAACAACTAGCATGCTAACGGCACAATTCTGTTTTGTTTTTTTCGGTCAAGAAAATGTTCTATAATTAGACACAACACAATGGTCTCAGAGAGGACCCGGGAGAGAGAAATTGCCTGAGGTACAAAGGTCTGCAGTGTCTTAATCTAAAGGCGCTGACCTGAGGGAAGCAGCTCAAACTCACTGAACATCGAATGTTTGGGTACATTAATATTGAGTGGTGTTACATTAATTTAATATTAACCTTAGCTGTTAATTAAAACAAGCCACTTGCACAATAACGGGTCCAGGACCATATAAGGGCGCACAGATTTGTTGTTCATTTGCACCTTTAAGGATCATTTTGTTTCAGCGCAGAGCACTCTTGCGTGTTATATAGGATCTTTGACGTTTTTGTTTTGACAAAAATCAAGCTAGTAGCACGTACCGTGAGGTCTGAAGGAGGCTCATTAACACGCTGAATGTGCTCTAAATGTTCGAATCTTGGGAAACTTTGGTCTTTGTAAGTATTTGTATGTTCAATAACACTCTGTTTGAGGTCACAAATGCATTTTATTTGACCATTTAGGGTTTACTTGTGGTTATTACACACAGCTAATGCCTTACACTCTGCCTCAACACTTGGTACAAACCACACCAAGTCAAAGTTGTCAATAGAAAACGAAAGCATATGTTATTGTTACTATTGTTCAGTTGTTCCGACACAAGAGATTGCAGTGGTCCTCTGAAGCCTTAATCCTTGTCTAAAACTCGAGTCTATCTTTAAAAACAGAATAAAATCTGGTAGATAATAATATTTAATAATATTTTGTGTAGCCCGTTTAATTAATGAATTTATTAGTACAACTACACTGCATTAAAATACCAGAAATAAAACATGATTTATTCAAATTTTCTTGGGGAGGACCCCAAAACCCCTCTTTATGAATATGTATCAAATTTTAACATAAACTGATCCATAAAAGGTCCACTGCTCAAAGTCTCTTTTTCTCCCCTGTCCACCTCGGATTATCAAAGTGAATATGTTTAGGGCCAACGATGCCTAGAGCTAACTCTGTTTTTAGTTCATCTCGTGCCTTGCTGAAGGATTAAATTTCAGATGGGGTTTGATGCTGAATATTTCACAAGATAAAAGTTCACACTTGTTTTATCGTGACCTTCAATGTTTGTAATGTAGTATGTTTTGATTGATGTTTTCTTCTTGTGCTTTTTAGTTTTTTCTTTTCTTGTGTTGATTCTTGGTCATTAAACCAGTGTTATCAAATGAAGGACAAATACCAGATCGAACGTTTGCATATGGACAGTGAAAATGTGAATTCAACCGTGTTTAATTCCTTCAACTGTTTTTTTACTCAGTATTTGGGTCGGTCCACATGTAGAACAGAGCGCTCAGGAAGACCAGCGCGGCGGTGAAGTAGAAGGCGAAGAACACTTTGTGGATGGTTCTGCATTTTTTGGCCCAGTATCCCGGGCCCTCGTCCTCTTTGTGGTTCTGCAGGAGATGAGTCAGCAGCGTGGTCAAAGCAGGGTCCAAAACCTGGTCCTGGAGGAGCAGAGGTGTGGACACCATAAACACTTTTAAAACAATACAACAGCAGACATTTTGGGTTCAGCTTCTCACCTTTTCTTCAGTGAAGTCCAAAGGAAGAGCACCTCGAGTCAAGCTGATCGCACCTAAAAGCAAAGCAAAGGTGAGACCTACATATAAAACAAAGGTCAAAGGTCAAGGTCATAGAAACACTGTACACGTGGGCGTACTGGATCGGTCCACGTGTGTTCCATTTCGATACTGCTTTATGGGAATATATTTTAACGTGGCTAAATGTTCACACTCATCACGCATTTCCATTGGACAGGGCTTAAAGTTTTCCATTGCTGTGATGGATTTCTGTCAATCGACAACTCAATCTGTAATGTGTTCTTTAAAGAATATAACACTGATGGAAACACATGCCTCAGCCCGACCGACAGGCAGTGATTTAATATCAGAGTGTGTGTGTGAGTGTACCCAAGTCCAACGAGACCCGGACAATTCGGGTTCAGGGTTCGGGTTCAAATAGTTGTCAGATAGTGTGACAGGTACTCAGTGGGACTAGATCCAAACCCAGAGGCATGAACCAGCGGAGCAGCTCTGCTTCAGGCTCCGATGAGGGAGTGGGGAGTGGCCTGAGGTGGTTCAGGTTGAGCAACGCTCCTCTCTGGGAAGGAACAAGCTCAGAGGACGAGCTGCTCCGAACATCTGCCAAACCAGCAGAGGATCCACCCAAGTGTTTGCTTTCACAAAGGATCTTGTGAGCACAGAAGAAAGGGAGTAAATCTGGCGAACCCGCCCAGACCGGTCCACTGCACGCAGGTCTCACTCCTCTCTCTTCCTGGACTGGATCCGTGTGACATGTTGGGACACTTAAGAACGAACCCGTCCAGACCCGGTCTGCTGCGGAATCCCCCTACCACGCACAGGACCAGGCACAGCGCTGGGACGTCACTCTCACACCAACAGCCTCTGAGAACCTCCCCGACCAGAGTCCGCATCTAAACAGTCTCAGTTTCCCCTGAACCAACGCTCAAAGGAGGCCTGGTAGAACCAGAACCAAACCCATGTCAGGACCATCCAAACCAAAGACTCAGCTGCGGTGAGTACTTATGTTACTGCTGTTGGCTGCTGGAGCTGTGAGCCAGATCCAGGCTGGTGCGCACCAGTTTATCCAAATGAAGTTGATTCATGGCAAGGCAAGGCAAGGCAAGTTTATTTGTAGAGCACAATTCGTACACAGGGCAAGTCAAAGTGCTTTACATAAACAGGAAAAGTTGCATTAAAATCATAAAAACACAAAAAGACACACAGAATCATTTTAAAATAATTTTAAAATAAAGTGCTTTAAAAGAGAAGAGTGCAGATAGATCTTTCAGTCGTATGCACATCTAAACAGAACTGTTTTTAGCCTGGATTTAAACATTGTCAGAGTGGAGGCCTGTCTCACATCTTCAGGGAGACTGTTCCAGATTTTAGCTGCAAAAAACTGAAATGCTGATTCCCCATGTTTAGTCCTGACTCTAGGCACCTGCAGGAGGCCGGTCCCTGAGGTCCTCCGAGAGCGAGATGGTTCATATGGCACTAACATGTCAGAGATGTACTTTGGTGCTTGGCCGTGGAGAGACTTGAACACAAGCAGAGCTGCTTTAAAGTCAATTCTCTGAGCTTGAAGCCAGTGCAGAGACTTGAGCAGAGGACTAATGTGGTCGTACTTCCTGGTTCTAGTCAGGACTCGAGCAGCAGCATTCTGGATGTACTGCAGCTGTTTTACAGCTCGTTTGGAGAGGCCAGTGAACAGGCCGTTGCAGTAGTCTAACCTACTGGAGACAAATGCATGGATAAGTCTCTCCAAGTCTGGTTTAGACACTATACCTTTAATTTTGGCAATGTTTTTTAGGTGGTAAAAGGCTGTTGATGTTATTGATTTGTGGCTGTTAAAGTTCAGGTCTGAGTCCATTATTACCCCCAGATTTCTAACTTGATTTGTCGGTTTTAGAGCGAGAGACTGGAGGTGACTGCTGACACTTTCTCTCTGTTTCTGTGGCCCAAAGACGATGATTTCAGTCTTGTCTGAGTTTAGCTGAAGAAAATTGTTTTGCATCCACACGCTGATCTGTTGGATGCAGCGACAGTGAATCCACTGGTCCATATTCACCTGCCGTCAGTGAGACATAGATCTGAGTGTCGTCTGCGTAGTTGTGATAAGACACATTTGTGCTGAGTATTAACTGACCTAAGGGCAGCATATAGAGGTTGAACAGAAGGGGTCCCAGGATTGACCCTTGGGGCACCCCACAGGTCAAGCTCACGTGGTCTGAGACACAGTTACCAATCTCAACAAAGTACTCTCTGTCCTCAAGGTAGGACTTCAACCAATTTAGGGCGGTGCCAGTGATGCCCACCCAGTCCTCTAGTCTCTGTAGGAGGATCCTATGATCGACAGTGTCAAAAGCAGCGCTCAGATCTAACAGAATTAAGACTGAGGCTTTGCCCGCGTCAGTGTTCAGGCGGATGTCATTTGTCACCTTGATAAGAGCAGTCTCAGTGCTGTGATGAGGTCTAAAACCTGACTGGAAAACATCAAATGAGTTGTTTATTAAGAGGAAGTCAATGAGCTGTTGGTAAACAACCTTTTCGAGGACTTTGCCTAAAAATGGCAGATTTGAGATGGGCCGATCATTTTTCAGTGCTGAGGCATCAAGACTGCTCTTCTTTAGGAGAGGCTTAATGACCACAGTTTTCAAGGCCCTTGGGAATGTTCCAGATTGAAGCGACATGTTAACTATGTGAGTGAGTGGTGCTAACAAAGTGCTCAGAACAGACTTTAGAAATCTGGTGGGTAACACATCGAGGCAGCATGTAGAAGAACTCAGACTGGTGATGATCTCTTGGACAGTTTTGTCAGTTACAGGTGCAAACTGAGTCAGCTCTAAATGTGTAGGTGGTTTTAAAGTTATTATTTGCACTGTGGAATTTATGGCATTTTTGATGCCCTGAACCTTGTCATTAAAGAATACTGCAAACTCATTGCACTTAGCTGTGGAAATTAGTTCTAATGGCAGCAGAATTGGAGGGTTTGTTAGTCTGTTTACTGTTGCAAACAGAGCACGCGAGTTATTACTGCAATTTCCAATTATTTCAGAAAAAAATCCTTCCCTTGTTTTACATAAAATGAGGTTGTACATGTACAACCTTTCTCTATAAATCTCTTTATGAATCTGGAGCTTTGACTTGCGCCATTTTCGCTCAGCCCTGCGGCACTCCCTTTTCTGTGCCCTGACTGTCTCATTATTCCTCCATGGCGCATTCTGCTTATTTTTAACCATTTTAACCTTCATAGGAGCAATGGTGTCCAGAACATTCAAGACATTAGATGTAACAGAATTTAAAAAGTCGTCAACATTTGAACATGAAAGATTTTCAAAGTTTATCATTTCCATGAAGAGTGCACTTGTGCTGTCATTTATGTGTCTCCTCCGAACAACTGCAGGACCAGTCGGTGATTTGGGAATAACAGACAGGTCAAAGAAAACACAGAAATGATCAGACAGTGCCACATCGACCACACTGACGTTTGAAATATTAACCCCTTTAGTAATTAGCAGGTCCAGAGTGTGTCCTCTGCTGTGAGTGGGGCCACTCACATGCTGAGTAAGACCAAAGGTTCCAAGGACAGCATCAAGCTCTTTAGCGTTTCTGTCGCAAACATTATCCACGTGAACATTGAAATCACCTGTAATGACCAAACCGTCAAAGTCTGTGCATACAACTGAAAGCATCTCAGTAAAATCATCAATAAAACCTTGGCAGTTCTGGGGAGGCTTGTACAGGACAATGTAGAGTATGGAGGGAGACTGTTTTAGCTCCATTTTAAAAGATAAATACTCAAATGATGAAAACACCCCAAAAGACAACCTCTGGACAACTATTTTATCTCTAAAAACTGCACAGACACCTCCACCCTTTTTGTTGTCGCGTGTTTCAGATTCAAACTTGAAGCTCGGTGGAGTCGCTTCTATTAGAACTACATCCCCCGTGTTTTTGTCAAGCCATGTTTCAGTTAAAAACATAAAATCAAGATTATAAGAAGATATAAAATCATTAATTAAAAGTGATCCATCCATCCATCCATCTTCTTCCGCTTATCCGGGGCCGGGTCGCGGGGGCAGCAGTCTAAGCAGGGACTCCCAGACTTCCTTCACCCCAGACACTTCCTCCAGCTCCTCCGGGGGGATCCCGAGGCGTTCCCAGGCCAGCCGAGAGACATAGTCCCTCCAGCGTGTCCTGGGTCTACCCCGGGGCCGCCTCCCGGTGGGACATGCCCAGAACACCTCCCGAGGGAGGCGTCCAGGAGGCATCCGGAACAGATGCCCGAGCCACCTCAGCTGGCTCCTCTCGACGTGGAGGAGCAGCGGCTCTACTCTGAGCTCCTCCCGTGTGACTGAGCTCCTCACCCTATCTCTAAGGGAGCGCCCAGCCACCCGGCGGAGGAAGCTCATTTCGACCGCTTGTATCCGCGATCTTGTCCTTTCGGTCATTACCCAAAGCTCATGACCATAGGTGAGGGTCGGAACGTAGATTGACCGGTAAATCGAGAGCTTCGTCTTTCGACTCAGCTCTCTCTTCACCACAACGGTCCGATACAGCGCCCGCA
The DNA here is from genome assembly GCA_019453435.1 of Rhinogobius similis. Classification (NCBI taxonomy): domain Eukaryota; kingdom Metazoa; phylum Chordata; class Actinopteri; order Gobiiformes; family Gobiidae; genus Rhinogobius; species Rhinogobius similis. Next base: position 31,088,166 of record CM033636.1, on the reverse strand, counting down.
TCACTGCAGACGCTGCACCGATCCGCCTGTCAATCTCACGCTCCATCCTTCCCTCACTCGTGAACAAGACCCCGAGATACTTGAACTCCTCCACTTGAGGCAAGGACTCTCCACCCACCCGGAGAGGGCAAGCCACCTTTTTCCGGTCGAGAACCATGGCCTCGGATTTGGAGGTGCTGATCCTCATCCCAGCCGCTTCACACTCGGCTGCAAACCGTCCCAGTGCATGTTGCAGGTCCTGGTTTGAAGAAGCCATCAGGATGACATCATCTGCAAACAGCAGAGATGAGATCCTGTGGTTCCCAAACCGGACACCCTCCACGCCCTGACTGCACCTAGAAATTCTGTCCATAAAAATTATGAACAGAACCGGTGACAAAGGGCAGCCCTGGCGGAATCCAACATGCACTGGGAACAGGTCTGACTTACTGCCGGCAATGCGAACGCAGCTCCTGCTCCGGTCGTACAAGGACCGGACAGCCCTTAGCAAAGGGCCCCGGACCCCATACTCCCGGAGCACCCCCCACAAGGCGCCCCGGGGCACACGGTCGAATGCCTTCTCCAGGTCCACAAAGCACATGTGGACTGGTTGGGCAAACTCCCATGAACCCTCGAGCACCCGATGGAGAGTATAGAGCTGGTCCAGTGTTCCACGACCAGGACGAAAACCACACTGCTCCTCCTGAATCCGAGGTTCGACTATCGGTCGGGATTCTCCTCTCCAGTACCCTGGAATAGTCCTTACCGGGAGGCTGAGGAGTGTGATCCCCCTGAGTTTGGAACACACCCTCCGGTCCCCCCTTCTTATACAGAGGGACCACCACCCGGTCTGCCAGTCCAGAGGTACCGTCCCGACCGCCACGCGCTGGTGCAGAGACGTGTCAACCAAGACAGTCCCACAACATCCAGAGACTTAAGATACTCAGGGCGGATCTCATCCACCCCCGGAGCCTTGCCACCAAGGAGCTTGCCAACCACCTCAGTGACTTCAGCCAGGGTGATGGACGAGTCCGCCTCCAAGATCTCAGCCTCTGCTTCCTCCTCGGAAGACGTGACAGTGGGATTGAGGAGATCCTCAAAGTATTCCTTCCACCTTCCGACAACATCCCCAGTCGAGGTCAGCAGCTCTCCACCCGCACCGTAAACGGTGTTGGTGAAGCACTGCTTCCCCCTCCTGAGGCGTCGGATGGTTTGCCAGAATTTCTTTGAGGCTGACCGATAGTCCTCCTCCATGGCCTCCCCGAACTCCTCCCAATCCCGAGTTTTGCCTCTGCGACAGCCCGGGCTGCAGTACGCTTGGCCTGCCGGTACCTGTCAGCTGCTTCAGAAGTCCCACGAGCCAGCAAGGCCCGATAGGACTCCTTCTTCAGCCTGACGGCATTCCCTTACTTCCGGTGTCCACCACCGGTTCGAGGATTGCCGCCGCGACAGGCACCAGAGACCTTGCGACCACAGCTACGAGCCGCCGCATTGACAATGGAAGTGGAGAGCATGGTCCACTCGGACTCAATGTCTCCAACCTCCCCCGGGATCTGGGAGAAGTTCTCCCGGAGGTGTGAGTTGAAGACCCTGCCGACAGAGGGCTCTGCCAGCCGTTCCCAGCAGACCCTCACAATACGCTTGGGCCTGCCAAGTCTGTCCGGCTTCCTCCCCCGCCAGCGGATGCAACTCACCACCAGGTGGTGATCGCTTGACAGCTCCGCCCCTCTCTTCACCCAGTGTCAAGACACGCGGCCGAAGGTCAGATGACACGACAACAAAGTCGATCATCGACCTCCGGCCTAGGGTGTCCTGGTGCCACGTGCACTGATGGACACCCTTGTGCTTGAACATGGTGTTCGTTATGGACAAGCTGTGACTAGCACAGAAGTCCAATAACTGAACACCGCTCGGGTTCAGATCGGGGGGGCCGTTCCTCCCGATTACCCCTCTCCAGGTGTCACTGTCGTTGCCCACGTGGGCGTTGAAGTCCCCCAGTAGAACAACGGAGTCCCCAGGCGGTGCACTGTCCAGTACCCCTCCCAGGGACTCCAAGAAGGTCTGGTACTCTGCACCGTTGTTCAGCCCGTAGGCCGACACAACGGTGAGAGACCTGTCCCCCACCCGAAGGCGGAGGGACGCGACCCTCTCGTTCACTGGGGTAAACTCCAACACGTGGCGGCTGAGCTGTGGGGCTATGAGCAAGCCCACACCAGCCCGCCGCCTCTCCCGGAACGCGCAGAGAAATGGAGCGTCCAGCCCCTCTCGAGGAGACGGGTTCCAGAGCCCAGGCTGTGCGTGGAGGTGAGGCCGACTATATCTAGTCGGAAACGCTCGACCTCCCGCACAAGCTCAGGCTCCTTCCCCCCCAGCGAGGTGACATTCCATGTCCCCAGAGCTAGTTTCTATGTCCGGAGATCTGGTCGTCGAGGTCCCCGCCTTCGACTGCCTCCCAAATCTCTCCGCACCGGCCCCTTATGGATCCTCCTGCGGGTGGTGGGTCCACGGGAGGACGGCCCCACGTCGCTCGTTCGGGCTGGGCCCGGCCGGGCCCCGTGGGGAAAGGCCCGGCCACCAGGCGCTTCGCCCGTCGAGCACCCACCCCAGGCCTGGCTCCAGGGTGGGGCCCGGTGACGCCAATCCAGGCGACGTAACTGGCCTCGATTGATCACTATTCATAAAGGGCTTCTGAACCGCTCTTCGTCTGACCCGTCACCCAGGACCTGTTTGCCATGGGTGACCCTACCAGGGGCATGAAGCCCCCGACAACATAGCTCCCAGGATCATTCGGGTACTCAAACCCCTCCACCACGTTAAGGTGGCGGTTCAAGGAGGGGTAATTAAAAGTGATTTGTTACATAATGATCTGACATTAAGCACAGCAAGTTTCAGATTGGTTTCAATGTGACTGGACGTTATCTTTTCACAGGGAATATGAATTAAATTTCTAAGATTGGACAGTCTAACTGTCCTTCTGTTCTCCAGTCTGTGTGACGTGACTACAGATATAACACAGGGCCCCGGGTTTGTTTGACCATTTTCATGACCATAGGTCCCGGCAACGCTGAGACCCACTACATCCTAGCTATGGGAGATAACAGTTCTGGGGGGAGGTGGGGAGGGCGAAGGGGGAGACCTGGAGGGGTTTGGGCAACGGCTGAGTGGGGAGAGCTGGGGGGGCTTTGGGTGATGGACCAGGTGAAAGGTGAGGGGTGGAGGTGCAGGTCGTTTTTGGTGAAGCAGGGGAGTTGAAGCTCCTGGGTGGTATGGTGGGCACAGCTTTTGTACGGGGAAGAGTTCATCATTGTTGACATCAGAACTCTTGATCTTGCTAAATTAGGTGTGAGTGGAACCATCTTTACTCCTGATTTGATCAGACTTTCAAGATGGTTGGGAAGGTCCCTGGGTGAAGGTGGAGATGAAAAGGAGAGTGATGATTGAGTGGGAGTAGATGTTGCAGGGGGGACCCAGGACTGGTCTGAGGGTAGGGGTGGTGACCGGGCAGCTGCTGGGCCTGTCACTGACCGGTCCATTGCCTGTGATGAGGACCCCAAGGGAGGGGGGACGGATGTTGAGCTTGAGCCCTTCAAGGGTGGCGGTGGAGATCGTTGTGGTGCTGCAGCTGATGAGCTCTTTACTGGAGGCAGTGTAGGTGATTTTGGAGCAGCTGGAGCTGAATCCTTTGCTGGGCCTGGTGGAGCTGCTGTTGAGAAATCCTTTTGTGGAGTCGGCTGTTTTGTTACTGCTGATGTTGAAGCATTGACTTGGTCTCTGGCTGATTGATCCGGTGTTCTTCTCTCATTCCTCATGCTGTACTTTAATGGTAAATAATGCTGGTTTTGATTAATTATGTTGTGATAAATATATAGACCAACAAATCATAGATCATAATCTATGTTTTTCTCCACATCCCTGTGTTCGTTTGATATTGGTGTAAATTTACACAACCTCCTGATTTGCCGTAGCCTTTCAGCACATCGTACACCAAAGTTCACGTTGAGAAACGTCGGGTGAGGCAGCGCTTCAACCGTACAGCACGCATACACGCAAATTTTGCTGGTCCAGAGCAGTGAATGATTCGCTCTGGACAGTATGTGCGAGCTTGAGCCGGGTCGGAAAGAGTTAACTCACCTGTAGGGGTCGCTCTTACCTTTGAGTCCTCTGCAGGGGTCGCTCTTACCTTTGAGTCCTTTGCAGGGGTCGCTCTTACCTTTGGGTCCCCTGTAGGGGTCGCTCTTACCTTTGAGTCTCCTGCAGGGGTCGCTCTTACCTTTGAGTCTCCTGCAGGGGTCGCTCTTACCTTTGAGTCTCCTGCAGGGGTCGCTCTTACCTTTGAGTCCCCTGCAGGGGTCGCTCTGACCTTTGAGTCCTCTGCAGGGGTCGCTCTTACCTTTGAGTCCCCTGTAGGGGTCGCTCTCACCTTTGAGAACTCTGTAGGGGTCGCTCTTACCTTTGAGTCCCCTGTAGGGGTCGCTCTCACCTTTGAGTCCTCTGTAGGGGTCGCTCTTACCTTTGAGTCCCCTGTAGGGGTCGCTCTCACCTTTGAGTCTCCTGTAGGGGTTGCTCTGACCTTTGAGTCCCCTGTAGGGGTCGCTCTCACCTTTGAGTCCTCTGTAGGGGTCGCTCTTACCTTTGAGTCCCCTAGGGGTCGCTCTCACCTTAGAGTCCTCTGTAGGGGTCGGCTCTTACCTTTGAGTCCCCTGTAGGAGTCGCTCTGACCTTTGAGTCCCCTGTAGGGGTCGCTCTGACCTTTGAGTCCCCTGTAGGGGTCGCTCTCACCTTTGAGAACTCTGTAGGGGTCGCTCTTACCTTTGAGTCCCCTGTAGGGGTCGCTCTCACCTTTGAGTCCTCTGTAGGGGTCGCTCTCACCTTTGAGTCCTCTGTAGGGGTCGCTCTTACCTTTGAGTCCGCTGTAGGGGTCGCTCTTACCTTTGAGTCCCCTGTAGGGGTCGCTCTTACCTTTGAGTCCCCTGTAGGGGTCGCTCTGACCTTTGAGTCCCCTGTAGGGGTCGCTCTTACCTTTGAGTCCCCTGTAGGGGTCGCTCTGACCTTTGAGTCCCCTGTAGGGGTCGCTCTGACCTTTGAGTCCCCTGTAGGGGTCGCTCTGACCTTTGAGTCCCCTGTAGGGGTCGCTCTTACCTTTGAGTCCCCTGTAGGGGTCGCTCTTACCTTTGAGTCCCCTGTAGGGGACGCTCTTACCTTTGAGTCCGCTTTAGGGGTTGCTCTTACCTTTGAGTCCCCTGTAGGGGTCGCTCTTACCTTTAAGTGCCCTGTCGCTGGGGTCCTGGTCGGGTTTGTGATCTCTGTGGATCAGGTACAGAACCACGATGGTCTCCAGGAGGCTCAGCAGCATCAGAGAGAAGATACCGATGCAATAAACCGCTGGAATCAAAATAAGCCTGAGATGAGAGAAAGCATGTTTGTTGTTGTAATCGTCCAATAACCATCAGCTCCACACATTCCTGGGGCAGTCACGGATCGTTTGAAGGAGCACAGGAGATATTGTCAACCAGTGCTTTCAAATTTACTCCTGCAAACCTCTCGTTTGCTGTGCTCAGCCTGCACAGACGTAAATACAAGCCAGGTATTCAGGTGTTTATCATCACTGTAGACCTGTCTAAAGTGTCTACACGTGTACAGACGAGTTTGATTGGCTTCCCTATTGAAAAACACAGATCCAATGACGCCCGAGCAGAGAGGAGAGAGACGGGATATGAAGAAAAGAGACAAAGTCCCAGTTGATTTAAGAATGATTATTAATCGTTGGCTAATTTGTAGACAAATGCACACCATTTACAGACTTCTACTGACTCAAGATCATTCTTCACACAAGAGACAGATGTTACCGATCAGAGGGGTGCTGTCGGAGGACGAGGGCAGGATCTCGTTCAGGAGCAGCTGCAGGACGGTGACGGCGAGAAGAACCGTGATTTTAAACCCGAGCTTCTCTCCCGACGTGTCCGGCATGAGGAACGACGCGAAGTCCAGGAACAGGAAGAACAGCACGGGAATGATGAAGTTAACAATGTAGAGCACAGAGTGACGCTTCACCAGGATCTGAGAGCAGAGAGAGAGAGAGAGAGGGAGAGAGAGAGAGAGAGGGAGCAGAGAGAGAGAGGGGTGAGAAAGAGAGAGAGGAGAGCAGAGAGAGAGAGAGAGAGAGGAGAGCAGAGAGAGGTGAGAGAGAGGGAGAGAGAGGGAGAGAGGAGAGAGAGAGGTGAGAGAGGAGAGGGGGACAGAGAGCAGAGAGAGAGGGAGAGAGAGAGAGAGGAGAGAGAGAGAGGGGTGAGAAAGAGAGAGAGGTGAGAGAGCAGAGAGAGAGGGAGGGAGAGGTGAGAGAGAGAGGAGGGAGCGAAAGAGAGAGAGGGGTGAGAAAGAGAGAGAGGTGAGAGAGCAGAGAGAGAGAGAGAGGGAGAGGTGAGAGAGAGAGAGGAGGGAGAGAGAGAGAGAGAGAGAGAGAGGGAGCATAGAGAGAGGGGTGAGAAAGAGAGAGAGGTGAGAGAGCAGAGAGAGAGAGAGAGGGAGAGAAAGGAGAGAGAGGGAGAGGGGTGAGAAAGAGAGAGAGCAGAGAGAGAGGAGAGAAGAGAGAGGAGAGCGAGAGAGAGAGGGAGCAGAGAGAGAGAGGGGTGAGAAAGAGAGAGAGGTGAGAGAGCAGAGAGAGAGAGGGAGGGAGAGGTGAGAGAGGAGAGCAGAGAGAGAGAGAGAGAGGAGAGCAGAGAGAGAGAGGGGTGAGAAAGAGAGAGAGGTGAGAGAGCAGAGAGAGAGGGAGGGAGGGAGAGGTGAGAGAGCGAGGAGGGAGAGAGAGAGGGAGCAGAGAGAGAGAGGGGTGAGAAAGAGAGAGAGGTGAGAGAGCAGAGAGAGAGAGAGAGGGAGAGGTGAGAGAGAGGAGGGAGAGAGAGAGGGAGCAGAGAGAGAGAGGGGTGAGAAAGAGAGAGAGGTGAGAGAGCAGAGAGAGAGAGAGGGAGAGAGAGACAGAGAGGGAGAGAGAGGAGAGCAGAGAGAGAGAGAGGGAGAGGTGAGAGAGGAGAGGGGGAGAGAGAGCAGAGAGAGAGAGAAGGAGCAGAGAGAGAGAAAGAGAGGGTTTATGTTTGGGTAACAGCTGTTTTTCTTTTGGTCCCGTTTTACCCTTGAACAAAGGCCTGGACAGAGAAGTGTTGTAGATATGGTACTATTAAGTTATATAAAAGAAAGACTTAGGCAGACGAGCGTCTGAAAGGTGCATGACCATGTAATTAGCCACTGTTTCAATTCTAAAACCATGAAAACCAGAGCTAGTTCATCATAAACTGTTTGCAGAGCTCCACAGTTATTGTCCAGTCACCTGCTTCAGTCTGACATCCAAATAATTCACGACAGATGAATAGGACCCAGAAGTGTGTGTGACGTCATTAATTTACAATCCCATGCCATAGATTGTAAATCACTGGACATCCATCACGTTCCAAACAGGAAGTGACCCTGGAGTCTGTTCCGGCTCCTTCAAGCCGAGCTTCCATTCACTTTCTATTGGGACATCGGTGCCGTTCACTCTATAACTGCTTCTGTAAAGCCCAATGTCCTAGAACCTAAACGTCTGTTTTGGCTCATGCTCTGAGTGTCGTCACACTCCGGATGTCCACTGCTTTTACGGTCTATAGTCTATAGTTTGAAAATACCAGATTTTCTGCAATATTTCATTGTATATGTCGTATTTCCAATTATATTATTCTTAAAGTAGTTTCTCCAAATACTTTTTTACTATTAACTTTAGTAATTTCTTAGAGTACTTTCTACTTCTAATTGAATCTTATTTGGAAGTCTACCCCCTTTGATAGTCACTCACGCAGTAGGTGATCATGTCCTGGTTGTAGTCGAAAGGGTTAACGGTGGACCTAATGACGGTGGTGTTGATGAAGACCCACTCGTACTGAGTCCTCATCAGCTCCAGGGACCACTTCGTGATGTCAGTCGAGTTGTAGGCGGTCAAGCGAATCTCTGAGTCTGTAAAACAATGAAATGGGTCTCAGATGGACTTAAAAAACACAAAGGAGCACTTCTTTAACCACGCAGTGACAGAACTGAGCATTTTTAACTCATATCGAGGACCACAGCCACAGATTTAGAGCGGTTTGTCAAAATTAATTCAACAGCAGTGCCATAGGATTCCACAGTTCCATCCAGTAGCCCTGCGCCTACTACAGGTCCATTACAACTACTGTGTGCTGCAGCTAGAGGTGCGCCCCCTGGAGGATAAAAGGCCCACTTCCACTGCAGCCTCACTCTCTCACTGCCCCCACTGCTCCCTCTGCACCCTCACACACCCGCAACACTTAACAGACACTGCCTGACCAAAAACAGTCGCCACAAAAAAAAAGGTCACTCGTTGTCACTATTTTGTTGGCGCCTTTAGCTTTGATTCCAGACACATTCGCTGCGCCATTGTTTCGTTGAGCTTCTGCAGTGTCTAAAGATGTATTTCTAGCGTTGCGTACAGATCTTGTGTTGATGACGGAGAGTGTGACGCTGCACAAAGATCTGGCACAAACCTGGATTCAGACACATCACCTTCCGTTGCCCCAGAGACTAATGTTCATGCTCCTGAGAAAACGTAAGCTTTTTTTGCAGTTAGCGTCATTGATTTGTGATCTAAGGCCGCACAGCTTGTCAGTCCCAGTCCCTTGAGTTCCTTCACGTTGTTCTTACTTTCACTATTAAACACATCCTGGAGTCGTACGGTGGTTTTTCTCCAGTTGGATTTTGTCAAACGTTTTAGGTGATTATTGATCACGATCATTCCAGACTTTTTCCGACCATGGTTCGATTATTCTCTTCTCATTCCAGGTCATAATTCGTTGGACAGATGTTTTCTGTGCTTGATGCCAGTGGTGTGACTCCTCTCAAACACACCACAGGTTTGTCTGTCCCATAGACTGTAGATATCAGTGGACCATGTTAGCATGCTAGCCGCCGCGTTCCAAATAGGAAGCAGCTATGGAGGCGGGCCTGGCTCCATAAAGCCGAGCTGCCATTCACTTTCTATTGGGACACTGGTGCCGTTTACTCTGTGACTGTTTCTGTCAAGATCACCATCTTGGAACTAAAACGTCTGTTTTGACACACTCTACATGAATCGGGTGTTTTTTTTTCGTTAGGTTGTTAATAAATCAAGTTATTACAATAATAACTGACCAATCAGTTGCTTACTTTTCCAGGGCCGTTTTTAGCTCGTGTTAGCAACAGGTTTGATTGACAGCTAGCGCCGCACGTTGCCGCCGTCTCCTCTCACCGAGGGGCGGATACCGTTAGCAACCTCGCTCCTGATTAGTCCGTGTGGTTGCCACGATACGCACTCGGATTTACAAATATGGAGTCTGGCTCCACTTTAGCCGCTATAACTGCTAGCCACGATGGGCTTCATTTGGCTGGAGCCAAACGCTATGGGTGACGTCACAATCCCATAGTCCACTGATATCTACAGTCTATGGTCTGTCCACATGTTTGTTACAGAAATAGAGCCACTCACTGCATCTGTTGGGTTTAAGTTCTGTGTTGCAGCTGAGAGATTTTTCTTTCTTTTTTTTTGGACAGGCAGTGTATAAAACGTTGTAGTGTAAAGGGACAAGCAGTTTAGATTAGTTTTGACAATGAAGTAATTTTAGGTCAATATTGTGATTTACAACTAACAAATGTGAAAACAATAATTTCCATTTGTTATTAATGATCACTAACCAACACAGTATACTTCCATGTTCCTCACACGTCATGCTGCTGCTGAGGTGTGGCCTCACCTGGCATCAGCACCGATTTGTAGGAGAGGTTGCACCTTTGGGTGTCGAAGGGAAACTTGTACACGTGCATCCTACAGGTGCTTATGATCACCTGGTCGTTCTTGTAGGCCACGGAGCCGTTGAAGAAGATCTGGAGGAAAGGACTTGGGGTGGACTTGTCCTTCTCGGTCCTGGACAAACAGAAGGGCAGAAAAACACGCTGAGCACAGAAACAGCACATGTTCAGTGTGTCGTCATGGGAACCAGTCCAGGGTTTGGCCCACGATCTCCAGATTCAGACTAAAGATGTACCACAGGGCATTATATCACTGCAGGACACGGAAGAGCACCTGTTGAGGAGCACCTGTCGAGGAGCACCTGTCGAGGGGTCTCAAACATCTGAAAGCGATGGAGGAAATATTTCCTGCTTGGGCTTTTCACAGGTGAAATCAGTGGTGTTTTCATGATAAAGTACAGTAAAGTCCTCCTGTTCTGTCGGACGTTAGAGCTGATCGTGAGAACTGCACGCATAGATTCAGACGGAGGAAACATAATCAGGTCAACGGTTTGACCCTGCTCAGACCAGACGTTGTTGTGAGCACAAATGTCGACTGTGAGTGGCCGATGGTGCTTACATCTCCTCGATGGTGATGTCAGGCTTCCACAGAGTCTGAGTGGGAACTGTCACTGACTGGATTCCACAAAACTCCTCTTCGTTCCAGCTGATGAAGTCATTTTGCCACCACTAAAAACACAAGCCAGCGTTAGTCGCTATGACGACAAACACAGGTGGGAAATGTGGAACTCACCATTATCCCCCACACATAAGAAATAAGGGTCTGGTCCGACTCTCTCTGTGAATCCAACAGAACACAAATGTCAGGAAATGTCTGACCTTCACGTCACATTGTCGTGCACTGACCACGTCCAGGATGGCGTAGATGAGCATGTCCAGCTCCACGACGGTGGGGGTGGAGTGGTTCCTCACCGGGCGACTCAGAGTGAACAGGTCCGACTTCTTTGTGAGCTGCAGATGGTTCAGAACGTCCTGGTAGGAACAGTTCTCCTGCGACGACGCCAAATCTGCAGAAAACAGAGGGAAGAAGTTCTGGAAAGACACAGGCGTCCACAAAACCTTCACATTCACTCTCTGTGTAAACTGTAAATCGATAATATCCTGAAAACCGTCAGGTAGGCACTGCGTATATCTTTTCTGGCTGCTTGAGGATGTAAATGTTTGAATGTTCCATGGCATTAAGGTGAGACGCTGCAGGTGAAGAGGAAAAAAAATCTCAAATTCAAAGTTCTCATTTGTAAAGTCTTGTGACATTGATCTGATTTGATCTGTCAGTATTTACTGATTTTAGCGCACAGTGCACAAAACCAGCACATTTTGACCCTAAAACCTGCTTTTTACATAATAACTGGACAAAACAACAACAATTTTACTTCATTACATAAAAAAGAGAGGGGCAGCAGCCTCACTAAGACTCTGGGTGAACCAAGGACGCTCTGAAATGGTTCAATTGTGATGGATCCACGTCTAATGCAGTGGATAGAATCGTGGTCACAGAAGACGCCTGTTGAAACGGATGTGGTTGAAGCGGCTCATCAGGCCATTAGCTCTAACAAGATTTCAAAAGCCTCCGTTCACGTGTTCTCTGTGTGTGGACGGGCTTCCTCTGGTTTGCACATCAGAAACAGAAACACTCAGAAACAGTCGTGACAGTCGGCTGTTTGTGTGAAATGGTGGTGTCGTGATTGACTGTTTGTGTCTTTAATGCAGCTGTCTGTTCAAACACACTTTTTCTCCTGTTGTTTAGCCTCTGAAGCCTCTGAGCAGATGACTTTATTTACCTCTTAAAGGCCAGAGCTGCACAATTTTTTGAAGTGCAATAATTTCCTCCACAAACAAAATGTCTTTCTTTGATTGAAATAAAAACTGTAGTTTGGATTTGTACAAACATGTTCTGAAACAAGTGACCAAAGCGATAAAAAATGTGTTCAAAAACACGTCTACAAACAACAAACGCGACTCAATGCAACAAAACAAGACTAAAAGTGATGTTTTTAAATACGACAAACACAACTGAACGTGACAAAAACGCGGCTAAAAGCGACAAAATTGTGTTTAAAATGTGAATTTGAACAGAATCCTATTTTTACATAACATAACAACATAAATCACAATCTAATCACAGTCGCACGGTCCAAAAAATTTTCCTAAATCGTGCAGCTCTGTTAAAGACAATAGAAAAGTACAAAGTGAACATGAATCGTGATTAAATCGAAATCATGATCTGCCCCAAGAAAATCGTGATACATTTTTTTGCCGTATCGACCTGTAACTTTAACCACACCCTCCGAAAATAAGTCAATTAGTTATCAACCGACAACAACAAAGAGAATAAAAACAACAATATGAAATCCTTAATATTGTTACAGGTTGCGTTCACGCTCTTGAATGTGAACTTTACCATGAAATATCTCAAAGGTAAATTCACAAATGTCGAACCTGACGATTTCTCTCGGTGCCTCGACCTTTCTAGAAATCTGCGTTTTAACAATATTTAGTTTCCGTCCATCTGGAATATTATCGTCTGATGGAAAGTCCTGACGTCACGTGAACGCAACCTACAGAGTTAAGAATCTGCATCAAACTGTGAGACGCAAAACTGAACTAAAATGTACTTAGAAAACACAGAAAAATACATCATTAAATCTACAATAAGTTAAATGACATGGATTTATTTGGAAATGCAAAATTGAATAAAAGTCCACTCACGGATGAAGAGGAGCAGCAGTGCAGAGAGCTTCATGGTGCAAAGGAAAGTGCAGTGAATGATGTAAAAACTGTGAATCTACAGAATGGGCTGGAGGAGCTACGGTGGCCCACAAGCTCAAACCACAACAGAACACACTTTATTTGATGGAACTAGATTATTTCACTTGTTTCAAACCGTTTGACTTGTTTCAACACATTATTTCTTACTTCAATCCAAATGATCTAAAATGTAAATCTATCCAAGCTTAAAATGACTTTAATTTTTCATTTTGATCTGGATTTGAGAAGTTTTGACTCGATGAGATTCAATTGTTGATGTGATGCAGAATATTTCACTGGTTTCAAAGTATTTCTGATGATTATGTGATAATTTTGCTTAAAATAAGAAAATACAGTCGTCAGTGGATTCAGTAAAATGATCTTAACCCACTGACAGAAAATTTGGATTGAAATAAGAAATATGTATTGAAACAAGTCAAATGCTTTGAAACAAGTGAAATAATCTAGTTCCATCAATTCGTCGATGTAAACCCTCATTCGTCCAGGTGTGGTCCATCGTAGAAAGGGGTTCAGAGGTTGTCATCCGGACGCCGTTTAAAGATCGAGACGTTTCGACTTTTATCCAAAAGTCATTGTCAATCGGATTGAAAGTCGAAACGTCTCGATCTTTAAACGGCGTCCGGATGACAACCTCTGAACCCCTTTCTACGATAGTTCCATCAAATAAATCGTCTCCACTGATCTTAACGCCTCCTTAATCTCCTGAATCAAGACATTTAACTCAGCTGGTATTTCATGTTTTGCTCCTCAGTCTGTTCTGTTCTCCTCATGTGTTGCGCCCCAAACCTGTTCATCGTTTCTCTCAGACTCAGAGGTGTCCAGGAGGCATCTACCCCTGCTCCTGCTGCTGCTCCTCCTCGTGCACACACCCCTCCTCCTGCACGCCCCTGCTCTTCCTCCTGCTGCCCCTCCTCCTTGTGCACGCCCCTGCTCCTTCTCCTCCTGCTCTTCCCCGTGCTCGCCCCTGCTCCTCCTTCTGCCCCCCCTCCTCACGCTCGCCCTGGCCTTGTCCTCCTCCTGTCAGTCCTCCTCCTCCTCCTCATGCACCCCCCTGCTCCTCCTGCTGCCCCTCCTCCTTGTGCATGCCCCTGCTCCTTCTCCTCCTGCTCTTCCCCGTGCTCGCCCCCCCTCCTCACGCTCGCCTTGTCCTCCTCCTGCTCGTCTTCCTGCTCATCCTGCTGTTCCTCCTCCTGCACACCCCTCCTCCTCCTTGTGCACGCCCCTGCTCCTTCTCCTCCTGCTCTTCCCCGTGCTCGCCCCTGCTCCTCACGCTCGCCCTGGCCTTGTCCTCCTCCTGCTGCTCATCCTCCTGTTCCTCCTCCTGGTGCACACCCCTGCTCATCCTCCTCCTGTCAGTCCTCCTCCTCCTTCTCATGCACCCACCTGCTCCTCCTGCTGCCCCTCCTCCTTGTGCACACCCCTGCTCCTTCTCCTCCTGCTCTTCCCCGTGCTCGCCCCCCCTCCTCACGCTCGCCCTGGCCTTGTCCTCCTCCTGTTCTTCCTCCTGGAGCACACCCCTGCTCATCCTCCCCCTGTCAGTCCTCCTCCCCCTCCTCCTCACCTGTGCTCTCTCTGTGCCGGTGTCAGAGGCACAGACACAGACAGACATGGCCCGGCGCGTTCACTCCTACATTCTGCCTCTGCTCTTTGGCGTCAGCGTTCTCCCCGTGCTCTACGTCTCCTGGACTAAAGTCACGTCCGCAGCGTAAGTGCAAAACTATTAAGTTCTTATTGAAAACCTCGACTTGACATGACTTGGCAGGTGGACAGGAAAAAAAATAGATTTAAAGTTATCGATTGTAAACTTCTCCTGTAGTTTAGTCACATAAATGTAAAAAAAAAAGTTTTTCATCATGTCATGTTTTCATGTAGAAATAAGACATTTTATGTAGAAAAACGGACAAAATTGCACATCTTTAAATCTGAAAAATGGTCAGAACCAGGTTTAAATGTCATATTAGTTATAAAAAGGGGAGGGGATTTTGGATTTCTGCTCATTTCTTTTTTGTTTTGGTCACTTGGATGGTCTTCATTGGCTTTTTTGTTTAATAATTTCTTAAGTTTCAAACAAACTAATTTTTCCCCCATTCTAACTTTGATGGGGGCGCTGACGAGCCATTTTAAAAGATAGAAGTTTAAATCACATATAATTACGTCCATCTCATTTAAAATACACAAGCGCCTCATTGGGTCCGTCTCGATCCGACCAAATTTGCAAAAGTTCAGATTTTTCTTCTTTGGAAATGGACACGTCGTTAAGCGCTCGTTATGACCACACCCTAAGACTTATGCTGATTCTTTGATCCACTTTTTGATCCTACATTTGTCCTGATTATATTGACTCAGTTTGGAGTCTGTGGGATAAAAACCCTGGGACAAGTTTGTTAAAATGTGGGCGTTGGATTTTGGACGTCTCAACTTGGAACCAAAATGGCCGACACCCTGTGAGGTTCAGGGCGGGGCCATAATATACAGTATATACATACAAGCTCTATGTATATACTGAATTTCATGTGTCTACGATGAAAAAATAGGCTCCGCCTCTTCCTATCTCATAATGTATTTTGATTTTCCAGAAAGCGCCACCTAGCCATCGTTTAACGAACATTCTTGGACGTTTAGGCCAAACTCCAATTCATTAGGCAGGAATTTTTTTTTTTTTTTTTATCTTTTTTACGCTCAAACAATAAATACTAGACTTGTGTAACTTGGTGACATTGTTCCCCACATTTTCATAAATATTTCTAACATTTTTCACACCTCCACGACACACCGATTGTTTTTTATGATATTTTTTTAATCAAAATTGAAGGTGGCCCTAGAGAGCCGTCTTATGAGATAGAGCCTTAAGTAGCATATCATTAAGTCCAGCTCGCAAACCTACACTCGTTCCATTAGGTCCATTCAAATCTGACAATGTTTGTAAAATAATTTTTTTTTATTTTCAAAAAATTGCCATTGCGTTAAAAAAAAAATCATGACCACGCCCAATAATTGATTTAAATTCTAATTGATAATATTTTATCCCACATGGGTTTTGCCTGTTTTGAATGTTCCCAGGTTTGATTCAATATGGCCGACTTCCTGTAGGGCTTAGTGTGGGGGGGGGGGGGGGGGTCATAATGTGATTTTTTATGACCTATTTTTCATGCTTAATCGATTTTTGAGGGGGCGTTACAGAGTCATCTTTCAATATCTTTTCATGGGGTCTTCACTCAAAATTAGAGCTCACAATTTTTTTTATACCAAATACTTACATTTTGGTCTTTGTTTACTGGTTGAATTTTGTGTTTTTCCCTCTAAATTGTACAAATCCAATAGGGCTCTCGCACTAGTGCGAGGCGGACATGTCTTTGACACGCCCACCTGCACATTTGTGCTCGGGCCCTAATAATATCACAAAGTGGCTCAGGGACACCCCCTAAAAACTCAACAATGACCTTTTTCATTGTAGACGAATGAAACTTGGTAAATATGTAGCCCATGTCAAGATAAGTAAAACATTCTATTATGACCCCACCCTAAACCCTACAGGGCGTCGGCCAATGTGGGCGGGAACCTGATTTTTGCCAAGTTTTACACTTCACGCTTAATTTTTTTTGCACCTTGGATTTTCATTCAATTGAAAGTTTGTAAGAATGACCTACAGCCATGATTCGTTTGATTTTTCTACGGGTAACTGCCCTTGATTTGACCCCCTGAACATTCATGAAAAGTCTATTTTATTTGACCCAAAATTTGTTTTTCTGAAGTCCAAAAAAGGAATGATGCAAAATGACTCAATAGCGCCACCTCAAAAATCTAAATACATTACGGCAATGAAAATCCAAAATCATTGTAAACGTATGAAACTTGGTACAAATGTAGCCCATGACAAGACAAGCAAAATATTCTATTATGACCCCACCCTAAACCCTACAGGGCGTCGGCCATTGTGGGCGGGAACCCGAGTTTAGACACATTTTTCAGATTTAATGTTTTTACACCAAGGATTTTCATTCAATGGGCTTGAAATTTTGTAAGAATGACATAAAGCCCTGTGTGATCGTGGATGACTCTGTGGGAGTGGCCAACCCACACACCAGAACAGCCACATTTGAAAGTATTTAAACTTGTGTATCTCGGGCCTGGAGCATCCTATTTTCCGGCATGAATATATGTTTTGTTCAGAATGACGAGCTGAATGTAACCGTATACAACAGATCTGGCCATGTTCTCCAATTGCTCTACAGCGCCCCCTTGAACTTTTCAACTGAATCAAAAATTTTAGTTTGCTGGAAAAACATGAAATTTGGCAAACTAGTCTTTCTTAGCATTCTGAACAAAAAACCCAAGAAGACCACACCTTTATCTGCAACCGTGTTACCGTGGCAATGGAAAATATGTGCCATTGAAATACATGGGATTTGGATAACAGAAATTTTGAATTGAATCTTCACATCAAACTGAACAAAAAAGTCAAGGGGGACATTTCTAACTGTACGACAGTCACAACGTCTGAACTTGTGTCACTGCAACGAATGGAGTAGAATATGGAGGCTGTTTGTGGGGGAGGGGCGATGCAGGCGGGACAGGCAGGAGGGCGAGAGGCGGGCTCTTCACGATGGTGTGTACTCCGTGGTCGCAAGGGGTAATTTGACCCCCTGAACATTAACGAAAAGTAAATTTTATTTGACTGAAAATTCAAGGTCGTGAAAAATGTGTTGTTTTTTTTAAGTCCAAAAGAATGATGCAAAATGACTCGCTAGCGCCACCTCAAAAATCAAAATACATTACGGCAATGAGAGGCCTTTTTCATCGTAGACGCATGAAATGTACAAAAGTATTTACAATGGATTTATAAATGAGAGCCAGATCTGTGGAGCGGTGAGGAGGAGAGAACACATGCAGCTGAACCGCTCTCTTTCACAGACCAGTGACCCTCTGGATAAACATGTTTAATGCAACAATGTGGAACACTCCAGGCAAAGAAATTATAACAACAAGCAGGAGGCAACTCCCACTGAAATGTCACGGCGTGTACCCGGAACTGTCAACAGTGCTCCGCTTATCGGCTCTGTTTTAAATATCCGCTCGAATTGAACCTTTGTGAGTCACACAGTCGACTTTCACTATATATTTTACATCATACCTTGCGCCCTCCACCAAAGCGAGTTCCTAGTTTGTGAATTTTGTTGGTGACTATTTCACCAAAACTACTACCAAAATAATTACTTTCATGTGAGAAAGTTCATATTTGTTTGGTCTAGTCATGTTTATTCTGAATAAACTCACCAGGCCCTCGTGAAAGCGCCGCTGACGACAGGTTACCACACGCTTTCTCTTTAACGACTGACATTCCACACAAGCCTGATGGCGTTTTTGTTCATCCCAATAGTAGAATCTCACCAGTTCACTTTCGTTTATTGACATTTATCTGTCATTTTGATTGCAAGAAATAACACTACAGGCGGAAGAGCAGTTTCAGGATCTTTCACTGACGTCAGAATATAATATCAACTCATCGTTCAGTAAATGAAAGCTTGGCCAATCATTTTTGGGGCTCAATATTTATCATCTGTGTCTATTCTTTGCACCAATAAGAAATGTTTTGCTATTTTTTGGTCATTTATTAAACATTTACGGTGTAGATATAGTCCATTTGGAAAAAGTTTTACTGGGATTTCTGAGTTTGTGAATGTGGCTTAAAGGACCCATGACAGGTCGGGCGACTCATTTAACCAAAATGTAGTTCAGATAAACATATTTCAAAATTAGCTAAAATTCTTTACAAATTTTACACTGTTTTCGCAATTTTTAGCTTCTTAATTTTACTTCCTGGTTGTAAATGATGACATCACGCTAGGAAATTACCATAGCAACAACACTGTACACTGGGCCAAAACTCATCTAATGTCACATTATTTTGATATGACAAATAAAAATAAATGTGAACACCTTTATTTTGTTGAATTAATGTTTAAAGGGTCAAAAAAGTCGTTTATTTTGTGTAAATGATGCATAACCTTTGTCTCCACACTGTGATGTCATCAGTTTGTTTACTTCCTGTATTTTTCAAGTTGTTTATCATCTTTTCTCCACAAACAGCGACCTGATCGGTGTAAAACTATAATTTTATTTACAACAGATATTAATACACTAAATAAAGTCAAAATTAGAAAATCATAGAAACCTGTCATACGCACTTTAAGAAGTTTCAATATTTTCGTTCATGATATTGTGAGAGACATGCTAAATTCCACTAATGTTGAAAGAAACATGATTAAGTAATTTACAGTTAAGACATGATTGGTTAATTGTAGAACATAATTGTTGGTAATTGCTTTAAACATGATTACTGTTACGGTTTGTGGTTCACACCCCCCATTGTTTTTTTGGTGTCATTTTGCAACGTTACTATAAAATACTGTTATTCACGAGTGTTGCATGAACGCCCCGCATTGTTCAGCCTGACGTGCCTTGAACGTGACTCGAGTTCAACAGTTTTTGACACAGCAGCGCAGGCTCGGGTCAGAGAGGGGAGCGGAAAATACCTTAATTTGAATTGTTGTGGCAAGATAAACATCCCTCGTGATTAAAGACGCCTCATCTCGTCTTCTGTGCCTGAAACAACTGCAACAAATTTTCTGGAATAATATATCGTGCATCAAAATATATAATCGTGACAGGGCTATTCGCTATTGGCTAGTCCACTCTTCAGAGAATAATCCACCACACATCAGATGAGGGCTCCCCCAGATTTACTTATGTACGAATAACTGCTGGAACAATATTTTTAGGACATTATTTTGCAGAGGTGGGGAATGTTTATTATTTAATTTTATTTTATCTATTTATTTTTATGGACAACGATAAGATTTGAGATTGGTATAATTTAGAGGTGAAATCTGAGACATTTCGAGTTTGTCACATGGAGCTTATTATAACTGAACTTTTTATGTAATGCGTTGTGTTTTTCCACACAAAATTATACATTACTTTATCAATTTTGGGTCAACGTTTAAGGCCATAGCAGCATAGATTAGTCTGGAAACTCCTTCAGTTCAGTTCCTTTGATTGAACCTTTAACGAGATTTGTCAATGATTCGGTTTACGTCGCTCGTCCTCGTCCTTTGTGACGGTTGCTATAGGTAACAGTTGTGGTATTACCTTCAACTATGTCATCTTTGTGCTCACGTTAAAGTCTATATGACAGGTTCTTATGAATTTCTGAGTTAGTTTGGTGGGAGGGCACCTGTGGTAAATATTTATTATAGTTTTACATTTGAAAGCTGCAGTTTGTGAATAAAATTTTGAAAAACATTAGTTTAAAATGGCAGGAAGTAGAGCTAAGTTGTAAAACAGAATCCCTCTGTGATGTCATCATTCAGCGACGTACCATTGAAATCAGACAATTTCAATTTTCTGTTTAAACCATAATTCAGCAAAATAAAGGCGTATTTTACTTATCAAATCATAACTATGGTGGAATTTATGTGGAATTTGACCCTTGTTTACAGTCTGGTTGCTATGGTAACAATTAACTGTCATATTTGTGCTCATTTTACCAGGAAGTGACATTATAAACTTTACAAAAACTGTCAAACTGGGGGCAAACAGGCAAACTGTTTAGTCAAATCTTAAATATAATCATGTTCACTACGTTTTAGTCAAATGCGTCGTTGTCATAGAAACTTGAAACTCAATGTGCATTTCACGACGTGGAGTCACCGCCTGGAATGGATTATCAAATGAATAGGCTGCGTTCACATTCCACCGTGTGATGATGTCATAACCTCAGAACAACAGCCACTTTTCCATATCAACTGCAATGGAAAATTTGGAAAATCCACAAATATTTGAAAAATATTTTTTTCTTTTAGTGATTAGACCTATAAGAACTCATTGTATTTCAACAAAATAACAATATTAATTTTAGCTGCCCACCATCTGCATAAAATATTATTGGTTGATGGATTGTTGTGATGTCACGTGAACACAACCTATTAAAATATTGTTTTTAGGATAAGATTCTACTTTAAAGTCTACTATATGACAGGTTAGACGACATGTTTGACTGAAACGTAGTGAACATGATTATATTATATATAAGATTTGACTCAACATTTGTACTGTGGCCTTGAAGGGCAAAACAAGCAAATTATACAACAAAGACAACAAAGAAAACATGCACCTAATTAAGAAAACATGCACCTAATTAAGAAAACACGCACCTAACTAAAAAAAAAACATGCACCTAACTAAAAAAAAACATGCACCTAACTAAGAAAACATGCATGTGTTTTTGAATGTGGGTGCGTGCTGTATAAATGTGTTTGTGTTTTGCCCTTTGGGGCTGCCGTAATTTTCCTATTCGTCCACATTTTGACAGTTTTTGTAAAGTTTAGAATGTTATCTGTGCTGGAGCAAGAGAGAGTTTACTTTATTAAAATACAAAAGAATCAGAAACATGGACTAGTTAGGCTTTGTGACAATAGTAATAGTAACAGTAGTACAGGCACAGACTCTTTAACTTAAAATTCACACGTTTCTCTGACTGAAGTTCACCAGGGTTTTACCAAAGGGGTTCTTGGTTCTCAATGGTTCTTACCACGACTGAGTCCAGCACCACGACCGAGCCAACCGACCTCACCCCCATCCCCGTCCTGCACCGGAAGGACTTCAAGAAACTGCCCGAATGGGACTTCGACGACCAGTACAGGACGGACCGAGAGAGACACAAGACCACACAGGTGAGAGACAGAACCACACAGGTGAGAGACAGGACCGTACGGGTGAGAGACAGGACCGCACAGGTGAGAGACAGGACCGCACAGGTGAGAGACAGGACCGCACATGTGAGAGACAGGACCGCACATGTGAGAGACAGGACCGCACAGGTGAGAGACAGGACCGCACAGGTGAGAGACAGGACCGCACAGGCGAGAGACAGGACCACACAGGCGAGAGACAGGACCACACAGGCGAGAGACAGGACCACACAGGTGAGAGACAGGACCACACAGGCGAGAGACAGGACCACACAGGTGAGAGACAGGACCGCACAGGTGAGAGACAGGACCGCACAGGTGAGAGACAGGACCACACAGGCGAGAGACAGGACCACACAGGCGAGAGACAGGACCGCACAGGTGAGAGACAGGACCACACAGGCGAGAGACAGGACCACACAGGCGAGAGACAGGACCACACAGGCGAGAGACAGGACCACACAGGCGAGAGACAGGACCACACAGGTGAGAGACAGGACCACACAGGCGAGAGACAGGACCACACAGGCGAGAGACAGGACCACACAGGTGAGAGACAGGACCACACCACACAGGTGAGAGACAGGACCACACCACACAGGTGAGAGACAGGACCACACAGGTGAGAGACAGGACCACACAGGCGAGAGACAGGACCACACAGGCGAGAGACAGGACCACACAGGCGAGAGACAGGACCACACCACACAGGTGAGAGACAGGACCACACAGGTGAGAGACAGGACCGCACAGGTGAGAGACAGGACCACACAGGTGAGAGACAGGACCACACAGGCGAGAGACAGGACCACACAGGTGAGAGACAGAACCACACAGGTGAGAGACAGGACCGTACGGGTGAGAGACAGGACCGCACAGGTGAGAGACAGGACCGCACAGGTGAGAGACAGGACCGCACATGTGAGAGACAGGACCGCACATGTGAGAGACAGGACCGCACAGGTGAGAGACAGGACCGCACAGGTGAGAGACAGGACCGCACAGGCGAGAGACAGGACCACACAGGCGAGAGACAGGACCACACAGGCGAGAGACAGGACCACACAGGTGAGAGACAGGACCACACAGGCGAGAGACAGGACCACACAGGTGAGAGACAGGACCGCACAGGTGAGAGACAGGACCGCACAGGTGAGAGACAGGACCACACAGGCGAGAGACAGGACCACACAGGCGAGAGACAGGACCGCACAGGTGAGAGACAGGACCACACAGGCGAGAGACAGGACCACACAGGCGAGAGACAGGACCACACAGGCGAGAGACAGGACCACACAGGCGAGAGACAGGACCACACAGGTGAGAGACAGGACCACACAGGCGAGAGACAGGACCACACAGGCGAGAGACAGGACCACACAGGTGAGAGACAGGACCACACCACACAGGTGAGAGACAGGACCACACCACACAGGTGAGAGACAGGACCACACAGGTGAGAGACAGGACCACACAGGCGAGAGACAGGACCACACAGGCGAGAGACAGGACCACACAGGCGAGAGACAGGACCACACCACACAGGTGAGAGACAGGACCTCACAGGTGAGAGACAGGACTGCACAGGTGAGAGACAGGACCACACAGGTGAGAGACAGGACCACACAGGCGAGAGACAGGACCACACAGGCGAGAGACAGGACCACACAGGCGAGAGACAGGACCCCACAGGTGAGAGACAGGACCACACAGGTGAGAGACGGGACCACACCACACAGGTGAGAGACAGGACCACACCACACAGGTGAGAGACAGGACCACACAGGTGAGAGACAGGACCACACAGGCGAGAGACAGGACCACACAGGCGAGAGACAGGACCACACAGGCGAGAGACAGGACCACACCACACAGGTGAGAGACAGGACCGCACAGGTGAGAGACAGGACCACACCACACAGGTGAGAGACAGGACCGCACAGGTGAGAGACAGGACCACACAGGTGAGAGACAGGACCACACAGGCGAGAGACAGGACCACACAGGCGAGAGACAGGACCACACCACACAGGTGAGAGACAGGACCACACCACACAGGTGAGAGACAGGACCACACAGGTGAGAGACAGGACCATACCACACAGGTGAGAGACAGGACCGCACAGGTGAGAGACAGGACCACACAGGTGAGAGACAGGACCACACAGGTGAGAGACAGGACCGCACAGGTGAGAGACAGGACCACACAGGTGAGAGACAGGACCACACAGGTGAGAGACAGGACCACACAGGTGAGAGACAGGACCACACAGGTGAGAGACAGGACCACACAGGCGAGAGACAGGACCACACAACACAGGTGAGAGACAGGACCACACAGGTGAGAGACAGGACCACACAGGCGAGAGACAGGACCACACAGGCGAGAGACAGGACCACACCACACAGGTGAGAGACAGGACCACACCACACAGGTGAGAGACAGGACCACACAGGTGAGAGACAGGACCACACCACACAGGTGAGAGACAGGACCACACAGGTGAGAGACAGGACCACACAGGTGAGAGACAGGACCACACAGGCGAGAGACAGGACCACACAGGCGAGAGACAGGACCACACCACACAGGTGAGAGACAGGACCACACAGGTGAGAGACAGGACCACACCACACAGGTGAGAGACAGGACCGCACAGGTGAGAGACAGGACCACACAGGTGAGAGACAGGACCACACAGGTGAGAGACAGGACCGCACAGGTGAGAGACAGGACCACACAGGTGAGAGACAGGACCCCACAGGTGAGAGACAGGACCGCACAGGTGAGAGACAGGACCACACAGGTGAGAGACAGGACCCCACAGGTGAGAGACAGGACCACACAGGTGAGAGACAGGACCCCACAGGTGAGAGACAGGACCGCACAGGTGAGAGACAGGACCGCACAGGTGAGAAACAGGACCACACAGGTGAGAGACAGGACCACACAGGCGAGAGACAGGACCACACAGGCGAGAGACAGGACCACACAGGCGAGAGACAGGACCACACAGGTGAGAGACAGGACCACACAGGTGAGAGACAGGACCACACAAGTGAGAGACAGGACCACACAGGTGAGAGACGGGACCACACCACACAGGTGAGAGACAGGACCACACCACACAGGTGAGAGACAGGACCACACAGGTGAGAGACAGGACCACACAGGCGAGAGACAGGACCACACAGGCGAGAGACAGGACCACACAGGCGAGAGACAGGACCACACCACACAGGTGAGAGACAGGACCACACCACACAGGTGAGAGACAGGACCGCACAGGTGAGAGACAGGACCACACCACACAGGTGAGAGACAGGACCGCACAGGTGAGAGACAGGACCACACCACACAGGTGAGAGACAGGACCGCACAGGTGAGAGACAGGACCACACCACACAGGTGAGAGACAGGACCGCACAGGTGAGAGACAGGACCACACAGGTGAGAGACAGGACCACACAGGCGAGAGACAGGACCACACAGGCGAGAGACAGGACCACACCACACAGGTGAGAGACAGGACCACACCACACAGGTGAGAGACAGGACCACACAGGTGAGAGACAGGACCACACCACACAGGTGAGAGACAGGACCGCACAGGTGAGAGACAGGACCACACAGGTGAGAGACAGGACCACACAGGTGAGAGACAGGACCACACAGGTGAGAGACAGGACCGCACAGGTGAGAGACAGGACCACACAGGTGAGAGACAGGACCACACAGGTGAGAGACAGGACCACACAGGTGAGAGACAGGACCACACAGGCGAGAGACAGGACCACACAGGTGAGAGACGGGACCACACCACACAGGTGAGAGACAGGACCACACAGGTGAGAGACAGGACCACACAGGCGAGAGACAGGACCACACAGGCGAGAGACAGGACCACACCACACAGGTGAGAGACAGGACCACACCACACAGGTGAGAGACAGGACCACACAGGTGAGAGACAGGACCACACCACACAGGTGAGAGACAGGACCACACAGGTGAGAGACAGGACCACACAGGTGAGAGACAGGACCACACAGGCGAGAGACAGGACCACACAGGCGAGAGACAGGACCACACCACACAGGTGAGAGACAGGACCACACAGGTGAGAGACAGGACCACACCACACAGGTGAGAGACAGGACCGCACAGGTGAGAGACAGGACCACACAGGTGACAGACAGGACCGCACAGGTGAGAGACAGGACCCCACAGGTGAGAGACAGGACCGCACAGGTGAGAGACAGGACCGCACAGGTGAGAAACAGGACCACACAGGTGAGAGACAGGACCCCACAGGTGAGAGACAGGACCGCACAGGTGAGAGACAGGACCGCACAGGTGAGAGACAGGACCACACAGGTGAGAGACAGGACCACACAGGCGAGAGACAGGACCACACAGGCGAGAGACAGGACCACACCACACAGGTGAGAGACAGGACCACACAGGTGAGAGACAGGACCACACCACACAGGTGAGAGACAGGACCACACAGGTGAGAGACAGGACCCCACAGGTGAGAGACAGGACCGCACAGGTGAGAGACAGGACCGCACAGGTGAGAAACAGGACCACACAGGTGAGAGACAGGACCCCACAGGTGAGAGACAGGACCGCACAGGTGAGAGACAGGACCGCACAGGTGAGAGACAAGACCACACAGGTGAGAGACAGGACCACACAGGCGAGAGACAGGACCACACAGGCGAGAGACAGGACCACACAGGTGAGAGACAGGACCACACAGGTGAGAGACAGGACCACACAGGAGAGAGACAGGACCACACAGGCGAGAGACAGGACCACACAGGCGAGAGACGGGACCACACAGGTGAGAGACAGGACCACACAAGTGAGAGACAGGACCACACAGGTGAGAGACGGGACCACACAGGCGAGAGACAGGACCACACAGGCGAGAGACAGGACCACACAGGCGAGAGACAGGACCACACAGGCGAGAGACAGGACCACACCACACAGGTGAGAGACAGGACCACACAGGTGAGAGACAGGACCACACAGGCGAGAGACAGGACCACACAGGCGAGAGACAGGACCACACAGGCGAGAGACAGGACCACACCACACAGGTGAGAGACAGGACCACACCACACAGGTGAGAGACAGGACCGCACAGGTGAGAGACAGGACCACACCACACAGGTGAGAGACAGGACCGCACAGGTGAGAGACAGGACCACACAGGTGAGAGACAGGACCACACAGGCGAGAGACAGGACCACACAGGCGAGAGACAGGACCACACCACACAGGTGAGAGACAGGACCACACCACACAGGTGAGAGACAGGACCACACAGGTGAGAGACAGGACCACACCACACAGGTGAGAGACAGGACCGCACAGGTGAGAGACAGGACCACACAGGTGAGAGACAGGACCACACAGGTGAGAGACAGGACCGCACAGGTGAGAGACAGGACCACACAGGTGAGAGACAGGACCACACAGGTGAGAGACAGGACCACACAGGTGAGAGACAGGACCACACAGGCGAGAGACAGGACCACACAGGTGAGAGACGGGACCACACCACACAGGTGAGAGACAGGACCACACAGGTGAGAGACAGGACCACACAGGCGAGAGACAGGACCACACAGGCGAGAGACAGGACCACACCACACAGATGAGAGACAGGACCACACCACACAGGTGAGAGACAGGACCACACAGGTGAGAGACAGGACCACACCACACAGGTGAGAGACAGGACCACACAGGTGAGAGACAGGACCACACAGGTGAGAGACAGGACCACACAGGCGAGAGACAGGACCACACAGGCGAGAGACAGGACCACACCACACAGGTGAGAGACAGGACCACACAGGTGAGAGACAGGACCACACCACACAGGTGAGAGACAGGACCGCACAGGTGAGAGACAGGACCACACAGGTGAGAGACAGGACCGCACAGGTGAGAGACAGGACCGCACAGGTGAGAGACAGGACCGCACAGGTGAGAGACAGGACCCCACAGGTGAGAGACAGGACCGCACAGGTGAGAGACAGGACCACACAGGTGAGAGACAGGACCCCACAGGTGAGAGACAGGACCACACAGGTGAGAGACAGGACCCCACAGGTGAGAGACAGGACCGCACAGGTGAGAGACAGGACCGCACAGGTGAGAAACAGGACCACACAGGTGAGAGACAGGACCCCACAGGTGAGAGACAGGACCGCACAGGTGAGAGACAGGACCGCACAGGTGAGAGACAGGACCACACAGGTGAGAGACAGGACCACACAGGCGAGAGACAGGACCACACAGGCGAGAGACAGGACCACACCACACAGGTGAGAGACAGGACCACACCACACAGGTGAGAGACAGGACCACACAGGTGAGAGACAGGACCACACCACACAGGTGAGAGACAGGACCGCACAGGTGAGAGACAGGACCACACAGGTGAGAGACAGGACCACACAGGTGAGAGACAGGACCGCACAGGTGAGAGACAGGACCACACAGGTGAGAGACAGGACCACACAGGTGAGAGACAGGACCACACAGGCGAGAGACAGGACCACACAGGCGAGAGACAGGACCACACAGGTGAGAGACGGGACCACACCACACAGGTGAGAGACAGGACCACACAGGTGAGAGACAGGACCACACAGGCGAGAGACAGGACCACACAGGCGAGAGACAGGACCACACCACACAGGTGAGAGACAGGACCACACCACACAGGTGAGAGTCAGGACCGCACAGGTGAGAGACAGGACCACACCACACAGGTGAGAGACAGGACCGCACAAGTGAGAGACAGGACCACACAGGTGAGAGACAGGACCACACAGGCGAGAGACAGGACCACACAGGCGAGAGACAGGACCACACCACACAGGTGAGAGACAGGACCACACAGGTGAGAGACAGGACCGCACAGGTGAGAGACAGGACCGCACAGGTGAGAGACAGGACCGCACAGGTGAGAGACAGGACCGCACAGGTGAGAGACAGGACCCCACAGGTGAGAGACGGGACCACACAGGTGAGAGACGGGACCACACAGGTGAGAGACAGGACCACACAGGTGAGAGACAGGACCACACAGGCGAGAGACAGGACCCCACAGGTGAGAGACAGGACCACACAGGTGAGAGACGGGACCACACCACACAGGTGAGAGACAGGACCACACCACACAGGTGAGAGACAGGACCACACCACACAGGTGAGAGACAGGACCACACAGGTGAGAGACAGGACCACACAGGCGAGAGACAGGACCACACAGGCGAGAGACAGGACCACACAGGCGAGAGACAGGACCACACCACACAGGTGAGAGACAGGACCACACCACACAGGTGAGAGACAGGACCGCACAGGTGAGAGACAGGACCACACCACACAGGTGAGAGACAGGACCGCACAGGTGAGAGACAGGACCACACAGGTGAGAGACAGGACCACACAGGCGAGAGACAGGACCACACAGGCGAGAGACAGGACCACACCACACAGGTGAGAGACAGGACCACACCACACAGGTGAGAGACAGGACCACACAGGTGAGAGACAGGACCACACCACACAGGTGAGAGACAGGACCGCACAGGTGAGAGACAGGACCACACAGGTGAGAGACAGGACCGCACAGGTGAGAGACAGGACCACACAGGTGAGAGACAGGACCACACAGGTGAGAGACAGGACCACACAGGTGAGAGACAGGACCACACAGGTGAGAGACAGGACCACACAGGCGAGAGACAGGACCACACAGGTGAGAGACGGGACCACACCACACAGGTGAGAGACAGGACCACACAGGTGAGAGACAGGACCACACAGGCGAGAGACAGGACCACACAGGCGAGACAGGACCACACCACACAGGTGAGAGACAGGACCACACCACACAGGTGAGAGACAGGACCACACAGGTGAGAGACAGGACCACACCACACAGGTGAGAGACAGGACCACACAGGTGAGAGACAGGACCACACAGGTGAGAGACAGGACCACACAGGCGAGAGACAGGACCACACAGGCGAGAGACAGGACCACACCACACAGGTGAGAGACAGGACCACACAGGTGAGAGACAGGACCACACCACACAGGTGAGAGACAGGACCGCACAGGTGAGAGACAGGACCACACAGGTGAGAGACAGGACCACACAGGTGAGAGACAGGACCGCACAGGTGAGAGACAGGACCACACAGGTGAGAGACAGGACCCCACAGGTGAGAGACAGGACCGCACAGGTGAGAGACAGGACCACACAGGTGAGAGACAGGACCACACAGGTGAGAGACAGGACCACACAGGTGAGAGACAGGACCCCACAGGTGAGAGACAGGAGCGGACAGGTGAGAGACAGGACCACAGGTGAGAGACAGGACCACACAGGTGAGAGACAGGACCCCACAGGTGAGAGACAGGACCGCACAGGTGAGAGACAGGACCACACAGGTGAGAGACAGGACCACACAGGTGAGAGACAGGACCACACAGGCGAGAGACAGGACCACACAGGCGAGAGACAGGACCACACAGGCGAGAGACAGGACCACACAGGTGAGAGACAGGACCACACAGGCGAGAGACAGGACCACACAGGCGAGAGACGGGACCACACAGGTGAGAGACGGGACCACACAGGTGAGAGACAGGACCACACAAGTGAGAGACAGGACCACACAGGTGAGAGACAGGACCACACAGGCGAGAGACAGGACCACACAGGCGAGAGACAGGACCCCACAGGTGAGAGACAGGACCACACAGGTGAGAGACGGGACCACACCACACAGGTGAGAGACAGGACGAGAGACAGGACCCCACAGGTGAGAGACAGGACCCCACCACACAGGTGAGAGACAGGACCACACAGGTGAGAGACAGGACCACACAGGCGAGAGACAGGACCACACAGGCGAGAGACAGGACCACACAGGCGAGAGACAGGACCACACCACACAGGTGAGAGACAGGACCACACCACACAGGTGAGAGACAGGACCGCACAGGTGAGAGACAGGACCACACCACACAGGTGAGAGACAGGACCACACAGGTGAGAGACAGGACCACACAGGTGAGAGACAGGACCACACAGGCGAGAGACAGGACCACACAGGCGAGAGACAGGACCACACCACACAGGTGAGAGACAGGACCACACCACACAGGTGAGAGACAGGACCACACAGGTGAGAGACAGGACCACACCACACAGGTGAGAGACAGGACCGCACAGGTGAGAGACAGGACCACACAGGTGAGAGACAGGACCACACAGGTGAGAGACAGGACCGCACAGGTGAGAGACAGGACCACACAGGTGAGAGACAGGACCACACAGGTGAGAGACAGGACCACACAGGTGAGAGACAGGACCACACAGGCGAGAGACAGGACCACACAGGTGTGAGACGGGACCACACCACACAGGTGAGAGACAGGACCACACAGGTGAGAGACAGGACCACACAGGCGAGAGACAGGACCACACAGGCGAGAGACAGGACCACACCACACAGGTGAGAGACAGGACCACACCACACAGGTGAGAGACAGGACCACACAGGTGAGAGACAGGACCACACCACACAGGTGAGAGACAGGACCACACAGGTGAGAGACAGGACCACACAGGTGAGAGACAGGACCACACAGGCGAGAGACAGGACCACACAGGCGAGAGACAGGACCACACCACACAGGTGAGAGACAGGACCGCACAGGTGAGAGACAGGACCACACCACACAGGTGAGAGACAGGACCACAGGTGAGAGACAGGACCACACAGGTGAGAGACAGGACCACACAGGTGAGAGACAGGACCGCACAGGTGAGAGACAGGACCACACAGGTGAGAGACAGGACCCCACAGGTGAGAGACAGGACCGCACAGGTGAGAGACAGGACCACACAGGTGAGAGACAGGACCCCACAGGTGAGAGACAGGACCACACAGGTGAGAGACAGGACCCCACAGGTGAGAGACAGGACCGCACAGGTGAGAGACAGGACCGCACAGGTGAGAAACAGGACCACACAGGTGAGAGACAGGACCCCACAGGTGAGAGACAGGACCACACAGGTGAGAGACAGGACCGCACAGGTGAGAGACAGGAACACACAGGCGAGAGACAGGACCACACAGGCGAGAGACAGGACCACACAGGCGAGAGACAGGACCGCACAGGTGAGAGACAGGACCGCACAGGTGAGAGACAGGACCACACAGGTGAGAGACAGGACCACACAGGCGAGAGACAGGACCACACAGGCGAGAGACAGGACCACACCACACAGGTGAGAGACAGGACCACACCACACAGGTGAGAGACAGGACCACACAGGTGAGAGACAGGACCACACCACACAGGTGAGAGACAGGACCGCACAGGTGAGAGACAGGACCACACAGGTGAGAGACAGGACCGCACAGGTGAGAGACAGGACCACACAGGTGAGAGACAGGACCACACAGGTGAGAGACAGGACCACACAGGTGAGAGACAGGACCACACAGGCGAGAGACAGGACCACACAGGCGAGAGACAGGACCACACAGGTGAGAGACAGGACCACACCACACAGGTGAGAGACAGGACCACACAGGTGAGAGACAGGACCACACAGGCGAGAGACAGGACCACACAGGCGAGAGACAGGACCACACCACACAGGTGAGAGACAGGACCACACCACACAGGTGAGAGACAGGACCGCACAGGTGAGAGACAGGACCACACCACACAGGTGAGAGACAGGACCGCACAGGTGAGAGACAGGACCACACAGGTGAGAGACAGGACCACACCACACAGGTGAGAGACAGGACCGCACAGGTGAGAGACAGGACCACACAGGTGAGAGACAGGACCACACAGGCGAGAGACAGGACCACACCACACAGGTGAGAGACAGGACCACACAGGTGAGAGACAGGACCACACCACACAGGTGAGAGACAGGACCACACAGGTGAGAGACAGGACCACACAGGTGAGAGACAGGACCCCACAGGTGAGAGACAGGACCACACAGGCGAGAGACAGGACCACACAGGTGAGAGACAGGACCACACAGGTGAGAGACAGGACCACACAGGTGAGAGACAGGACCACACAGGTGAGAGACAGGACCACACAGGCGAGAGACAGGACCACACAGGCGAGAGACAGGACCACACAGGCGAGAGACAGGACCACACAGGCGAGAGACAGGACCACACAGGCGAGAGACAGGACCACACACAGGTGAGAGACAGGACCACACAGGTGAGAGACAGGACCACACAGGCGAGAGACAGGACCACACAGGCGAGAGACAGGACCACACCACACAGGTGAGAGACAGGACCACACCACACAGGTGAGAGACAGGACCACACAGGTGAGAGACAGGACCACACCACACAGGTGAGAGACAGGACCACACAGGTGAGAGACAGGACCACACAGGTGAGAGACAGGACCGCACAGGTGAGAGACAGGACCCCAGGTGAGAGACAGGACCGCACAGGTGAGAGACAGGACCACACAGGTGAGAGACAGGACCACACAGGTGAGAGACAGGACCACACAGGCGAGAGACAGGACCACACAGGTGAGAGACAGGACCACACCACACAGGTGAGAGACAGGACCACACAGGTGAGAGACAGGACCACACAGGCGAGAGACAGGACCACACAGGCGAGAGACAGGACCACACCACACAGGCGAGAGACAGGACCACACAGGTGAGAGACAGGACCACACCACACAGGTGAGAGACAGGACCGCACAGGTGAGAGACAGGACCACACAGGTGAGAGACAGGACCACACAGGCGAGAGACAGGACCACACAGGCGAGAGACAGGACCACACCACACAGGTGAGAGACAGGACCACACAGGTGAGAGACAGGACCACACCACACAGGTGAGAGACAGGACCACACAGGTGAGAGACAGGACCACACAGGTGAGAGACAGGACCACACAGGTGAGAGACAGGACCACACAGGTGAGAGACAGGACCACACAGGCGAGAGACAGGACCACACAGGCGAGAGACAGGACCACACAGGCGAGAGACAGGACCACACAGGTGAGAGACGGGACCACACCACACAGGTGAGAGACAGGACCACACAGGTGAGAGACAGGACCACACAGGCGAGAGACAGGACCACACAGGCGAGAGACAGGACCACACCACACAGGTGAGAGACAGGACCACACAGGTGAGAGACAGGACCACACAGGCGAGAGACAGGACCCCACAGGTGAGAGACAGGACCGCACAGGTGAGAGACAGGACCACACAGGTGAGAGACAGGACCACACAGGCGAGAGACAGGACCACACAGGCGAGAGACAGGACCACACAGGTGAGAGACGGGACCACACCACACAGGTGAGAGACAGGACCACACAGGTGAGAGACAGGACCACACAGGCGAGAGACAGGACCACACAGGCGAGAGACAGGACCACACCACACAGGCGAGAGACAGGACCACACAGGTGAGAGACAGGACCACACCACACAGGTGAGAGACAGGACCGCACAGGTGAGAGACAGGACCACACAGGTGAGAGACAGGACCACACAGGCGAGAGACAGGACCACACAGGCGAGAGACAGGACCACACCACACAGGTGAGAGACAGGACCACACAGGTGAGAGACAGGACCACACCACACAGGTGAGAGACAGGACCACACAGGTGAGAGACAGGACCGCACAGGTGAGAGACAGGACCACACAGGTGAGAGACAGGACCACACAGGTGAGAGACAGGACCACACAGGCGAGAGACAGGACCACACAGGCGAGAGACAGGACCACACAGGCGAGAGACAGGACCACACAGGTGAGAGACGGGACCACACCACACAGGTGAGAGACAGGACCACACAGGTGAGAGACAGGACCACACAGGCGAGAGACAGGACCACACAGGCGAGAGACAGGACCACACCACACAGGTGAGAGACAGGACCACACAGGTGAGAGACAGGACCACACAGGTGAGAGACAGGACCACACAGGTGAGAGACAGGACCACACAGGCGAGAGACAGGACCACACAGGCGAGAGACAGGACCACACAGGCGAGAGACGGGACCACACAGGTGAGAGACAGGACCACACAAGTGAGAGACAGGACCACACAGGTGAGAGACAGGACCACACAGGCGAGAGACAGGACCACACAGGCGAGAGACAGGACCCCACAGGTTAGAGACAGGACCACACAGGTGAGACAGGACCACACCACACAGGTGAGAGACAGGACCACACCACACAGGTGAGAGACAGGACCACACAGGTGAGAGACAGGACCACACAGGCGAGAGACAGGACCACACAGGCGAGAGACAGGACCACACAGGCGAGAGACAGGACCACACCACACAGGTGAGAGACAGGACCACACCACACAGGTGAGAGACAGGACCGCACAGGTGAGAGACAGGACCACACCACACAGGTGAGAGACAGGACCGCACAGGTGAGAGACAGGACCACACAGGTGAGAGACAGGACCACACAGGCGAGACAGGACCACACAGGCGAGAGACAGGACCACACCGCACAGGTGAGAGACAGGACCACACCACACAGGTGAGAGACAGGACCACACAGGTGAGAGACAGGACCACACCACACAGGTGAGAGACAGGACCGCACAGGTGAGAGACAGGAACACACAGGTGAGAGACAGGACCACACAGGTGAGAGACAGGACTGCACAGGTGAGAGACAGGACCACACAGGTGAGAGACAGGACCACACAGGTGAGAGACAGGACCACACAGGTGAGAGACAGGACCACACAGGCGAGAGACAGGACCACACAGGTGAGAGACGGGACCACACCACACAGGTGAGAGACAGGACCACACAGGTGAGAGACAGGACCACACAGGCGAGAGACAGGACCACACAGGCGAGAGACAGGACCACACCACACAGGTGAGAGACAGGACCACACCACACAGGTGAGAGACAGGACCGCACAGGTGAGAGACAGGACCACACAGGTGAGAGACAGGACCACACAGGCGAGAGACAGGACCACACAGGCGAGAGACAGGACCACACCACACAGGTGAGAGACAGGACCACACAGGTGAGAGACAGGACCACACCACACAGGTGAGAGACATGACCGCACAGGTGAGAGACAGGACCACACAGGTGAGAGACAGGACCACACAGGTGAGAGACAGGACCGCACAGGGTGAGAGACAGGACCACACAGGTGAGAGACAGGACCCCACAGGTGAGAGACAGGACCGCACAGGTGAGAGACAGGACCACACAGGTGAGAGACAGGACCCCACACGTGAGAGAGAGGACCACACAGGTGAGAGACAGGACCCCACAGGTGAGAGACAGGACCACACAGGTGAGAGACAGGACCGCACAGGTGAGAAACAGGACCACACAGGTGAGAGACAGGACCCCACAGGTGAGAGACAGGACCGCACAGGTGAGAGACAGGACCGCACAGGTGAGAGACAGGACCACACAGGTGAGAGACAGGACCACACAGGCGAGAGACAGGACCACACAGGCGAGAGACAGGACCACACCACACAGGTGAGAGACAGGACCACACAGGTGAGAGACAGGACCACACCACACAGGTGAGAGACAGGACCGCACAGGTGAGAGACAGGACCACACAGGTGAGAGACAGGACCACACAGGTGAGAGACAGGACCGCACAGGTGAGAGACAGGACCACACAGGTGAGAGACAGGACCACACAGGTGAGAGACAGGACCACACAGGTGAGAGACAGGACCACACAGGCGAGAGACAGGACCACACAGGCGAGAGACAGGACCACACAGGTGAGAGACGGGACCACACCACACAGGTGAGAGACAGGACCACACAGGTGAGAGACAGGACCACACAGGCGAGAGACAGGACCACACAGGCGAGAGACAGGACCACACCACACAGGTGAGAGACAGGACCACACCACACAGGTGAGAGACAGGACCGCACAGGTGAGAGACAGGACCACACCACACAGGTGAGAGACAGGACCGCACAGGTGAGAGACAGGACCACACAGGTGAGAGACAGGACCACACCACACAGGTGAGAGACAGGACCGCACAGGTGAGAGACAGGACCACACAGGTGAGAGACAGGACCACACAGGCGAGAGACAGGACCACACCACACAGGTGAGAGACAGGACCACACAGGTGAGAGACAGGACCACACCACACAGGTGAGAGACAGGACCAGGTGAGAGACAGGACCGCACAGGTGAGAGACAGGACCCCACAGGTGAGAGACAGGACCACACAGGCGAGAGACAGGACCACACAGGTGAGAGACAGGACCACACAGGTGAGAGACAGGACCACACAGGTGAGAGACAGGACCACACAGGTGAGAGACAGGACCACACAGGCGAGAGACAGGACCACACAGGCGAGAGACAGGACCACACAGGCGAGAGACAGGACCACACAGGCGAGAGACAGGACCACACAGGCGAGAGACAGGACCCCACAGGTGAGAGACAGGACCACACAGGTGAGAGACAGGACCACACAGGTGAGAGACAGGACCACACAGGCGAGAGACAGGACCACACCACACAGATGAGAGACAGGACCACACCACACAGGTGAGAGACAGGACCACACAGGTGAGACAGGACCACACCACACAGGTGAGAGACAGGACCACACAGGTGAGAGACAGGACCACACAGGTGAGAGACAGGACCGCACAGGTGAGAGACAGGACCACACAGGTGAGAGACAGGACCGCACAGGTGAGAGACAGGACCACACAGGTGAGAGACAGGACCACACAGGCGAGAGACAGGACCACACAGGCGAGAGACAGGACCACACAGGTGAGAGACAGGACCACACCACACAGGTGAGAGACAGGACCACACAGGTGAGAGACAGGACCACACAGGAGAGAGACAGGACCACACAGGCGAGAGACAGGACCACACCACACAGGCGAGAGACAGGACCACACAGGTGAGAGACAGGACCACACCACACAGGTGAGAGACAGGACCACGCACAGGTGAGAGACAGGACCACACAGGTGAGAGACAGGACCACACAGGCGAGAGACAGGACCACACAGGCGAGAGACAGGACCACACCACACAGGTGAGAGACAGGACCACACAGGTGAGAGACAGGACCACACCACACAGGTGAGAGACAGGACCACACAGGTGAGAGACAGGACCGCACAGGTGAGAGACAGGACCACACAGGTGAGAGACAGGACCACACAGGTGAGAGACAGGACCACACAGGCGAGAGACAGGACCACACAGGCGAGAGACAGGACCACACAGGTGAGACAGGACCACACCACACAGGTGAGAGACAGGACCACACAGGTGAGAGACAGGACCACACAGGCGAGAGACAGGACCACACAGGCGAGAGACAGGACCACACCACACAGGTGAGAGACAGGACCACACAGGTGAGAGACAGGACCACACAGGTGAGAGACAGGACCACACAGGTGAGAGACAGGACCACACAGGCGAGAGACAGGACCACACAGGCGAGAGACAGGACCACACAGGTGAGAGACGGGACCACACAGGTGAGAGACAGGACCACACAAGTGAGAGACAGGACCACACAGGTGAGAGACAGGACCACACAGGCGAGAGACAGGACCACACAGGTGAGAGACAGGACCCCACAGGTGAGAGACAGGACCCCACAGGTGAGAGACAGGACCACACCACACAGGTGAGAGACAGGACCACACCACACAGGTGAGAGACAGGACCACACAGGTGAGAGACAGGACCACACAGGCGAGAGACAGGACCACACAGGCGAGAGACAGGACCACACAGGCGAGAGACAGGACCACACCACACAGGTGAGAGACAGGACCACACCACACAGGTGAGAGACAGGACCGCACAGGTGAGAGACAGGACCACACCACACAGGTGAGAGACAGGACCGCACAGGTGAGAGACAGGACCACACAGGTGAGAGACAGGACCACACAGGCGAGAGACAGGACCACACAGGCGAGAGACAGGACCACACCACACAGGTGAGAGACAGGACCACACCACACAGGTGAGAGACAGGACTACACAGGTGAGAGACAGGACCACACCACACAGGTGAGAGACAGGACCGCACAGGTGAGAGACAGGAACACACAGGTGAGAGACAGGACCACACAGGTGAGAGACAGGACCGCACAGGTGAGAGACAGGACCACACAGGTGAGAGACAGGACCACACAGGTGAGAGACAGGACCACACAGGTGAGAGACAGGACCACACAGGCGAGAGACAGGAATCACACAGGTGAGAGACGGGACCACACCACACAGGTGAGAGACAGGACCACACAGGTGAGAGACAGGACCACACAGGCGAGAGACAGGACCACACAGGCGAGAGACAGGACCACACCACACAGGTGAGAGACAGGACCACACCACACAGGTGAGAGACAGGACCGCACAGGTGAGAGACAGGACCACACAGGTGAGAGACAGGACCACACAGGCGAGAGACAGGACCACACCACACAGGTGAGAGACAGGACCACACAGGTGAGAGACAGGACCACACCACACAGGTGAGAGACATGACCACACAGGTGAGAGACAGGACCACACAGGTGAGAGACAGGACCACACAGGTGAGAGACAGGACCGCACAGGTGAGAGACAGGACCACACAGGTGAGAGACAGGACCCCACAGGTGAGAGACAGGACCGCACAGGTGAGAGACAGGACCACACAGGTGAGAGACAGGACCCCACACGTGAGAGAGAGGACCACACAGGTGAGAGACAGGACCCCACAGGTGAGAGACAGGACCGCACAGGTGAGAGACAGGACCACACAGGTGAGAGACAGGACCCCACAGGTGAGAGACAGGACCGCACAGGTGAGAGACAGGACCGCACAGGTGAGAGACAGGACCACACAGGTGAGAGACAGGACCACACAGGCGAGAGACAGGACCACACAGGCGAGAGACAGGACCACACCACACAGGTGAGAGACAGGACCACACAGGTGAGAGACAGGACCACACCACACAGGTGAGAGACAGGACCGCACAGGTGAGAGACAGGACCACACAGGTGAGAGACAGGACCACACAGGCGAGAGACAGGACCACACAGGCGAGAGACAGGACCACACAGGCGAGAGACAGGACCACACCACACAGGTGAGAGACAGGAACACACAGGTGAGAGACAGGACCACACAGGCGAGAGACAGGACCACACAGGCGAGAGACAGGACCACACCACACAGGTGAGAGACAGGACCACACCACACAGGTGAGAGACAGGACCACACAGGTGAGAGACAGGACCACACCACACAGGTGAGAGACAGGACCGCACAGGTGAGAGACAGGACCACACAGGTGAGAGACAGGACCACACAGGCGAGAGACAGGACCACACCACACAGGCGAGAGACAGGACCACACCACACAGGTGAGAGACAGGACCACACAGGTGAGAGACAGGACCACACCACACAGGTGAGAGACAGGACCACACAGGTGAGAGACAGGACCACACAGGTGAGAGACAGGACCACACAGGTGAGAGACAGGACCACACAGGCGAGAGACAGGACCACACAGGCGAGAGACAGGACCACACCACACAGGTGAGAGACAGGACCACACCACACAGGTGAGAGACAGGACCACACAGGTGAGAGACAGGACCACACCACACAGGTGAGAGACAGGACCGCACAGGTGAGAGACAGGACCACACAGGTGAGAGACAGGACCACACAGGTGAGAGACAGGACCGCACAGGTGAGAGACAGGACCACACAGGTGAGAGACAGGACCACACAGGTGAGAGACAGGACCACACAGGTGAGAGACAGGACCACACAGGCGACAGGACCACACAGGTGAGAGACAGGACCGCACAGGTGAGAGACAGGACCACACAGGCGAGAGACAGGACCACACAGGCGAGAGACAGGACCACACAGGTGAGAGACAGGACCACACAGGCGAGAGACAGGACCACACAGGCGAGAGACAGGACCACACAGGCGAGAGACAGGACCACACAGGTGAGAGACGGGACCACACAGGTGAGAGACAGGACCACACAAGTGAGAGACAGGACCACACAGGCGAGAGACAGGACCACACAGGCGAGAGACAGGACCACACCACACAGGTGAGAGACAGGACCACACCACACAGGTGAGAGACAGGACCACACAGGTGAGAGACAGGACCACACCACACAGGTGAGAGACAGGACCGCACAGGTGAGAGACAGGACCACACAGGTGAGAGACAGGACCACACAGGTGAGAGACAGGACCGCAGAGGTGAGAGACAGGACCACACAGGTGAGAGACAGGACCACACAGGTGAGAGACAGGACCACACAGGTGAGAGACAGGACCACACAGGCGAGAGACAGGACCACACAGGCGAGAGACAGGACCACACAGGTGAGAGACAGGACCACACAGGTGAGAGACAGGACCACACAGGCGAGAGACAGGACCACACAGGCGAGAGACAGGACCACACCACACAGGTGAGAGACAGGACCACACCACACAGGTGAGAGACAGGACCGCACAGGTGAGAGACAGGACCACACCACACAGGTGAGAGACAGGACCGCACAGTTGAGAGACAGGACCACACCACACAGGTGAGAGACAGGACCGCACAGGTGAGAGACAGGACCACACAGGTGAGAGACAGGACCACACAGGCGAGAGACAGGACCACACAGGCGAGACAGGACCACACAGGTGAGAGACAGGACCACACAGGTGAGAGACAGGACCACACAGGCGAGAGACAGGACCACACAGGCGAGACAGGACCACACAGGTGAGAGACGGGACCACACAGGTGAGAGACAGGACCACACAAGTGAGAGACAGGACCACACAGGCGAGAGACAGGACCACACAGGCGAGAGACAGGACCACACAGGCGAGAGACAGGACCCCACAGGTGAGAGACAGGACCACACCACACAGGTGAGAGACGGGACCACACCACACAGGTGAGAGACAGGACCACACCACACAGTTGAGAGACAGGACCACACAGGTGAGAGACAGGACCGCACAGGTGAGAGACAGGACCACACAGGTGAGAGACAGGACCACACAGGTGAGAGACAGGACCACACAGGTGAGAGACAGGACCATACAGGTGAGAGACAGGACCACACAGGCGAGAGACAGGACCACACAGGCGAGAGACAGGACCACACAGGTGAGAGACGGGACCACACCACACAGGTGAGAGACAGGACCACACCACACAGGTGAGAGACAGGACCACACCACACAGGTGAGAGACAGGACCACACAGGTGAGAGACAGGACCACACAGGCGAGAGACAGGACCACACAGGCGAGAGACAGGACCACACAGGCGAGAGACAGGACCACACCACACAGGTGAGAGACAGGACCACACAGGCGAGAGACAGGACCACACCACACAGGCGAGAGACAGGACCACACCACACAGGTGAGAGACAGGACCACACAGGTGAGAGACAGGACCACACCACACAGGTGAGAGACAGGACCACACAGGTGAGAGACAGGACCACACAGGTGAGAGACAGGACCACACAGGTGAGAGACAGGACCACACAGGCGAGAGACAGGACCACACAGGCGAGAGACAGGACCACACCACACAGGTGAGAGACAGGACCACACCACACAGGTGAGAGACAGGACCACACAGGTGAGAGACAGGACCACACCACACAGGTGAGAGACAGGACCGCACAGGTGAGAGACAGGACCACACAGGTGAGAGACAGGACCACACAGGTGAGAGACAGGACCGCACAGGTGAGAGACAGGACCACACAGGTGAGAGACAGGACCACACAGGTGAGAGACAGGACCACACAGGTGAGAGACAGGACCACACAGGCGACAGGACCACACAGGTGAGAGACAGGACCGCACAGGTGAGAGACAGGACCACACAGGCGAGAGACAGGACCACACAGGCGAGAGACAGGACCACACAGGTGAGAGACAGGACCACACAGGCGAGAGACAGGACCACACAGGCGAGAGACAGGACCACACACACAGGTGAGAGACAGGACCACACAGGTGAGAGACAGGACCACACAGGTGAGAGACAGGACCACACAAGTGAGAGACAGGACCACACAGGCGAGAGACAGGACCACACAGGCGAGAGACAGGACCACACCACACAGGTGAGAGACAGGACCACACCACACAGGTGAGAGACAGGACCACACAGGTGAGAGACAGGACCACACCACACAGGTGAGAGACAGGACCGCACAGGTGAGATAACAGGACCACACAGGTGAGAGACAGGACCACACAGGTGAGAGACAGGACCGCAGAGGTGAGAGACAGGACCACACAGGTGAGAGACAGGACCACACAGGTGAGAGACAGGACCACACAGGTGAGAGACAGGACCACACAGGCGAGAGACAGGACCACACAGGCGAGAGACAGGACCGCACAGGTGAGAGACAGGACCACACAGGTGAGAGACAGGACCACACAGGCGAGAGACAGGACCACACAGGCGAGAGACAGGACCACACCACACAGGTGAGAGACAGGACCACACCACACAGGTGAGAGACAGGACCGCACAGGTGAGAGACAGGACCACACCACACAGGTGAGAGACAGGACCGCACAGTTGAGAGACAGGACCACACCACACAGGTGAGAGACAGGACCGCACAGGTGAGAGACAGGACCACACAGGTGAGAGACAGGACCACACAGGCGAGAGACAGGACCACACAGGCGAGAGACAGGACCACACAGGTGAGAGACAGGACCACACAGGTGAGAGACAGGACCACACAGGCGAGAGACAGGACCACACAGGCGAGAGACAGGACCACACAGGTGAGAGACGGGACCACACAGGTGAGAGACAGGACCACACAAGTGAGAGACAGGACCACACAGGCGAGAGACAGGACCACACAGGCGAGAGACAGGACCACACAGGTGAGAGACAGGACCCCACAGCAAAGAGACAGGACCACACCACACAGGTGAGAGACAGGACCACACCACACAGGTGAGAGACAGGACCACACCACACAGTTGAGAGACAGGACCACACAGGTGAGAGACAGGACCGCACAGGTGAGAGACAGGACCACACAGGTGAGAGACAGGACCACACAGGTGAGAGACAGGACCACACAGGTGAGAGACAGGACCACACAGGTGAGAGACAGGACCACACAGGCGAGAGACAGGACCACACAGGCGAGAGACAGGACCACACAGGTGAGAGACAGGACCACACCACACAGGTGAGAGACAGGACCACACCACACAGGTGAGAGACAGGACCACACCACACAGG
Organism: Rhinogobius similis; assembly: GCA_019453435.1. Classification (NCBI taxonomy): domain Eukaryota; kingdom Metazoa; phylum Chordata; class Actinopteri; order Gobiiformes; family Gobiidae; genus Rhinogobius; species Rhinogobius similis. Next base: position 31,044,390 of record CM033636.1, on the reverse strand, counting down.
TGAGAGACAGGACCACACAGGTGAGAGACAGGACCACACAGGCGAGAGACAGGACCACACAGGCGAGAGACAGGACCACACAGGCGAGAGACAGGACCACACCACACAGGTGAGAGACAGGACCACACCACACAGGTGAGAGACAGGACCGCACAGGTGAGAGACAGGACCACACCACACAGGTGAGAGACAGGACCGCACAGGTGAGAGACAGGACCACACAGGTGAGAGACAGGACCACACAGGCGAGAGACAGGACCACACAGGCGAGAGACAGGACCACACCACACAGGTGAGAGACAGGACCACACCACACAGGTGAGAGACAGGACCACACAGGTGAGAGACAGGACCACACCACACAGGTGAGAGACAGGACCGCACAGGTGAGAGACAGGAACACACAGGTGAGAGACAGGACCACACAGGTGAGAGACAGGACCGCACAGGTGAGAGACAGGACCACACAGGTGAGAGACAGGACCACACAGGTGAGAGACAGGACCACACAGGTGAGAGACAGGACCACACAGGCGAGAGACAGGACCACACAGGTGAGAGCGGACCACACCACACCACACAGGTGAGAGACAGGACCACACAGGTGAGAGACAGGACCACACAGGCGAGAGACAGGACCACACAGGCGAGAGACAGGACCACACCACACAGGTGAGAGACAGGACCACACCACACAGGTGAGAGACAGGACCACACCACACAGGTGAGAGACAGGACCGCACAGGTGAGAGACAGGACCACACAGGTGAGAGACAGGACCACACAGGCGAGAGACAGGACCACACAGGCGAGAGACAGGACCACACCACACAGGTGAGAGACAGGACCACACAGGTGAGAGACAGGACCACACCACACAGGTGAGAGACAGGACCGCACAGGTGAGAGACAGGACCACACAGGTGAGAGACAGGACCACACAGGTGAGAGACAGGACCGCACAGGTGAGAGACAGGACCACACAGGTGAGAGACAGGACCCCACAGGTGAGAGACAGGACCGCACAGGTGAGAGACAGGACCACACAGGTGAGAGACAGGACCCCACACGTGAGAGAGAGGACCACACAGGTGAGAGACAGGACCCCACAGGTGAGAGACAGGACCGCACAGGTGAGAGACAGGACCACACAGGTGAGAAACAGCACCACACAGGTGAGAGACAGGACCACACAGGTGAGAGACAGGACCACCCTGGGTGAGAGATAGGACCGCACAGGTGAGAGACAGGACCACACAGGTGAGAGACAGGACCACACAGGCGAGAGACAGGACCACACAGGCGAGAGACAGGACCAAACCACACAGGTGAGAGACAGGACCACACCACACAGGTGAGAGACAGGACCACACAGGTGAGAGACAGGACCACACCACACAGGTGAGGAGACAGGACCGCACAGGTGAGAGACAGGACCACACAGGTGAGAGACAGGACCGCTGGGTGAGAGACAGGACCGCACAGGTGAGAGACAGGACCGCACAGGTGAGAGACAGGACCACACAGGTGAGAGACAGGACCACACAGGTGAGAGACAGGACCACACAGGCGAGAGACAGGACCACACAGGCGAGAGACAGGACCACACAGGCGAGAGACAGGACCAAACCACACAGGTGAGAGACAGGACCACACCACACAGGTGAGAGACAGGACCACACAGGTGAGAGACAGGACCACACCACACAGGTGAGAGACAGGACCGCACAGGTGAGAGACAGGACCACACAGGTGAGAGACAGGACCGCACAGGTGAGAGACAGGACCGCACCACAGGTGAGAGACAGGACCACACAGGCGAGAGACAACAGGTCTACCACACAGGCGAGAGACAGGACCACACCACACAGGTGAGAGACAGGACCACACCACACAGGTGAGAGACAGGACCGCACAGGTGAGAGACAGGACCACACCACACAGGTGAGAGACAGGACCGCACAGGTGAGAGACAGGACCGCACAGGTGAGAGACAGGACCACACCACACAGGTGAGAGACAGGACCGCACAGGGGAGAGACAGGACCACACAGGTGAGAGACAGGACCACACAGGCGAGAGACAGGACCACACCACACAGGCGAGAGACAGGACCACACACCACAGGTGAGAGACAGGACCACACAGGTGAGAGACAGGACCACACCACACAGGTGAGAGACAGGACCACACAGGTGAGAGACAGGACCACACAGGTGAGAGACAGGACCACACAGGTGAGAGACAGGACCACACAGGCGAGAGACAGGACCACACAGGCGAGAGACAGGACCACACCACACAGGTGAGAGACAGGACCACACCACACAGGTGAGAGACAGGACCACACAGGCGAGAGACAGGACCACACAGGCGAGAGACAGGACCACACAGGTGAGAGACAGGACCACACAGGTGAGAGACAGGACCACACAGGCGAGAGACAGGACCACACAGGCGAGAGACAGGACCACACAGGTGAGAGACAGGACCAGACAGGCGAGAGACAGGACCACACAGGCGAGAGACAGGACCACACAGGCAAGAGACAGGACCCCACAGGTGAGAGACAGGACCACACAGGTGAGAGACAGGACCGCACAGGCGAGAGACAGGACCGCACAGGTGAGAGACAGGACCACACAGGTGAGAGACAGGACCGCACAGGTGAGAGACAGGACCACACAGGCGAGAGACAGGACCACACAGGCGAGAGACAGGACCACACAGGTGAGAGACAGGACCACACAGGCGAGAGACAGGACCACACAGGCGAGAGACAGGACCACACAGGCGAGAGACGGGACCACACAGGTGAGAGACGGGACCACACAGGTGAGAGACAGGACCACACAAGTGAGAGACAGGACCACACAGGCGAGAGACAGGACCACACAGGCGAGAGACAGGACCACACCACACAGGTGAGAGACAGGACCACACCACACAGGTGAGAGACAGGACCACACAGGTGAGAGACAGGACCACACCACACAGGTGAGAGACAGGACCGCACAGGTGAGAGACAGGACCACACAGGTGAGAGACAGGACCACACAGGTGAGAGACAGGACCGCACAGGTGAGAGACAGGACCACACAGGTGAGAGACAGGACCACACAGGTGAGAGACAGGACCACACAGGTGAGAGACAGGACCACACAGGCGAGAGACAGGACCACACAGGAGAGTGACGGGACCTCACCACACAGGTGAGAGACAGGACCACACAGGTGAGAGACAGGACCACACAGGCGAGAGACAGGACCACACAGGCGAGAGACAGGACCACACCACACAGGTGAGAGAGACAGGACCACACCACACAGGTGAGAGACATGTCCACAGGTGAGAGACAGGACCACACCACACAGGTGAGAGACAGGACCGCACAGTTGAGAGACAGGACCACACCACACAGGTGAGAGACAGGACCGCACAGGTGAGAGACAGGACCACACAGGCGAGAGACAGGACCACACAGGCGAGAGACAGGACCACACAGGTGAGAGACGGGACCACACAGGTGAGAGACAGGACCACACAAGTGAGAGACAGGACCACACAGGCGAGAGACAGGACCACACAGGCGAGAGACAGGACCACACCACACAGGTGAGAGACAGGACCACACCACACAGGTGAGAGACAGGACCACACAGGTGAGAGACAGGACCACACCACACAGATTCAAGAACGGACCTCACAGGTGAGAGACAGGAACACACAGGTGAGAGACAGGACCACACAGGTGAGAGACAGGACCGCACAGGTGAGAGACAGGACCACACAGGTGAGAGACAGGACCACACAGGTGAGAGACAGGACCACACAGGTGAGAGACAGGACCACACAGGCGAGAGACAGGACCACACAGGTGAGAGACAGGACCACACCACACAGGTGAGAGACAGGACCACACAGGTGAGTGACAGGACCACACAGGACAGAGACAGGACCAAAAAGTCGAGAGACAGGACCACACCACACAGGTGAGAGACAGGACCACACCACACAGGTGAGAGACAGGACCACACCCACACAGGTGAGAGAGACAGGACCACACAGGGTGAGAGACAGGACCACACAGGTGAGAGACAGGACCACACAGGCGAGAGACAGGACCACACAGGCGAGAGACAGGACCACACCACACAGGTGAGAGACAGGACCACACAGGTGAGAGACAGGACCACACCACACAGGTGAGAGACAGGACCGCACAGGGTGAGGGAGACAGGACCACACAGGTGAGAGACAGGACCACACAGGTGAGAGACAGGACCACACAGGTGAGAGACAGGACCACACAGGTGAGAGACAGGACCCCACAGGTGAGAGACAGGACCACACAGGTGAGAGACAGGACCACACAGGTGAGAGACAGGACCCCACTGGGTGAGAGAGAGGACCACACAGGTGAGAGACAGGACCCCACAGGTGAGAGACAGGACCGCACAGGTGAGAGACAGGACCGCACAGGTGAGAAACAGGACCACACAGGTAAGAGACAGGACCCATCACGAAAGAGACAGGACCGCACAGGTGAGAGATAGGACCGCACAGGTGAGAGACAGGACCGCACAGGTGAGAGACAGGACCACACAGGTGAGAGACAGGACCACACAGGCGAGAGACAGGACCAAACCACACAGGTGAGAGACAGGACCACACCACACAGGTGAGAGACAGGACCACACAGGTGAGAGACAGGACCACACCACACAGGTGAGAGACAGGACCGCACAGGTGAGAGAGACAGGACCACACAGGTGAGAGACAGGACCACACAGGTGAGAGACAGGACCACACAGGTGAGAGACAGGACCACACAGGTGAGAGACAGGACCACACAGGTGAGAGACAGGACCACACAGGTGAGAGACAGGGGACCACACAGGGCGAGAGACAGGACCACACAGGCGCGGAACAGGACCACACAGGTGAGAGGCGGGACCACACCACACAGGTGAGAGACAGGAACACACAGGTGAGAGACAAGGACCACACAGGCGAGACAGGACCACACAGGCGAGAGACAGGACCACACCACACAGGTGAGAGACAGGACACACAGGTGAGAGACAGGACCACACCACACAGGTGAGAGACAGGACCGCACAGGTGAGAGACAGGACCACACCACACAGGTGAGAGACCGGACCGCACAGAGTGAGACAGGACCACACAGGTGAGAGACAGGACCACACAGGCGAGAGACAGGACCACACCACACAGGCGAGAGACAGGAAGAGACAGGACCACACCACACAGGTGAGAGACAGGACCACACAGGTGAGAGACAGGACCACACCACACAGGTGAGAGACAGGACCACACACACACAGGTGAGAGACAGGACCACACAGGTGAGAGACAGGACCACACAGGTGAGAGACAGGACCACACAGGCGAGAGACAGGACCACACCACACAGGTGAGAGACAGGACCGCACAGGTGAGAGACAGGACCACCACACAGGTGAGAGACAGGACCACACCACACAGGTGAGAGACAGGACCACACAGGTGAGAGACAGGACCACACAGGTGAGAGACAGGGACCACACAGGTGAGAGACAGGACCACACAGGCGAGAGACAGGACCACACAGGCGAGAGACAGGACCACAGGCGAGAGACAGGACCACACAGGCGAGAGACAGGACCACACAGGCGAGAGACAGGACCACACAGGTTGAGAGACAGGACCCCACAGGTGAGAGACAGGACCACTGGGTGAGAGACAGGACCACACAGGTGAGAGACAGGAGGACAGGACCGCACAGGTGAGAGACAGGACCACACAGGTGAGAGACAGGACCACACAGGTGAGAGACAGGACCACACAGCAGAGAGACAGGACCACACAGCCGACAGACAGGACCACACAGGTGAGAGACAGGACCACACAGGCGAGAGACAGGACCACACAGGTGAGAGACAGGACCACACAGGCGGAGACAGGACCACACAGGTGAGAGAGCGGGACCACACAGGTGAGAGACAGGACCACACAGGCGAGAGACAGGACCACACCACACAGGTGAGAGACAGGACCACACAGGTGAGAGACAGGACCACACAGGTGAGAGACAGGACCACACCACACAGGTGAGAGACAGGACCACACAGGTGAGAGACAGGACCACACAGGTGAGAGACAGGACCACACCACACAGGTGAGAGACAGGACCACACAGGTGAGAGACAGGACCACACCACACAGGTGAGAGACAGGACCACACAGGTGAGAGACAGGACCACACAGGTGAGAGACAGGACCACACAGGCGAGAGACAGGACCACACAGGTGAGACATGACCACACCACACAGGTGAGAGACAGGACCACACACAGGTGAGAGACAGGACCACACAGGTGAGAGACAGGACCACACACAGGTGAGAGACAGGACCGGACCACAAGGAGAGACAGGACCACACAGGTGAGAGACAGGACCACACAGGTGAGAGACAGGACCCACACAGGGTGAGGACAGGACCACACAGGCAAGAGGACCACACAGGCGAGAGACAGGACCACACAGGTGAGAGAGGCAGGACACCCACACAGGTGAGAGACAGGACCACACAGGTGAGAGACAGGACCACACAGGCGAGAGACAGGACCACACACAGGTGAGAGACAGGACACACACAGGTGAGAGACAGGTGACCACCACACTTTGGGTGAGAGAGCAGGACCACACACACAGTTGAGGAGACAGGATACAGGCGAGACCTGGGACCACCACAGGTGAGAGACAGGACCGCACAGGGTGAGAGACAGGACCACACACACAGGTGAGAGACAGGACCACTGGGTGAGAGGCAGGACCACACCACACACAGGTGAGAGACAGGACACACACAGGTGAGAGACAGTGGGACCACACACAGGGCGAGAGACAGGACCACCACAGGCGAGAGAGCAGAGGACCACACAGGTGTGGGACCACACAGAGTAGAGAGACAGGACCACACAGGTGAGAGACAGGACCACAACAGGTGAGAGACAGGACCACACAGGTGAGAGACACAGGACCCACACAGGTGAGGGAGCAGGACCACAGGCGAGAGACAGGACCACACAGGCGAGAGACAGGACCACCACACAGGTGAGAGACAGGACCACACAGGTGAGAGA
>CM033636.1:30847555-31037142 GCA_019453435.1 Rhinogobius similis | reverse complement strand
TTAAACATGTCAATCTCCATGGTAACAACATCCAGAATGAGCTTTGATACATCCAAAAAATGTATGTACCATAGACCGCACATATCACTGGACGGCCCTCGCCCGCTGCCGCCGCGTTCCAAACAGAAAGTGTCCATGGAGTCTGTAAGCCGAGCTGCCATTCACTTTCTGTGACACTGGTGCCTTTACTCTGTAACGGCTTCTGTCAAACTCACATCTGGAACTAAAATGTCTGTTTTGACACACTCTACTTGATCCCAGTATTTTTTTCTCGGTAGATTGTTCTCGGTAAATCAAGTTATTAGCAAAAATAACTGACCAATCAGGTGCTTCCTTTTCCAGGGGCCGGTTTTGCTCGTGTTAGCAACAGGTTTGATTGACAACTGTTTAGTTTTTTTGTTAGTACGGTCAGATATGCACTGTTGAGGTTGGACTAAGGGACTTCAATTACTAATTATAGATACAAAATAAGTACTTAAGTGTTTAATTCTGGTATTTATTTTCTTAAAAATCTTTATTTGGGTTTTCTATCTTTAAACTTATTGTGACATCCACATAATGTAGTTTCAATATTATCATTTATCTTGATAGCAATATATCGCACCAAATTTGTTAGTGTGAAATGTCTCTTTGTGTCCTCAGGCAAGACATTTCACCCAGCGTTGTGTGACGATTCTGTTGTTTTAGTGAATGATTAATCTTTATCAGGCATGAAAGCTTTGGCAGATCCGGCATTATTGTTATTCTTTATCATCTCATCTCAGCGAGCGAGTGGTGTCTGAGTGAGTTTGTTCACCTCTGCTCTGGAAAGCATATAGACTTAAGGCATGTTTTTAAGGACGTGTTTGTTTACTGTCTCCTCCAGGTAGAATGGAGGCGGTTACTTTAGATGGTTTTGAAGAAGACGTTGGAAGGAGAACCGACGTCTACGTTCACACGGCTCACTCCATCACCACATCGGAGTGGAGTTTAAAGAAATACAACTACACAGGAGCACCACATGACCAGGTCTGGTTTTGTCCTGCCTTTGTCCTGCCTTTGTCCTGCCTTTGTCCTGCCTTTGTCCTGCCTTTGTCCTGCCTTTGTCCTGCCTTTGTCCTGCCTTTGTCCTGCCTTTGTCCTGCCTTTGTCCTGCCTCTTGTCCTCTTAGTCCTGCCTTAGTCCTGCCTTTGTCCTGCCTTTGTCCTGCCTTTGTCCTGCCTTTGTCCTGCCTTTGTCCTGCCTTTGTCCTGCCTTTGTCCTGCCTTTGTCCTGCCTTTGTCCTGCCTTTGTCCTGCCTTAGTCCTGCCTTAGTCCTGCCTTTGTCCTGCCTTTGTCCTGCCTTCGTCCTGCCGTTGTCCTGACGTTGTCCTGCCTTTGTCCTGCATTTGTCCTGCCTTTGTCCTGCCTTTGTCCTGCCTTTGTCCTGCCTTTGTCCTGCCTTTGTCCTGCCTTTGTCCTGCCTTTGTCCTGCCTTTGTCCTGCCTTTGTCCTGCCTTTGTCCTGCCTTTGTCCTGCCTTAGTCCTGCCTTTGTCCTGCCTTTGTCCTGCCTTTGTCCTGCCTTTGTCCTGCCTTTGTCCTGCCTTTGTCCTGCCTTTGTCCTGCCTTTGTCCTGCCTTTGTCCTGCCTTTGTCCTGCCGTTGTCCTGCCTTTGTCCTGCTGTTGTCCTGCCTTTGTCCTGCCTTTGTCCTGCCTTTGTCCTGCCTTTGTCCTGCCTTTGTCCTGCCTTTGTCCTGCCTTTGTCCTGCCTTTGTCTGCTTTGTCCTGCCTTTGATCCTGCCTTTGTCCTGTAACTGTCCTGCCTTTGTCTTTGTCCTGCCTGTCCTTTGTCCTGCCTTTGTCCTGCCTTTGTGCCTTTGTCCTGCCTTTGTCCTGCCTTAGTCCTGCCTTAGTCCTGCCTTTGTCCTGCCTTTGTCCTGCCTTTGTCCTGCCTTTGTCCTGCCGTTGTCCTGCCTTTGTCCTGCCTTTGTCCTGCCTTTGTCCTGCCTTTGTCCTGGCTAAGTCTTACGTTTAGTCTCAGTGCCGTAGTTAGGTCTGGCACCACTAGTATGTGAAAGATTCCACCTGATCGATTTGACGGCAATAACACAGATGTACAACACTGCAGGTCAAATCTGATTTTTTTTTTTTTTTGCCCGAATGTGACTGACATTTAGTCTTTGCCACATTTGTTTATCCTTTTTTGCATACTTTTCCTCGTCAAAACACAGATGTTAACATTCAGAAAGTAATCTGATTACTCACTGGCTATGTTCACATGCACCGAAAAATCTGATCACTATCTATATTTCTGTACCTTTAAAGATTGATTAAATAACATGCAAACTGCAAAATCTGATGTGAGCGATCAGAGGGATTATGATCAGAAAGAAAACAGATGATTTTGCTGTTTACATATAATTTTAATTGTAGAAAAGGTTTCAGGGGTTGTCAATGTATGAAGATCAAGACGTTTTGATCTTCAAACAGCGTCCGGATAACAACCCCTGAAACCTTTACTACGACGGAACACGCCTGGACGAATGAGAGATTACATCGCTGATATAATTTTAATAATCTTTTCACTGAAATAAAAAATCTGATTTTGAGTGGGCCTGTAACGATAGCCATCTAATGTCACCTGTGTAGGTTTTAATGAGGGAAATTATGGTCAAACTAATGTGGCAAAGACAGAAATGAAAGAGAAAACTATTGACTATTGAAAGTTATTTGAAATTGTATTGTACTTTGTCTTCCAATTACAACAGTTACTCTAAAAGTCCATTTATTAACCCACACTTGTCAGACAGGGGCGTCCTTCTGGGGGGGTAAAAGGTACTGATTTCCCCGGGGCCTGTGCATATATTTTGTTTTCTTCAGTTGCATTTTTATACGCTTTAATCTATTTTTGTTTCAATAAAATGCAATATAGTTGAGCAAAGTCCTTGATAGACTAAATACATGACATTTGAGGGCCCTGTTAAGTTATAATTGGATGGAACCATATCTCCAATGTGACGGTGACAATTTAGAATCACATTTTACGCCAGGGGAGATATGCAGCCCTCCCACTGAAGAGTCTGTATAGTCCTGGTTCAGTCCTGGTCCAGTCCTGGTTCAGTCCTAGTTCAGTCCTGGTTCAGTCCTGGTTCAGTCCTGGTCCAGTCCTGGTCCAGTCCTGGTCCAGTCCTGGTTCAGTCCTGGTTCAGTCCTGGTCCAGCTCTGGTTCAGTTCTGGTTCCATACCATCTCATGGCTCTGATTTGCAGTTGTTTCTAGGGGACAAAGTACGTGCTGATTCCTGAGGGCATGAGGGACTTCCAGTGGCTGTACGGACTTTACAAACACGAGAGACTGACCAATGGATCGTATAAAGGACGACGGTAAGACTAAAGAGAAGGATGGGAGAGGAGGGGAAGTGTCTGAGAGCCTTGTGCTGTGTTTTAGGCCCTGGACTCAATACAAGGGTCACTTCAACGAGACGCGCTTCTACGTTCTGCACATGGACTTCCTGCGATACGTACGAAACAGGTGACTTTCACTTTACGTTTTATTACCGCTCCAAAACACAAGAGAACAGGTTCATAAACTCTTGACAATTGACTTGCAGGTTTCTAAAGTCGCCGACGCTGAATGCTGGATACTGGCCCATCGTCAGACCCACAAACGGTGCCTTCATGATGTTCCTGGCTCTGCAGCTTTGCGACAGGGTAAGCTTGGGGTTTACATGGCGTTGCTATTGGATCGGTGTGTTTTTGGATTGGGTATTGTCAAGTCGTGATGAATATGGGCTTCTTCTTGAGTCTGTGTGATGCCGTGCTGTGCAAGGGCTTACGCACAGAGACACAAAGATCAGCCTTAAAGTAGTAGTAGTAATTTTTTTTTGTAATTGTAAGTAAAAGAAAAACAATGTCCAGACTACACATCTTGATTGAGTATTGGATAAAGTAATCAGCACTGAAGAGCCAGAGATGAAGAGGGTGGTCTGTAAGTTTCTCCATGACAACTAATCGCAGACACAGAAGACAGAGCGGCTGGCCTCTGGGTTTAAATGTATGAAACAATCCTGCACATTTAATGTACCAGTGTTTATTCATGTCTAATTCTCAGGTGGACGCGTACGGATTCATCACTGATGCCCACAAGAACTATTCCAACTACTACTATGAACGTGGAGCCAACACTCACATGGTGTTCTTTGCAAACCACAACTACAACATGGAAAGGGAACTGTGGAAGAGGCTTCACGACCTGGACATCATCCACCTGTATCTGGGAGAACCCCGAGGGCACAAGTCCACCACACAGGCACCGAAGGCCACACAGCGCCCTCTAAAGGCTACACCTCCAAAGGCTGCACCTCAGAAGGCCACGCCTCCAAAGGCTGCACCGCCAAAAGCCTAAATCTCGATTTCTATTAAAAGTTATACATAATAAAAAAGAAAACTTTAAATGCACTGTTCCAAATTATTTTACACAACAGAGTTTCAAGCAATGTTATTGTTGTAAAGAACTGAAAATGTTCACTTAGCAGGTCATATTTACTGAAATCAAAAGCTATTTCAATCAAAACGTCTGAACAGGTCAAGTTATATTTTAACATAGGAGCCCTTATTTGATAAGAGCTTCACAATTCTTGCATCCATTGAACTTGTGAGTTTGTGGAGAGTTTCAGCCTGAATTTCTTTGCAGGATCAGAACAGCCTCCAGAGCTGCTTTTTGGATGTGTCTCCCGTCCTTATAGATCTCTGGCTTGAGGCTCCAGAGGTTCTCAGTAGGGTTGATTTCGGGGGCCACACCATGAGTTTCTCTTCTTTTATGCCCAGAGCAGCCAGTTATACCGCGGTATTCCTTGCAGCATGAAATGGTGTATTGTCAGCATTACGGAAAGCACAGTTCTTTTTGTATCATGGAAGAATGTGATCAGTCTGAAACCCCACATACTTTACAGAGGCCATTTTCACACCTTCACCAGCTTTCTACTCTGAATCAGCTACAAATCTCTTAATAGTACAGAGATCATGCTTAGGTTTTCATGAAATATCTAAGGTTTTCATACCTTGTCTAAGGTTTTCATACGCTTTTCGCACTAGAGAGATCCTTTATCACAAATTGCTTGAAAATGGTGGTCTGCTTAATAATGTGGAACTAGTGTGTGGAATTAGTTCTACACATAATCAATCTGGACAGGCTCCTGTTGATGTCATTCGGGAAAATGCGTAACGTCATGACGAACATTTGAACTGAAGGTCGCAGCATCGCAAAAGCTTAACAAGTCGAGGAATCAATAAATCCAGATGAGAGAAAAGCACAGACTTCTTCCTCGTCTCAAATGCACAAAGCCCCTCTATGTGCACATTTTCTAAAGCAAAATAATCTGTAAATGTGTTGAAATGTGCCGCAGTACGTCCATTGGCGCCGCCATGTTTGTTTAGGTTCGTCTGTTTGACTTCCACCCAAACCACAATGCAGCGCTGTGATTGGTCCAGCACAAACCACAATGCAGCGCTGTGATTGGTCCAGCACACAGCGGCCGGTGCAGCCCTGACAGCAGAACAGAGCGCAGATGGATTCTCAAGAGTGACCTCACAAATATCGCGTGAATTCATATGGCAAGGCCAGGTTAGGAAAACGCAACAGAGTAAAAAAATCACACACATGCCATTTGAGGGCCCTTCCCTGCTCTGGGCCCCGGGGAAACCAGCACCTTTACCCCCCCAGTTTGACGTCCCTGGCCATGAACACACAATCAGTCACAGCTACGACCAAACTGTGAATATCAGGCTCAGGCTTCGTGTGATAAAGTCATCGCAGCTGTATCAGCGGTGTTTGTAAAAGTTACTAAACGAAACAGAAATGAGAAGATAAAGGCGGAGCTCTTCTGCTGCACTTTGTGATGCGTTTATTTTTACATTTTTGACAAAGATTGACGCAGCGACAGGAGAACTCACTCTGCGTATCAAACAGGTTTGATGTCAAGCGCAGCTTGTCTTTGGTCGATAGGACAAATATTCTGCAAAACTGACTTTGTTGATCAAAAACACACCTGAAGTAGCATTAGTTTATTCATGTTTGCTTGTTGATGCTGGTTTGTAAATGCTCTCTCTCCAACTGTGTTCTGAACTCCTTCATGTGTGACGTAGATGATGCTGACGTCGTTTATCCCAGAATCCTTTGCTCCTTTAAGTCCTTAAATGGCCAGACTCACTCAACTCACTCAACTACAACTTCATCAGATTTGCAGTGCATTGTGGGTCTATATTTACATGTATGTAATTCACAGTGATCAAATCAAATCAAATTCAATCTTTATTTATAAAGTGCTTTTGATACATAGAATGTAACACAAAGCGCTTTACAGTCATGACCCACATGTAGGTAACTAAACCTACCATGACTGTTCTGTCTGTGAGGCAGGATGTAAACCATTTGTGCGCAGTACCAGAGAGGCCCACCAGGTGTTTCACTCTGTTCAAAAGAATAGTGTGGTCAAAGACAGCGCTTAGATCCAGCAGAACCAACACTCACTCACTGAGTCACTGAGTGAAGCCCAACCTCCTCAGCTGCTCCTCTTGACGTGGGAAACGGCAAAAAAATTAAAATATCACCAACGTCCAAGACTGTAATAAAAGGTAAAAACAAATTCAGTCCACATCAAGAGGAGCAGCTGAGCCTCAAGCACCTGTTCTGGAGCCTCCTGGACGCCTTCCTCGGGACGTGTTCATGGACCACAGGTGGAGACCCCTGGAAAGAGCCACACAGCCTCTCCCCTCCCGGAGGAGCTGGAGGAAGTGCGTGTGTGGAAAGGGAAGTCATATTAATCATAGATAAATATTTCAAACATGTTTGCAAAAAATCATAAACTTATATCAAATCTTATATTATCAAAATAGGTTTATTGCCATTGTCAGTGATCAAACTTCACAAACATAGGAACTTGCTTTGGCATAAAGTGCAACATAAAACAATGAATAAAACATAATAAAATATATAAAAGAGGAATGCATAAGATAGATGCATATAGATTTTTAGTTATATTCATTTCCTTTGTGGGCGCTGAGTGGCCTTTAGAGGACGCTGTGTGGCCTTTAGAGGACGCTGTGTGGCCTTTAGAGGGCGCTGTGTGGTCTTCGGTGCCTGTATGGTGGCCTCGTCCTCTCGGGGTTCTCCCAGATACAGGTGAATGATGTCCAGGTCGTGAAGCCTCTTCCACAGTTCCATTTCCATGTTGTAGTTGTGGATGTCATAGAACTCCAGGTGAGTGTTGGCTCCACGTTCATAGTAATAGCTGGAATACTTCTTGTGGTCTTCAGTGATAAAGCCATACGCGTTCAACTGAAAATTAGACATGAATAAACACTGATTCATTCATTTTCTACCGCTTATTCCCGTTAGGGGTCGCGGGTGACTGGAGCCTATCCCAGTGACTTTGGGCCTTAGGCGGGGTACACCCTGGACAGTGGCCAACTCGTCGCAGAAAACACAGAGAGACAGACAAGGACAGACAACCATTCACTCTCACATTCATACACTATGGACAATTTAGAGTTCTCAATTAACCTACACAGTTAGGTCTTTGAACGGTGGGAGGAGCCAGAGAACCTGGAGAGAACCCACGGTAACACGGGGAGGACATGCAGACTCCACCCAGAGAGATCGTGTGATGTTGGGGTGGTCCGGGATTCGAACCCACGATCTCCTTATTGAGAGGCAGAAGCTCTAGCCGCTCTGCCACCGTGCACCCCCTGATAGGTGTGCAGGATTTATTTCGTATTTTTAAATATCTAAACTCATTGGTTCAGGCTTGTGCAGACTCATTGAGCGCAGTGCTGTCACTCACATTACACACAGAACATGTGTGCAGGGCACCAGCTGGACCAGGCTGTTTGGACTGAATGACACAATGTCATAATGCCTTTGTGCAGCCACTGTAGCGTTCCCTTTGCAATTAAACAGGGAGCATACAGTAGGCCTGCTCTGTCTTTAGATCTTAAATTATTTCAAAACTAACTAGAACTCGAGTCTGTGTCACTGCTCTCACTGCATGTTTGAGATCTGAATTATTGTGTTTAACCTTTATGCACTGTTTTTGAGGTGATGTACAGTCACGGGCGAGTCAGCCTGACTTGAAAATTGTCGTTAACTCCAAAAACATGTCAACCCAGTCTAAAACTCTAAATCCACAGCTTACTTTGTCGCACAGCTGCAGAGCCAGGAACATCGTGAAGGCGCCGCTTGTGGGTCTGACAATGGCCCACCCTTTGTTCCCCAGAGTCGGCGACTTTAAAAATCTGTGGGTCAGACTTTATGAATCTGTTCTCTGTGTTTTAGAGAAGTAATAATAAAGGTAAATGACAGTGACCTGTTTCGTACATATCGCAGGAAGTCCATGTGCAGAACGTAGAAGCGTGTCTCGTTGAACTGACCCTTGTATTGAGTCCAGGGCCTAAAACACAGAACAAGGCTCTCAGACTCTGCCCCTTCTCTCCCCTCTCACTCTTTAGTCTTACCGTCGTCCTTTAAATGGTTGATTGGTCAGTCTCTCGTGTTTGTAAAGTCCATGCAGCCACTCAAAGGCCCTCATGCCCTCAGGAATCAGCACATACTTTATCCCCTGAAAAATAACAACAAATCAGAGCCACAAGATATTACGAAACCAAAACTAAACTAAACAAAACTAAAACAAGTTATGTCTTCGTAAAGGCGACGTCAGTGGTTATGATTGCATGTGCACCAAAAATCTGAGCCTGACCCTGCTGTGATCCCAACAATAAAACCGCTCGGGCTTCTCTGTCGTCCCTACATTCACCGTGGTTCAACACAAGGTCACTCAACAACAAAAGCAGACTTCTGCATGAGTTTATTATGGACAATCAACTGAATTTACTTTGTCTTGAAGAAACCAACATCTTCATTTGAACACCTGGTTTTCAGACCTGCTTCTCAGTCTCGTCGCTATCATATACTGCGCCCCCCAAAACCTGTTCATCATTTCTCTCAGACTTCTCAGACTCACTGACTTTTTCCTCTATCTCCCCATCCATTCTCATCCTTGGCTATTTTAATCCACACTGACTGCCCCAAATCCAAAGTTACATCTGATTTTCTAGACATTTTACCCCGCCTCAATCTCACCCAACATGTCAGCATTCCCGACCTGATCTATTCCTCTGCGTCGCTCTCAGCCCACAATCTCTCAATGACCTCACAATCTCTGACCACAGGGCTGTCACCATGGACACTCCCACTCCAACTCCCCAACAAACCTGTTCAATAACCTCTCGTAACCTCAAATCTTAGTCTTACCTCCCTCACTTCCTCTGCACCATCTTCTCCCTCCCTGCAAACCCAACCACCTCAGAACTCGTCAGCCATTCCAACCGCTCCCGTCCTCCTGTCTTAACCTGCTTGCCCCCCAAAAAACAACAACAAAAACAGTGGAACATGCCCAGAACACCTCCCAAGGGAGGTATCTAGGAGGCTCCGGAACAGATGCCCGAGCCTGAGTAGATGCGGCTCTTCTCTGAGCTTCTCCCATGTGACTGAGCTCCTCTCTGTCTCTGAGGGAGCGCCCAGCCGAAATGTGGAGGAAGCTCAATTGGATGCTTGTATCCAGGATCTTGTCCGCTCGGTCATTA
Source organism: Rhinogobius similis (assembly GCA_019453435.1). Classification (NCBI taxonomy): domain Eukaryota; kingdom Metazoa; phylum Chordata; class Actinopteri; order Gobiiformes; family Gobiidae; genus Rhinogobius; species Rhinogobius similis. The sequence continues at coordinate 31,027,546 of CM033636.1, read as the reverse complement.
ATCAGAGCTCATGACCAGGAAAGACATGACTCAGCTCTTTCTTCACCACAACCGTCCAATACAGCGCCTGCATCACTGCAGACACTGCACCTGTCAATCTCCCACTCCATCTCACAATCTCACACTGATCCTCATCCCAGCTGCTTACACTCAGCTGCAAACCTTCCCAGAGCTGCAGGTCCTGGATTGAGGAAGGCAACAGGACGACATCATCTGCAAACAGCAGAGATGATCCTGTGGTCCCCAAACTGGACGCCCTCCGGGCCCTGACTGCACCTAGAAATTCTATCCATAAAAATTATGAACAGAACCGGTGACAACGGGAGCCCTGGAGCTAACATTCACTGAACAGGTCTGACTTACCGCCGGCAGCACAGCTCCTGCTCTGGTCATACAGGGACCAGACAGCCCTGTCAGGTGCGCTTATTTTGCCCATAAATCTCTGCATGGAACTAATTGGAACACACCCTCCCGTCCCCCTTCTTATACAGAGGGACCACCACCGGTCTGCCAGTCCAGAGGTACCGTCCCAGACTGCCACGCGATGTTGCAGAGACGTGTCAGCCAAGACAGTCCCACAACATCCAGAGACTTAAGATACTCAGGCCGGATCTCATCCGCTACCAAGGAGCTTGCCAACAACAAAGGGTGACTTCAGCCTGGGTGATGGATGAGTCGCCTCCAAGTCCTCAGTCTCTGCTTCCTCTTGGAAGTGGGGTTCGGGAAATCCTCAAAGTATTCCTTCCACCGTCCGACAACATCCCCAGTCGAAGTCAACAGCTCTCCACCCGCACCGTAAATGGTGTTGGTGAAGCACTGCTTCCCCCTCCTGAGGCGACGGACGGTTTGCCAGAATTTCTTTGAGGCCAACCGATAGTCCTCCTCCATGGCCTCTCCGAACATATCCCAATCCAGAGGTTTTGCCTCTGCAACTGCATGGGCTGCGATACGCTTGGCCTGCCGGTACCTGTGAGCTGCCTCAGGAGTCCCACAAGTCAACAAGGTCTGATAGGACTTGGTAAAATTGTCAAGCGTTGACCGGTCCGCGGTGATAAAAAGGTTAGGGACCACTGCTGTAGAAGTCAGATTAGTGTGAACTGTGTGTTCAGACTGCGAAAGATCAATTTGTCTAATCTACGAGTGTTACAAACTCTAGACTTAACTACTGCACTGAGACTAAGCCTAAGACTTAGCCAGGACTAAACCAGACTAAACCAGTCAGACCTGGTCATGTGGTGCGCCTGTGTAGTTGTATTTCTTTAAACTCCTCTCCAATGTGGTGATGGAGTAAGCCGTGTGAACGTAGACATCGGTTCTCTGTCCAGCGTCTTTTTCAAAACCATTTGTAACCGCTCCATTCACCCTGAGGACAAAAACAAACACGTCCTTAAAAACATGCAACATGCAAGCAAGTGCCATCAGGCAAATGTAGACAAGTTTAATACAGTACTGTGGAACATTCTGAGAGGAGGCAGCACTCACCTGAACACGTAGTCGTGGCTGTCGATCTCTTGGCCCTTCTTGGACCTCCAGAGGATGCCCCCGGTGCCCACCACAGCACAGGTGATGCAGTCCCGGCCCGGTTTAGGCGACAGCAGCGGCTCCAGGGGTTTCTGGACCAGGCTCAGACCCTTCATCACGTCTGAGAGAGGACGACAAATGAAGACTGAACCAGGGCCAGACTGAACCAGAACAAAACCAGAACAATACCATGATTAAACCAGGACTGAACCAGGAAAATAACGGAAATAAACCAGGACTAAACCAGAACAATACCATGATTAAACCAGGACTAAACCCAATCTAAACCAAGACTAAACATGAACTAAAATAGGACTAAACTGAGACACAAAGGAGACTAGGAAAATCTTTCTGCAGCTGAAATTGACTTTTCACGATCCATCCCTCTAAACCTGAACTAAATCAGGACTAAACCAGAACAATACCATGATAAAAAAAAAACAGGACTAAACCACAACTAAATCAGAACCAAGCCAAGACTAAACCCAATCTAAATCAGGACTGAACCAGGACTAAACAAAGACTAAACCTAAGCTAAAACAGGGCTAAACCAAGACACAAAGGAGACTGGGAAACGCAGTGAATGTCTTTCTGCAGCTGAACTTTACTTTCCTTCGTGATCCATCCGTCTAAACCTGAACCAAACCAGGACTAGACCAGGACTAGACCCCGACTGTGGCCCGTGGTCTGACCTTGGTAGCTGTAGTCCATGAATCCAAAGGGGTTGTTGAAGTGCGACAGCCTGTTCCACTCGCTCATGGTGATGCTTTCATTGTGAACGTACATCCGAATGTTTGGGATGAACTTGTCTCTCAGCTCCGGGTCAGACTCTATCCTCCTCCACAGACCGCCGTCACATTTCTGCACAACAACAGGAAAATAATTAAATGCTAACACTGGGTTTGAATGTTAAAGAGCGATCAGTTCTGTGACTTGATCAATTCTGTTCTCTCATGCCCGTTGCACGTGATGGATTGATATGTATCCCTCTGAATTAATTCTCAATCTGGACAGGCCCCGTTGATGACGTTTGGGAAAATGCGTAACGTCATGACGAACATTTGAACTGAAGGTCGCAGCGTCACAAAAGACGAGAAATCAATAAATCCAGATGAGAGAAAAGCACAGACTTCTTCCTCGTCTCAAATTCACAAAGTACTTCTATGTTCACGTTTTCAAAAGCAAAATAGTCCATAAATGTGTTGAAACAGTATGTCCATCGGCGCCACCATGTTTGTTTAGGTTCATCTATTTGACTTCCACCCAAACCACAATGCAGCGCTGTGATTGGTCCAGCACACAGCGGCCGGTGCAGCCCTGACAGTGGGACAGGCCCAGATGGATTCTCAAGAGTTTGTGACGCCGACGATCTCCTACTGGGAGGCAGGAGCTCTAACCGCTTTGCCACCGTGCACCCCAAAACTCACCGTGCACCCCAAAGGGTTTTGGGCAACAAACCTTGGACCACTGATTGACAATCACTTCTGGACAGAAGCCGAAACGGCTCGACCTCCCAACAGCGTCCCGATGACAACCCCTGAAACCTTTTCTTCGATGGAACACGCCTGGACGAATGGATTACATCAATGATATCACGATCTGACGGCTTTGGCATGAAAATGAAAAATGAGCAGATTTTTTAAAATATTCAGTGTCTGATTTCTACCGAAGCTTAACTTGGAACCTAAATATCCAACACTGAAAATGTGACTTTTGGCATTTCTTCCACTGAAACGTTTGATCGGGATGTCTGTATGTTTTTCGCGTCCGGTCATAAAAAGATGTATCCTGCTGGAGCTTGGGAAGTTTAGGAGTTTGTCCAGCTGAGTAAAGTGGAAAACTGGTAATTTATCATTTGTCATTTTGGGCGGGACAGAGAGGGTTAATTATTATTCTTCTGCCAAGTGTTTATGACAAAACAAAATACTGTCTCTCACCTGTGTGGTCCTGTCTCTCACCTGTGTGGTCCTGTCTCTCGCCTGTGTGGTCCTGTCTCTCACCTGTGTGGTCCTGTCTCTCACCTGTGCGGTCCTGTCTCTCTCCTGTGCGGTCCTGTCTCTCACCTGTGTGGTCCTGTCTCTCACCTGTGTGGTCCTGTCTCTCACCTGTGTGGTCCTGTCTCTCACCTGTGTGGTCCTGTCTCTCGCCTGTGTGGTCCTGTCTCTCACCTGTGTGGTCCTGTCTCTCACCTGTGTGGTCCTGTCTCTCACCTGTGCGGTCCTGTCTCTCACCTGTGTGGTCCTGTCTCTCACCTGTGTGGTCCTGTCTCTCACCTGTGCGGTCCTGTCTCTCTCCTGTGCGGTCCTGTCTCTCACCTGTGCGGTCCTGTCTCTCACCTGTGTGGTCTTGTGTCTCTCTCGGTCCGTCCTGCACTGGTCGTCGAAGTCCCATTCGGGCAGTTTCTTGAAGTCCTTCCGGTGCAGGACGGGGATGGGGGTGAGGCTGGGCGGCTCGATCGTGGTCCTGGACCCGGTCGTGGTCCTCGACTCGGTCGTGGTCCTCGACTCGGTCGAGGAAATCATGGAGAAGAAAGAACTGCTGCAAGAGAACACAGGAAAACTGAAGAGAGAAACGTGAATTTTAAACAAATCCAAGTTTCCTTGGACAAAAGGTTCTCTTTGTGCATAGCCCTCCTTCAGGCCCGTTTTGTCTTTTATACAAAACTTGATAAATTAAACTGTTCAATTAAGAAGTGCTGTTTTAAGTGTATGTCACTGTATAAAGGAGACATGACTGTGTACATCTATGTGAGTAAACTACAGCAGAAGTTTCAGATCAATGACTTTAAATCTAACATTTTTTCATGTTCACCTGCGGCATCTCGCCTTAACACATTGTGAAGTTGAGGTTTTTAACAATGACTTAATAGTTTTGGACTTACGCTCCTAACGTGATGTCGGCCCAGGAGACGTAGAGCACGGAGAGAACGCTGACGGCAAAGAGCAGAGGCAGAATGTAGGAATGAACGCGCCGGGCCATGTCTCCCTCAGTGTCTGTGCCTCTGACACCGGCACAGAGAGAGCACAGGTGAGGAGGAGGGGGAGCATGAAGAGGAGCAGGGGCGTGCAGGAGGAGGAGGAGCAGGAGCGAGCACAAGGAGGAGGAGGGGGAGGAAGAGCATGAAGAGGAGAAGCAAGAGCGAGCACGAGGAGGGGTGTGCAGGAGGATGAGGAGGAAGAGGGGGAGGAGGAGGACGAGCACGAGGAGGAGAAGGGGGAGAAAAAGCATGAAGAGGAGCAGGAGCGTGCACGAGGAGAGGTGTACAAGAGGATGAGGAGGAAGAGGGGGAGGAGAAGGATGAGGAGCAGGGGTGTGCAGGAGGAGGGGAAGGATGAGCCTAAGGAGGAGGAGGAAGAGGAGGGGGAAGAGCAGGAGCAAAATAAGACGATCATAACACACAGTGAATGAAAAACAAACGCAGCAAAACAAAGCTGATTAAGATCAATTTTGTACCAAACAATGACCGAAGATCGAAGTCCTGGACAACAAAAGATATAAACGTCTTTTACCAGATTGTAAATGAAAATCTTTGTCTAGTGTCTAGTGTCAGGGCTGTGTTGTGGTCAATAACCACCAGAGGTCGCTGAAAGTAATTTAGAGAACTGACCAAAACAGAAGAAAAGAGCTAGGGAAAAAAAAGTAATTGAACAAATTGTGTTCAGAATTTGAAAACGGACCTATTTGACAGACTTTGGACCAAATGAGACTTTTATATTCATATTGATGGGCCGTCATTTTATTTATTTTTTTCAGTGAAAGTTGTGCTATTCATATTGATTTGTTTTTTGCTCTCTGTTGTGTGTTTTGTTATAAAGACAGTGGTGGTTTATGTATGTTGTACGTCTGTAATGGTTAGTAATGTTTGTAATGATCTGTGTTTGGTGAAAGTCCACTTTAAAAACACAGGAGCAGGTCCCACCTGAAACATGTGAAACAGCTCCAGGAGCATTTAGGAGGAAACTACACTCATTTTATCTCCACTTTCATCCAGCAGGTGGCGCCACTGGCCTATTGTCTGTTCAAGAGAGCAGCGAGGAGTTTAAGGAGTGACTGGAATAATCTCAAAGAATCACATCAGGATTAAAGATTTGACAGTTACAAGTAACGACTGAATTACATTAGAGCATGAGATACAAACACAGGAAATGGATCATTAAAGGAACAGCATAAATATTAATTTTTACTTTTATTTTAACCAGGCTAAACATTGATAACATATTCTCAATTACAATGTTGGCCGAGTTGGCCACAAACAAAACTGCTCTGTTCCAGACACCAGGTAAAGTTCTTCAAATCACACACACTAAGATACTGGGCATGAGGCTGAATGCAGGTGAACCAGCTGTGAGAGCACCATCAGAGGAGCCATCTGCACCAGGAGCAGAGAGCCACCTGCAGCCAGAGGACACAGACTCAAGACCCAGAGGAGAGACTAGGCACAGACCAAACCTCCACCAGGGGCCCATGAGCCAGTGCACAGGGGCCACAGCCGACCACCCCTCCTGGTACAGAGGGCCCCTCTGAGGAAACACTGGAGAGTCTAAAATGAATAAAGGGATTCAGATGAAGGAAGATAAAGATAAAATATATAGTAAAGTAAAAACTAAGACCTAAGGTTGAAAGTAAAGTACATAAAAACTAGACTCAATTATAAATAAAATAATAAATTATAGTAACGTATTACCTATGTAATTAATAAATATTAATCAAAGGTTAGGTGGGTCTTGAGACTGCTCTTAAAAACCTGAACGTTCTCTGCGGCCCTAGGTTCTCCGATAGGCCGTTCCACAGACGAGGGCCATAAAACTGGACGCCTCGCTGTGAGTGTGTGTCCCGACGGCTGCCGGAGGAGCGAGGGGCCCGAGGGTTCATATGGTAAAAGCAGTTCTGAAAGATAAGAAGGCCCAAGACCATTAAGACATTTATAAAGTAAAAGAAACTTAAAATTGATAATGAAACACATGCAGTGATTTTTAAAAAAGGAAAAAAATATTATACATTTTTCACATTGTTATTGTTATTGCTCAAGTGCCTTAAATTTACATCTCATGATTTGAAACAAAAAAAGTGTATTATTCATTAAAATGACAGGATTTATCAGCCTGTGTGAAATGAAACTTACTGACTACATCCAGCCAGAAGATGGCGCCTAGTGCTCACACAATCTAGTGAAGTTAGTCAACAAATGTGCAGGAGCAGTAAACGTGTTTAGAGGCAGAAATGTTCAGAACGAGTCTGTGATGATTTAAGGACTAAAAACAGTAGACGATTCTCAGATAAATAACGTATAAAATATCAAAATATGTCCCAGATCAAGGAAGTTCAGCTGGAAGTGTTTTTGACGCTCAGAGGGAGAGGATTTTCCAAACAACATTCCTCAAAACAGTGTGAATGCAACTGAATGCTACTCCAGGTGTGTTTTTGTTAGAACAGGATTCAAAGCTCAAGTCAGTCACTGTAGCAAAATCTGTGTGCTTTAAAGCAGTGTTTTTCAACCTTTTTTGAGTTGTGGCGAAATTTTTGGTTTTAAAAGATAGCATGGCACACCATCTACTTATAACATGACCAAATCAGACCATTTAGTATGTTTGTGCCACTGTCTGGTTCTTTAAAATTGGAAACGGTGATGGTTTTGTGGGGTTTTTTGGTGCAGAAGTTGCTCAAGGCGCTCCAAAATCTCAAATTAGTCCAGTGTTTTTAAACCCTTTTGGAGTTGTGGCACATTTTCTGGGTTTAAAACATAGCACGGCATACCACCTTCTACTAAAACATTACCAAATCAGACCATTTAGTTAAAATAAAAAGTGATAAATAATTTATTTGCCGCTGTCTGGTTCTTTAAAATTGGAAACAGTGATGGTTTTGTGGTTTTTTTTGTGCAGAAGTTGTTTAGGGCGCTCCAAAATGGTACATTAGTCAATTGTACCCACATTTGTGAATCTCTTGACTCAAGTTGGATATCTTTTCAAGACACACTAGGCAAAACCTCAAGGCACACTAGTGTTTTCCGGCACACTGGTTGAAAATGAATGTTTTAAAGGAGGATGAAATCAAGCATCCAGGCCCCTTTTCCAAACCCCTGAGCGCAGTATTTGGACGGTCCTTATCGTAGCAGGTTTTGTTTTAAGGAGCTTTGTCACCAATCAGAAGGACCGACTCATGGGCTCGTCCCCAACAGTTCAGCTCGACTCCTTTACCTTTGGGGCTTAGGGTCAATCGAGTTTGGAGAAAGAGCTTCATCTGCGTTTGATGAATCTGTCAAAACTGGTGGTGGAAAAAAACGGGAGAAGTTACGTGTGCAGCAGAACTGTTAGTTTTACACTTAATGACACTTAATGAATGGAATTATTTAGTTTTAGATACAGCAACACCATCTGGAAAGGCCTGGACAAACACTTTCCCCACACTAGGCACACAAGGCTGTTAACTGAAGCTGACATGAGACAATATTGAACTTTACATTTGGTTTATTGCAGACATTTATGGTGTGTTCACATTGCACTACAAGTCGGTCAAATAAAATAAAGCAAATAAAAAAAGAGGAGCCTCATATATTCTGTTGACCTCTTTTATTGGACTTTCTATCAAAGGCAAATAGACACATTTGGACATTCGAGCCTTTGTCCTGCTGCCGTCCCCGTAAAACTAAATTTATACATTAACTTTGCAGCTTTAACCACGATCCTTATAGTTTATCTGACAGGTTCAACGACACATTTCACTAAAACGTAGTGAACATGATTATATTTAAGATTTCACTATAAATTCTGTCTTTTTGTCTCCAGTTTAAAGTTTATAATGTCACTTCCTGGTTGAACATGAGCACAAATATGACATCGAGCTAATTCTACAACTGTTACCATAGCAACCAGACTGTAAACAAGGGCCAACATCTATAAAAAGGACACAATATTTATGATTTGACAAATAATAAAACATGATAACGCCTTCAATTTGTTGAACAATGGTTTAAACTGTCTGTGTTAAATGTTTATCACAGGTGCCTCTCACCAAACTAAGCCAGAATTAGAAAAACATGAGAACCTTCACATGGACTTTAAGGTGACACACTAAAGGCAGAACTTTTTTTTTGGTTGGTTTTTTTTTTTGGCAGTTTGTTCTCTCACGTGTCGGCTTTCATGTGGAAACAACACACTCGTCCAATCTGCTCCTAAAGATGTTTTATTCTTTCATTGAATCCGCTTTATCCGTAGATTTTTCTTGGACATTATTATTATATATCATTATCATTATATATCATTATTATATTATTATTATATCCAAGATGGCGCCGCTGACGGATGCCCTGGCGTTTTGGTGCGCTCTATGTTGTTTGTTTTTGTGCGTTAATCGTGTGTCCGCGTGCTCTTACACCCGTGAAGAGCTCTTAAACATCAAAACTTCTGCCCCCACGGACTTATTTCCAGTTTTAGTGTCTGCTGCAGACTTAGCGCTTGTTTTGGCCAAAAGAGTGACACGCCGCAGAAGAGGAAAGCGGCTGGGGCTCTCGTGCGCTGAAACGCGGCGCAGACGCCACTACCTGGGATTTTCCTCTCCAACGTCCGCTCACTCAGCAACAAGATGGACGAACTGGCGCTGCTGATGAAGAGGAACAGAGACTTTTCTTCGTCTTCTGTTTTGTGTTTCACGGAGACGTGGCTCAGCGAGTCGATCCCGGACTGCGCGCTCCATTTGGAGGGATTCCAGCTCCTCCGACAGACAAAGGGATCTCTCCGGGGGAAAAACAAAAGGCGGTGGAGTCTGTTTCTTCATCAACAACGCTTGGTGCTCCGATGTGACTGTGATCTCCAAACTCTGCTCTCCTGATCTGGAATATCTCTTCATTAACTGTAAACCATTCTACTCTCCACGTGAGTTCGCTTCATTCATTCTCGCCGCTGTTTACATCCCGCCATGCGCCCGGAACGTACACGCAGGCACAGCGCGTGTTAGCGGAGCGGGTTTTGAATACGGAGCAGGACTTCCCGGACTCCTTGTTGATCATCCTCAGGGATTTTAACAAGGGTAATCTCAGCCAGGAACTACCAAAGTACAGACAGTTTATTAAATGCCCGACCAGAGAGCAGAACACACTTGATCATTGTTACACTACAGTGAGTGGGTCCTTCCGCGCGGTTCCTCGTGCTGCCCTAGGGCTCTCAGATCACGCCATGATCCACCTGATCCCCACGTACAGACAGAGGCTGAAGCTCTCCAAACCTGTAGTGAGGACTTCTAAGAAGTGGACCAGTGAGGCAGTGGAGGAACTACGCGCGTGTTTGGACATTACAGACTGGGATGTGTTCAAAACTGCCACGGATGGTTTGGATGAGTACACGGACACTGTGACGTCATACATCCAGTTCTGTGAGGACAGTATCATCCCCACACGCACCAGGGTGATTTATAACAATGACAAGCCCTGGTTCACACCCAAACTGAGGCAGCTCAGGCAGCAGAAGGAGGCAGCTTTCAGAGCAGGGGACAGAGAGAGCTACAAAGGTGCTAAGTACAGATTTAGCAGGGAGGTGTCAAGAGCTAGATCTCTGTACAACACGCGCCTAAAGCAGTCTTTCTCTGCTAACAACGCCTCGGCGGTTTGGAGGGGACTTAGGCAGATCACCAACTACAAGCCCAAAGCCCCCCATGCTGCTGACGACCAGAAACTCGCTGAACAGCTCGCCTCCTTCTATTCACGATTCGAAATCTCAACCCCCTCCCCCACCTATCTCACTACAATAGACATTTCTGCCAATCACACCCCAGGTCCCCCCACCTCCCCCACTGGCCTTTCACTACACAGGGACAATGTAAGGAAACAGTTTCGGAAGTCCAACCCCCGGAAAGCTGCTGGACCAGACGGTGTCTCCCCCGCCACCCTGAGACACTGTGCAGACGAGCTGACTCCTGTCTTCACAGACATTTTTAACACCTCCCTGGAGTCATGCCATGTCCCAGCCTGCTTCAAGTCGTCCATCATCGTCCCTGTTCCCAAGAAGAAGAAGAAGATCACTGGACTTAATGACTTCAGGCCTGTGGCGCTGACACCTGTCGTCATGAAGTCCTTTGAGCTCCTGGTCCTGCCCCATCTCAAGTCCTTCACCTCCTCCGCCCTGGACCCACTGCAGTTCGCCTACAGAGCCAACAGATCTGTAGACGACGCCATCAACCTGGCCCTCCACTTCATCCTGAAGCATCTGGACTCCCCGGGAACCTACGCCAGGGTCCTGTTTGTGGACTTCAGCTCTGCATTCAACACCATCCTCCCTGCTCTGCTCCAGGACAAGCTCTCTCAGCTCCACGTGCCTGACTCCATCTGCAGGTGGATCACTGACTTCCTGACGGACCGGAGGCAGTGCGTGCGGCTGGGGAAGAATGTCTCAGAGACTCGGACTATCAACACAGGAACTCCACAGGGCTGTGTACTTTCTCCTCTGCTCTTCTCCCTGTACACCAACTGCTGCAACTCCAGCCACGACTCTGTAAAACTGATCAAGTTTGCAGACGACACCACCCTCATCGGACTCATCTCGGACGGCGATGAGTCTGTCTACAGGAGGGAGGTGGATCGGCTGGTGTCCTGGTGCAGCACCAACAACCTGGAGCTCAACGCCCAGAAGACAGTGGAGATGATCGTGGACTTCAGGAAAGTCTCAGCCCCCCTGCCCCCCCTCGCCCTGACAGACTCTCCCATCACCACCGTAGACTCTTTCCGCTTCCTTGGCACCACCATCACTCAGGACCTCAAGTGGGAGCCGACCATCAGCTCCATCATCAAGAAGGCCCAGCAGAGGATGTACTTCCTGCGGCAGCTGAGGAAAGCCAAGCTGCTGGCGCAGATGATGGTGCAGTTCTACACGGCCATCATCGAGTCCATCCTCACCTCCTCCATCACCGTGTGGTCCATCCTCACCTCCTCCATCACCGTGTGGTACGCTGGAGCCACAGCCAGGGACAAACAGAGACTACAGCGCATTGTGCGCTCTGCTGAGAAGGTGATCGGCTGCAGCCTTCCATCTGTCCAGGACCTATACGTCTCCAGGACTCGGGGACGAGCAGGTCGGATCACAGCTGACCCTTCTCACCCTGGACACGGACTATTTGAGCCACTCCCCTCGGGCAGGAGGCTACGGTCCATCCGGACCAGAACCTCCCGCCACAAGAACAGTTTCTTTCCCTCTGCTGTTGGACTCATGAACACTTTGTAACACCTGTCACTTCAACAATAATACTATTTAAGAACAATCTATTTGCACTACTCATTTGCACATCGCACTATGTTGTGGAAATTAATTGTAAATGAATGAAGAAATCTGAGGAAAACAGAATGTCTTTTGTGTGTTTTATTATAAAAGAATCTTTGCAGCAAAGAGGGAGAAGACATAAGTCTATCAGTGCAGAGTTACAATCTTCCCCAAAGGGGGAAATGCTGTTTACAGTATTTATACTTGGGTATCCATATCACAAGGTAGGTTTCACAAAGGAGGACAGACACAGAGCCAGTTTGAACCGGCCATAAAATGAAACTTAGTTATGATAACAATATGTCAAGGTCTTTTTAGCAGTTTCTCACAAAGCACAAAGAACAAAAGCCTTATTCAGTAATTTCCACCTCATTATCCCTCCTTTTGATTTATCATTAATCAACAAACGCTCATAAAATGTAAAAAGACTAAAAAAACAAAACACCTGTAAAGAACGAGAGAGAACAAAAAAAAAAACAACAAACAATTAACATCAACATTAGAATCACACAACCTGTAAAACAGTGAAATTGTATAGCATAATAAGGTGGTAAATTTTAACACTAGCAAACTTCAATAAATGCAAAATGGAGAGTATATGTATGAGTAAAATATATATAAACACCACATAGTACCCCAGAAAACATCAAGAGTTTCACACCAGTTAAGGTTTAAGAAAATCCATCATGGCAGGGTCTATTAGAACAAATATTTATTCATCAAGAAATAATTCTGGGAAGGGATCAAAGTAAACATTGTCAGGATCTGAGTCAACTGCAGAGAGAGCGGTGTACTTCATCAATGTTGAGGCGAGCATGCGAGAAATCAGAGACCTGACAAGAGGAATCACAAAACAGGAAAGGAAGCAGAGTATGAGTAAAGCAACACCAGAAATTATTCCAATGCGGGTTAACCATGCTTGCCAGCCCAGAGAAGTTAACCAAGAGGAGTCTAAAATAGAATCATGGTCAATTGCATCACGTAGAGAGGTTAAATTCTGAATACCTTGAGCAATTACACTGCCATCTCCAGAATTGTCAGGAATATAAGTACAACATGACTGATTTATCAATGCGCAGATACCCCCACTAGAGGCAACGAGATGGTCGAGGACAATGCGATTTTGTAAAGTAACAGCACGTAGAGCTTTCATTTCAACCCTGTTGGCTTCCAGAATAGTTATGGTCGAATTAACAAAACCTGAGAAACGATAATTCAGTGTTTCCATACGAAGCATGACCTTGCCAACACCAAGCTGTGGAAACAGTGAAAGAATTACCTTTTCGCCAGTGGTCCAAAGTTTATGATTAGGTGGAACGTCAGTTCCCCAGACAGCGTCATGGGAGGAGTAACTACGTTTGGTACGAGAATATTTTGGATAGGCAGATACAATAAAAGAATGATCAGCGGCGGTAATTAAAGCACATCGGCCAATCCAATTAGGGGGCAGACGAAGGTAAACATTATACCCACAGAGCCACAATGCATTATTTTGAGGTAAAGAACCCAACTGATCAGGAACTGAAAAATATGGAGCGCACTGACTTCCTGGAGCAGCCTGGGAGGCATTTAAACTGGAATTACCTTTACAAGAAGTACAAGGGCTTGAGACATTCAGGCAAAATGAAATTGGAATTTCTCCCATTGAAACAGGGATGCCAGTAAGGCCTGTGGACATAGCATAGCAAACAAATTTTGTGCCTGGTCTGATATGAACAGGGCCAAAAACTGGAGTCTCACCCGTCTCATTGGTAGATTTAAAATTGGAGAAGTCAGAATTTGTAGCTGGAGTCAATGGAGGGAGGGCTGTGCCAGTGCGCCTTTTAACTGTGTCGTTCAAATAACCAGCCGCGACAAATGAAGATAGGATCTTTGGGAAGTGCTTGTATGCATTAGGTATAGGTAGAGGAGTAATGTGAGGGTTAGAAGCAGCAATGGGCATGTAAGTACAGACGTAGCAGTTAGAACGATTGTGTGAGTCAGCAACATACTTAGCATATTGATACCAATAATTGAGAGTATACACACTAGAGTGATTTATAGCTTTAGCAAGAGCGTGTAGCCACATGTAGTCAGGTTCGGACATGTCTTCTCTTTTACCTCGGTGAAATGAGGGAGCTAAGGTAGGTGGGTTATAATCAGGAGTGGTTATATTTAGGTCGTCATTTCTAACTTTAGCATCATGGAGATTAGACCACAACAATGGAAACACAATTATAATTGACACACAGAGTAAACAACAAATGGTACCTCGAAACCCACACAACCCTGGATGTCTGAACGGGTGCCAAGGTACTCGCTCCATGATACTTGCTTCTGCTTCTGCCGTGGGTGGCGGGCTCTTCTATGGCCTATTTTCTGCTCTTCTATGGCCTATAGGTGAACGGACACCAGGACACGTCACCCTTTGAACAGCTAACAGTGTAGGCTAACAGTGTTTTAATCGATGGGAGGGTTGGTGTGTGTGAGTGTCCCTCCTTGTGTCGCGTCTCCTGGTGGTGCAGGTGGAACAGTTGGAGCTGGAACTATCTTGCAGTGTGATGCATGCACCCACGTTGCCCGTTCTTGGATCTTGATGGCAGTGTGGGTTGTGAGAAGCACCTGGAAGGGTCCCAGCCAACGCTGTTGTCGCCAGTTCTTGCGACGGAAGTTCTTCACCAACACAAAGTCGCCTGGTTTGATGGTGTGTAGTGGTTGGTCTGCCTGTTGTGGTAGTGCAGATGCAACTTGTCGTCTAATATGGGAGAGAGAATTAGTTAACAATATACAGTAGCTAACCAATGTGTCTTCACAGAGGCTGGTCTCAATGGGTGGTCCTGGGGGTCCCATTCCAACATTGGGAGGAGCTGCAAATAGAATCTCAAAGGGGGAAAGGTTATGACGCGCGCGCACTCTCATCCTCATGTACATCAGAACAATGGGCAGGCATTTAGGCCAGCTGAGTTTTGTTTCTTCACAACATTTAACCAATTTTGATTTTATTGTTCCGTTTTCAGTCTCAATAGCACCCCCTGATTGTGGGTGGTAACTGCAATGTGTTTTTAGGTCGAATTTCAATCGCTCAGACAGTTGTTGTATTACTTCATTCACAAAATGGGAACCATTGTCAGATGAAAGTTTCTCTGGGATTCCCCATCTGGGAATTATTTCTGTCAATAATGCCTTTGCCACGGTTGTAGAAGTTGCATGTTTAGCGGAAAAAGCTTCTACCCATTTAGAAAACATGTCTACCATTACCAGACAGTATTTCTTTCCTTCACTTGGTGTGAGTTCAATGAAGTCCATCATTACATGCTGAAATGGCCTTGTTGGTGGAGGGTGTGCTGCCTGTCGCGTCAATGGTTTAGGTCTGCCAGGGTTATTTTGAGCACAAATTAAACAATTCTTACAGAATTCAGCAGCAAATGTTGAGAAGCCTTTTGTGAACCAAAATTGTTGTACTGAACTGCACATCCCTCCTTTTGACACATGGTCCAACCCATGAGTCAATTTTGCATAGCAATGGAAGAGGCGTTTCGGTAGGCAGGGCTTACTATCAGGGCCGTACCAAACGCCGTCTGAGAAAGTCGCACCGCACCGGGACCACAAGGCACGTTCCTCTGGAGTTGAGAGAGAGCAGAGGTCTGTGAGAGAAGCGGGAGGGGAGGAGGTAGAGTCAGGGAGCAGAGAAAGGGAGAGGGGAGGGGGGAGCTTGGCAGCTGCTTTAGCTGCTGCGTCTGCCCGAGCATTACCTAGTGATACAGGGTCAGAAGATGGAGTATGAGCAGCACATTTACAAACAGCGATGTGTGAGGGAAGAAGAACAGCCTCCAACAAAGCAGCAACTTTTTTGTGATGTAAAATAGGTCTGCCATCAGATTTAAGGAATTTCCTGTGTTTCCAAAGAGCGCCAAAATCATGAACTACTCCAAAAGCGTACCGTGAGTCAGTGTAAATAGTGACTGAATGGTCTTTGGCTAATTTACACGCCTCTGTCAGTGCCACCAGCTCTGCTGCCTGTGCTGAGTACTGAGGAGGGAGAGGAGAGGAGAGTACCACAGAGTGATCATCGACCACTGCATAGCCAGCATGAGAACGTCCAGTATCAGGATCTCGAAAAGCAGAGCCATCTACATAGAAAACAAAATCAGGATTAGGTAACGGTATGTCAGTCAGGTCAGGTCTTGGGGTACAGATTTGTTGTAATTCAGTCACACATGAGTGTGGGGTGCCATCGTCAGGAAGAGGCATAAGGGTTGCCGGGTTTAAAGTTGTACATTTGTGTACTGACACATGAGGCAGACCCAGCAGTGTGGTGTGATATCTGAGCCAGCGAGATGCAGAGAGATGTGACGATTTTTGCTCTTGTAATATGGACGCCACAGAATGTGGGACATACAATATGAGAGAACTGTACCCAACAAAATCTCGCGATGCTACAACAGCCTGTTCACAAGCTGCCACAGCACGTAGACAGGCAGGAAGACCTCTGGCCACAGGGTCAAGAAGTCTGGAAAAATAACCAATTGGCTTTAAAGTGTCACCATGTCTCTGCAAAAGCACTGAGGTCATGCATCCACCACGCTCGTCCACAAACTGAACAAATGGTTTGGCTGGATCTGGGATGCCCAGAGTGGGCGCAGATTGTAGGGCAATTTTGAGAGATTCAAATGCAGAGTTAGCTTCAGCAGTCCATTCAAGAAGAGTGGATGCGGTCACATCTTTCCCTAAAGTCATGTCCCTAAGAGGTTTATCCATTTCTGAGAAATTTGGCACAAAGTGTCTGCAATAGGAACACATACCGAGAAACGAAATAAGTTGTTTCTTGGTCTGTGGTTTGGGGGTGTTAACTATGGCAGTGACACGGTTAGGAGACAAAGTTTTGCCTTCTGGAGTCAAAATGTGTCCCAGAAAAACCACGCGTTGTTGGACAAATTGCAATTTAGAAACCGAAGCTTTATGACCTTTGTTGGCCAGATGTTTGAGTAATTTAATGGTGTCACGTTCGCACTGTTCTTTAGTGGGTGCAGCAATAAGCAAATCATCCACATACTGTAGGAGCACTGACCCGTCGCTGAGCTCAAGCGGAGCCAGACTGCGTGCGAGTGCTTCACAGTACAGGGTGGGGCTGCATGTCAGACCCTGGCACAAACGAGTCCATGTGTAACGTTTGCCATTGAAACAAAATGCGAACCAAAATTGTGAATCTTTGTGAACTGGTACAGAGAAAAACGCATTTGAGAGGTCAACGACTGAGAACCACTGGGATGTTGAGGGTATTTGAGTAAAAATTGTATAAGGATTTGGCACATTTGGTGCAGGTGGGCTAATAGCTGCATTTACTGCCTGTAAATCTTGAACAAACCTCCACTCTGTGGGCTGAGTAGCAGGTCTAATTTTTTTCACTGGAAAAATTGGAGTTTGGACTGGAGAGTCCTCACATGGAACAATTATTCCAGCTTCCAAGAGTGATTCAAACACTGGTGTAATACCCTGTATGGCCTCGGGCCGTAGAGGGTATTGGCGCTGTTTTGGTCTGTAGTCAGATTTAGGCACAATATGAATGGGAGGACAATTTTTGATTAATCCCACATCATATTTGCTTTGGGCCCACAGATGCGCTGGCACGTCTGCCAGCAAAGGTGAAATGTCAATGGGTGACGTCACAGATGCCAATGTGGGCGTTTGAGGGGGCTTTTTATGTTCGTAATTGTATGATTTATATGGTACCAAATAAACTGAACGCAGCACACACGCTTTGGCGGTGTACGGAAGTCTAAACGTGTTCAAAGACGATGAGTAAAACAAATTCGGAGAGTGTATTGCTGGCTGCCAATCATGAGTGTTAATGCATTTTTGTGCAAAGGAACCAAGGTCCTGCCATGTTTCATCCTTAGATTTTGAAATTGGCACATGGGGAAATGAAAACTGTGCATGATAGATGCCTTGCTGTATAGGAGTTAATTGTGCCATGGCAACACAACGGTCATTATCAAAATAGATGTCACTAAGATACAAAAAATCATTGAGATCTCGATAAAACAGTTTTTCATAATCTGGGTCCGGACCAAAGTGCACATAGGAAGTACAATGCAAATTTGTGACCTTCATTCTGTCAGAGTTTGGGTTTAGAAATGGGAGTGCCGTGTCCAGCAAACTCTGACCAATTTTTAAATCAATCCACCATTGATAAACGTAGATCGGGGGGTTCACATCATATTTGACACAGCCAAAATTTGGTAAATTTCTGCTGATTTCGAGACCAGTAGGGGTTGAAACAATTGTAATTCCCCACTTTATCATCAAGTCTCGTCCTAACAAATTAATGGGACACAAACCAGACATCAAAAATGAATGTTTAGTTGTGACTGAGCCATTAGGTGAATCCCACGAGCAACGTAACGGAGTTGAAAATTTTTCTACCACAGTTTGACCACTGGCACTGGTTGAATAGATAGCCACTCAATTTTGCACATAGTTCATTTGTGCGTATCACTGAATGAGTGGCCCCTGAGTCAACTATGAAATCTATTTTTTTGTTATTTACCATACATGTGATTGTTGGTAATTCCCTATATGCTGGAGAGCTAAAAAGAGAATAAGTTTCTATTAGAGTTTCTTTTTGTTCCAGTTCTCTAATCTTGTCCTGCACTAAAGCAAGCAGTGTATCAGTGGCAAGCGCTTCTTCATTGCATTGAGCGTGTGAGGTGGTGTTGGGTGCAAGAGTGTGTAAATCACTTATCTGCTGCTGGCCAGTGTCACCCGGTCAGTCGGAGAGATGGCTGGACGACTGGGGAGTCTGTTGGAAGTTGACATGTCGGTTTCTGCCTCCACGTCCTCGTTGCTTATACAGTTTAATACAGTTCCTTGCCCAATGTCCTCTTTCTCCGCAGTTATAACATGCGTCATCATCATAGGAATAAGAATTTCGGTGAAATCCACGGCCTTGGTTTTTGTTATCTTCACGCCATCTCTGGTCGCCACGTCCTCTGCCTCTGCCACGTCCTCTGAATTGTTCTCCAGAGACTTGGACAAGGGCCAGATTCGCATTTAACTGAGCAGTTTCAAACTTATCAGCTTTCTTGACTTTTCCTTCATTAACTTTAGCTTCTGCGTGTTTAGCGTGACGCAAAATTTCAGGAATGCGGTTGTCTTGCCATCCACCTACGAGGGTGGTTTTCATTGTTTTCAGAATTGATTGATGAAGGCCTTCAGCATATGCCATTTTGAAAATGACTTCAAAGGTTGTCTCTTGACCAGTGTAAGTTTGGGGTTTAGCATTTCCCGAGTGAGCGACACACACATCCTCTAGGCGATAGAAATAGTCCACCACACTCTCGCTTGGGCCTTGGACACAATCTTTAATCCTGCCCAAGTCAAATGTCACTGGAAACACAGTTTTTAGGGCTTCGCCAATAGCCAAAATCCATCTTTCCCAGGGTTTAGTGTCGTCCCAGGTTGCAGATGTTGGGCGCAGGGTTTCGTAGTTTTGTGTGGTAACTACATGGGCTATTTTTGCAAATCCGTCTGGTTTCAGATGCAAAAGGAGGAGCTTTCTGAGTTCAAAACCAGTGGGACGCCATGCTTTGCTGAAGGAAATAATTTTTTCTGCCAGGGCCTCACCTCCACGATGTGGAGAAGGCCAGTCCTTTGCAGCGTCACGCAGTTCCTGGTCCATTTGACGAAGCATGAGGACCGGGTTGCCGTCGGGGCCTGGATACTCAATCATTGGGGCCTGAAAAATGTGGCCACTCCTTGTGCGATGTGGAGAAAAATTGTTGAAATTGATTGAGTCATTTTGGTCAGGCACCTCTGTAGTCGATGATACAATTTTTTCAAGATCTCTGGTTGGATATAATTCTTGAGAAGTGGATGTCTGTGCTCGTGGTATTGTTTCTTGGCGGATTGACTGCTGTGGGGCGGCTGCAGCCTCTCGAGCATTTCCGTGAAAGGGATTCTTATCAGAGAATCCTCCCTGTGTGACGGGGGGAGCGGACGGGGCTGGGACTGTTGCTTCTCCATGCTGGTACGGCGGAGGCTGTTGCTGACGTTGGTAAGACGGGGCCCAGTCGTCCTCTCTCCGCTGAGTGGGTTGACTTAGGCTCGGAAATAAAGCAGAAAGAGAAGAATCAGTTGCAGTTCCCTGTTTCTCATCCTGTTTCTCATTTTCTGACCTTTTTTGTTTTCTGTCCCTTCTCTCAGCCTCTGTCATCCATATTTTCAAACATTTTCTGTGTTCCTCCAATCTATTTAAATCTTTCACATCAACTTTCTTTTTACTTTTTAATTTCCTTTCTTCCTCGTCTAGTTTTTCACTTATTTTTCCCAATTGATTTAAGCTGAATGAACCCCCTTGGGGAAAACCAAGGTGTCCAACCCATTCTCCCAAACATTTCAAACATTCTTTACCATTTTTCATCATTAAAACACAAGGGGAATTCCAGTCTGGGTCTTCGACCTTACTACCTTTAGACCCCATTTGGCCTATTTTATTTTGCAGGATCCTGACTTGAGCGGGTCTCAAACCCTGTTTGAGCCCGACTTCTTTCAGGTCTTGGACCCTGTCCGAGCCTGGCGGGTCTCAAACCCTGTTTGAGCCCGACTTCTTGCAGGTCTCGGACCCTGTCCGAGCCTGGCGGGCCCGACTTCTTTCAGGTCTCAAACCCTGTTTGAGCCTGGCGGGTCTCAAACCCTGTTTGAGCCCGACTTACGCAGGTCTCGGACCCTGTCCGAGCCTGGCGGGTCTCAAACCCTGTTTGAGCCCGACTTACGCAGGTCTCGGACCCTGTCCGAGCCTGGCGGGTCTCAAACCCTGTTTGAGCCCGACTTACGCAAGGTCGTCACCAGATCCTTCTTCCCCAGGTGTTTTAAACACACACACACACACACAATTTTCTGTTTTCAAAACAATCTCAGATATTTGAATAAATGTAGAATTTTGTAAATGTTATAATGGTCAAAATTACCGTATCAATGTTGTAGTGGGCCTTCGATGAGGATTCCGAGGTGACGGCTGGGGTCCAGAAGCAGTCGGTCCTCTCGTCCTGAGTTGAGTGAGGGTAAGAGGCAGGACGTGAATTTAGTGTCCTGGGTGATCAGTCACCGTCTGCCGCTGGTCCAACGGTCCGCCTGGAATCCCACTTCTGACACCAAGTTTGTTGTGGAAATTAATTGTAAATGAATGAAGAAATCTGAGGAAAACAGAATGTCTTTTGTGTGTTTTATTATAAAAGAATCTTTGCAGCAAAGAGGGAGAAGACATAAGTCTATCAGTGCAGAGTTACAATCTTCCCCAAAGGGGGAAATGCTGTTTACAGTATTTATACTTGGGTATCCATATCACAAGGAAGGTTTCACAAAGGAGGACAGACACAGAGCCAGTTTGAACCGGCCATAAAATGAAACTTAGTTATGATAACAATATGTCAAGGTCTTTTTAGCAGTTTCTCACAAAGCACAAAGAACAAAAGCCTTATTCAGTAATTTCCACCTCAACTATCTGCCAACTGTACATTCTGTATATAGTCTATCTTAGTCTATTTTATTCTTAATTTTATGCATGCCTTTTTATATATTTTTTATATTTTATCCTTTGCTTTATGTTGCACCTACGCCGAAGCAAGTTCCTACGTTTGTGAATTTCACTGACAATGGCAATAAACAATTTCTGATTCTGATTCTGATTCTGATTCTGACATTGTAACTTCAAAGGTCGTTTTCTTAAAATGCATTTTTTGTCCCTCGAGACATAAAGATCAGCCTTAAAGTAGATCCTACACCAAACTGTACAATCTGGACTCAACAAGATTTAGACCAAACAAACACAAGGATTTTCTGATACAGTCCAGATCAAAAGTTTAAGACCAGTTGAATACATGGAAAAAGTCACATTTTTCATGGTTGGATCTCAACAGGGTTCCAAATAGAGCTTCATTAAGCAACTACAAATGAAATATGAAGGCTGTTTTACAACTGATCAAACGTTTAGGACCACACCTCAAGAAAGAACCTCCTCAAAACATAAATCAAAGTCCCAAACATGAACTCAGTCATGAGTAGCTCCACCGTTATTGTTGATCATTTCAAAAAATTCCTTGTGTCCTGCTTGATGTCCGAGCTGCAGTTCTGTGGCGTTCAAGGACACGAGGTCTTTGAAGACGTTTCTTGTTCCTGATGCCCTTCAGTGTCAGAGGAGTCTGATGTTATTGGGCTGCAGTCGGCTCCAGTAACGACCTTCATTTGGGTCGAGGAGCTTCCAGTTGCGAACGGCCAATCAGATCCTCCGGCTCAGAGCTGGGGTCTTTTTTTGGGTCTTCCACTTGACTTTTTTGTTCCATAACCATCAGGATCTTGTAAGAAATTCTAAATGACTGCGTCGTCCTCAGCAGCGATGGAGAGCGGCCCTGCTTACACAGCTCAACGACCCGACCACCATCCCAAACTCCTTCTGCAGAACATACCACACCGTACTGTCCACCTGACCCGCAGCCGCAGCACTGGGTCTGGAGCTGTGTCCACTCTGTGTCCAGTGGGTGTTCATACGGCCACTGGCCTGACTCTATGCACGGCTTAACGCGCCCTTTAACAGGGTCTGTGTTATGGCACCTATGAACAGTTGGTGTTACAGGGAGAAGAGCAGAGGACAAAGTACTCTGCCCTATGGAGTCCTGTACACCCCACAGGGGGGCAGTCACAGGGTGACAGTGTCTTTGCTGGACTCCATCTTATTATAATGTTTTAGCCAACATCCATCCATCCATCCATCCATCCATCTTCTTCCGCTTATCCAGGGCCAGCAGCAGTCTAAGCAGGGACTCCCAGACTTCCTTCACCTCAGACACTTCCTCCAGCTCCTCCGGGGGGATCCACAGGCGTTCCCAGGCCACAAAGACATAGTCCCTCCAGCGTGTCCTGGGTCTACCCCGGGACCGCCTCCCGGTGGGACATACCCAGAACACCTCCCGAGGGAGGCGTCCAGGAGGCTCTGGAACAGCCACCTCAGCTGGCTCCTCTGGACGTGGAGGAGCAGTGGCTCTACTCCAAGCTCCTCCCGTGTGACTGAGCTCTTCTGTCTCAAAGGAAGTGCCCGGCCACCCGGCGAAGGAAGCTCATTTGGACGCTTGTATCCACGATCTCGTCCTTTCGGTCATTACCCAGAGCTCATGACCATAGGTGAGGGTAGGAACATAGATTGACTGGTAAATCGAGAGCTTTGTCTTTCGACTCAGCTCTTTCTTTACCACAACAGCGACTGCATCACTGCAGATGCTGCACCGATCCGCCTGTCAATCTCACGCTCCATCCTTCCCTCACTCGTGAACAAGACCGCAAGATACTTGAACTCCTCCACTTGAGGCAAGGACTCTCCACCCACCCAGAGAGGGCAAGCCATATTTTTCCGGTCGAGAACCATGGCCTCGGATTTGGAGGTGCTTATCTTCATCCCAGCCGCTTCACACTCGGCTGCAAACCGTCCCAGTGCATGCTGCAGGTCCTGGTTTGAAGCAGCCATCAGGATGACATTGTCTGCAAACAGCAGAGATGAAATCCTGTGGTTCCCAAACCGGACACCCTCCATGCCCTGACTGCGCCTAGAAATTCTGTCCATAAAAATGATGAACAGAACCGGTGACAAAGGGCAGCCCTGGTCTGACTTACTGCCGGCAATGCAAACACAGCTCCTGCTCTGGTCGTACAGGGACCGGACAGCCCTTAGCAAAGGGCCCTGGACCCCATACTCTCAGAGCACCCCCCACAAGGCGCCCCGGGGCACACGGTCGAATGCCTTCTCCAGATCCACAAAGCACATGCGGACTGGTTGGGCAAACTCCCATGAACCCTCGAGCACCCGATGGAGAGTATAGAGCTGGTCCAGTGTTCCACAACCGGGACGAAAACCACAGGCTCCTCCTGAATCTGAGGTTCGACTATCGGTCGGATTCTCCTCTCCAGTACCCTGGAATAGACCTTACCTGGGAGGCTGAGAAGTGTGATCCCCCTGTGGTTGGAACACACACATCCGGTCCCCCTTCTTATACAGAGGGACCACCACCCCGGTCTGCCAGTCCAGAGGTACCGTCCCAGACCGCCATGCAATGTTGCAGAGATGTGTCAGCCAAGACAGTCCCACAACATCCAGAGACTTAAGATACTCAGGGCGGATCTCATCCGCCACCAAGGAGCTTGCCAACAACCTCAGTGACTTCAGCCAGGGTGATGGACGAGTCCGCCTCTGAGATCTTAGTCTCTGCTTCCTCCTCGGGAAGATGTGACAGTGGGATTGAGGAGATCCTCAAAGTATTCCTTCCACCTTCCACCGTCCGACCACATCCCCAGTTGAGGTCAACAGCTCTCCACGATGCAGGAGCACTGTTTCCCCCTCCTGAGGCGTCGGACGGTTTGCCAGAATTTCTTTGAGGCCGACTGATAGTCCTCCTCCATGGCCCCCCCAACTCCTCCCAATCCTGAGTTTTTGCCTCTGCAACCGTGCGGGCTGCGGTACGCTTGGCCTGCGGGTAACTGTCAGCTGCCTCAGGAGTCCCACAAGCCAACAAGGCCTGATAGGACTCCTTCTTCAGCCTGACGGCATCCCTTAGTTCCAGTGTTCACCACCGGGTTCGGGGATTGCCGCCGTGACAGGCACCAGAGACCTTGCGACCACAGCTAAGAGCCGCCGCATTGACAATGGAAGCGGAGAACATGGTCCACTTGGACTCGATGTCCCCAGCCTCCCCCGGGATCTGGGAGAAGTTCTCCCGGAGGTGTGAGTTGAAGACCCTGCTGACAGAGGGCTCTGCCAGACGTTCTCAGCAGACCCTTACAATGCTCTTGGGCCTGCCAAGTCTGTCTGGCTTCCTCCCCTGCCAGCGGATCCAAGTCATCACCAGGTGGTGATCGGTTGACAGCTCCGCCCCCCTCTTCACCAGAGTGTCCAAGACACGCAGCCGAAGCTCAGACACCACAACAAAGTCGATGATTGACCTCGGGCCTAGGGTGTCCTGGTGCCACGTGCACTGATGGACCTTGTGCTTGAACATAGTGTTACTTTTGAACCGCTCTTGGTCTGACCCGTCACCCAGGACCTGTTTGCCATGGGTGACCCTCAGGGGCATGAAGTCCCCGACAACAGAACTCCCAGGAACATTCGGGTACTCAAACCCCTCCACCACGTTAAGGTGGTGGTTCAAGGAGGAGTTTTTAGTCAACATATGTGTTTATAATGGAAATCAATGGAGATTCAAACCCCATTCAAAACACAGTAATGCACCAAAAAAAGTCAAAATGAATTATTGACATATACTAGGCTCTAATAAATTTAACTGAAATTTTCCACTTCACACTTTTAATTTGGAAATATATAATTTTTCTTCTTTTTATTGTTCACTTGTGGTGTATGTTTGATGCCTTATAAAGTAAACATTATGTCTCATACATACAAAGTACACATGTACGAATAGAGCAGAAGCAGTTGAGGAGATCTGAGTTTTTGTGGACTTTATGGGCTTTTAAAAATGGGGACCCTCAAGGGTCCCGAAGGTGATGAACGTGACTTTTTTTAATAAACCGCTCCCATACAAAACACAATAATGCTCCCAAAAAAATAACTATGAATTATTGACGTATACTAGGCTCTAAGGGAATTTAGCTCAAGTTTTCCACTTCAAATGTTCAAATTTGGAAAGAGGGTCTTTTTAAAATTTGTTTATAGTTTGTTTTTTACTGCATGTATACTTTTGTGGAAAAATTGTCATATAATTTAATATATATATATATATATATATATATATATATAATTATATATATATATATATATATATATATATATATATATATTATATTTAAAGTTTGCACAATGAGTAGAGCAGAAATAGATGAGGAGATCTGAGTTTTGGAAGTACAAAAAATATTAATCTATGTGGATTTTATGGCTGTTTAAAAATGGAGACCCTTGAGGGTCCTGAAGGTGACCCTTGTTTAAGCTCTTGAACTGAACATGTGAGATCAAAAATCATGGTGGCATTTTAAAATCGTTCCATGAAACTGTGGGAAATCTCATGGGATTATCTCAAACAGACATATAGATATTGAGGTTTGGAAAAAAAAAAAGTTGCTCAAAAGGACCCCCCAGAAGACCAAGAGTTAAAGAGATCGAGATTAAAAAAAAGCGTCATCTACAGAAAAATGACAAACAAACTGCATGACAATCTCAGTCTCAGTTCAGAACAGGAATGAAGGTATGATAACATCTGCGGTTATCACTCCTTCATCGTCCTTTGGCCTTGTCCTGATGTGCTCCTCCTCCTCGTGCTCCTCCTCCTGGTGCCTGCCCCTGCTCTTCCTCCCCCTCCTCCCCCTCCTCCTCACCTGTGCTCTCTCTGTGCCGATGTCAGAGGCACAGACACAGACAGACATGGCCCGGCGTGTTCATTCCTACATTCTGCCTCTGCTCTTTGCCGTCAGCGTTCTCTCCGTGCTCTACGTCTCCTGGGCCGACATCACGTTAGGAGCGTAAGTCCAAAACTCAAAAAAAAAAAAAAGCAATTGTTAAAAACCTCAACTTCACAGGCGAGACGCCGCAGGTGAACAGGAAAAAATTATTTGGAGTCATTGATCTGAAACTTCCCCTGTAGTTTAATCCACATAAATGTAAAAAAAATATATATCACATGGCATTTATGTGGAAAAACGGCTGAAATTGCACATCTGTAAGTCAGAACCAGGTTTAAATGTCTTGGTACATTTTTGTACACATATTAAAAAAATAATAATAATTTAAAAAACTTTACAGAGGGGATTTTGGATTCCTTATTTACTTTTTGAGTAAAGTACATCTGACTTGGCCTAAAAATTCACCTCATTTCATCTTTTCAGTTTTAGAATTAGATATCAACAAATTCTTGTGTAAATTCCGTCAGAATCTTGTTTCGTCCCATGTTTTACAAGTGCTTCATCGTTTAATGTTTTTGTGTAGAAATAAGTCATTTTATGTGGAAAAAAACTGCCAAACTGACATATTTCAGACCAGATTTCAGTTTCTGGGTTCATTTCATACATATTAGTTCGTACACTTTGTCAAAGAAAAAAATTCACCCTTACACTTAACCCAGCGCGCTGCTGTTTTTTTGTCGTCAGGACCGCAACAAACTTACAGATATACATTTGTATTTCTATATTAACAAAATTGGTTAATGTTTCTCTCCTAATCTGCACTTTGAGACAATGACAAAAGGCATCACAAGAAATAACTTTGATAAAGTGTGTCTTAAATTTGTGGGAAATTTTGGGCAAAACAGAAGTTATTTCCTTTATTTTATTGTGTTAATTTGTGGTAAAATATGAGTAAATTTAGTTTTTATCGCTTCAAAACGACTATTTGCTTTACTGTTAAAATGTGAAGGATACAAATTGGCAGGTTTAAATTAAATAAATAAATCATTTTCAAGCACTTTTCTAACCTTGGAAACATAGGGGGGGAAAAATCTAGCATTTTTAAGATTGTCAAACTCTCGTACGAACCCTGTTAGTTACAAAAACGTAACTGAGGTGATTTTGAATTTCTTATTCAGTTTTTGTAGATCTGACTGAAAATTGTCCTAAAGATTGAAATTTGAATTTTTTTTTTTTACATAAAACTTCAATAAATCAGTTTTAGAATTAAATATTAAAAGATCCTTCTGTACGTTTCGTCAGAATCTTGTTGAGTCCAGATTGTACAGTTTGGTGTAGGATCTACTTTAAGGCTGATCTTTATGTCTCGAGGGACAAAAATGCATTTTAAGAAAACGGCCTTTGAAGTTACAATGTCCCAGAGAAATCTATGGATGAAGTGGATTTAATGAAAGAATAAAACATCTTTAGGAGCAGATTGGACACGTTTGATGTTTCCTCATGAAAGTCGATATGAGAGAGAGAAAACTGAGCAAAAACCCTGTGGTAGTGCCTGTAGTGTCTTGTCTTAAAGGTGCACTGTGTAACCTTTCTGGTGAAGGGTCCACCTCCTGCTTGTTGTGATGTTAAACGTCTGTGGCCTGGAATTATGGAAAGTAACTAATGATGATAATACTTTCTGTAATTGAGAAGTTTTTTGTGTAGTTTTTTTGAGTAGACATTTAAAGGAGGCCTGTTGTGCTTCTGTCTGTAATGTAGTTCTAATGCCGTGTGTCATTGTGTTATATTTTGGAAAGGAAACATATCGAGCGCTTTTTGTTTTTTTTATCAGCCTTTAAACATTCTCTTGAGTTCCTTAAGTTTGGCATCTCATGTTTTAGAACTAAAGCTACTGGCTGCAGAGCGCTAACACAAGCTAAACATGTTATTAACCGAGCCTTTGTGAAGAAATGCTAATTAGCCTGGCAGTTGCAGTGATCGTGTTCAGAGGCAGAACAACGATGATTGTAGGATTTAAAACAGCAGAAGATTCGCAGATAAGTGACGTCTAAAATCAGGAAAAGCGTCATCGATCGAGGGAGTTCAGCAGGAAGTGTTTTTGACTGTCGGTAGGTAGGTAAGGGATTAATAGAGTAAATCGAGTAATTCGATTACAAAAAAGCTTTGATTATTATTTTGCTGCCTCGATGATTAGTTTAATTAACATATTTAATAAAAACTGCATGAATCTGGAGCGCGGAACTAACGTGTGGCGCATGTTTCACACGGAGGATGTTTCCGACCGGCGCTCGCATCAGCTCAGCCGCAACGGAGGAGAAAGTGATGTAGTGGGTTTTTTTAACCAGGATTCCTCAAATGAAGCGTGAATTAAGCTAAATGCAACTCCAGGTGTGTTTTTGATGATGGAACAATGTGAGAACAGCGTTAAAAGCTCAAAAAAGTTAATTTTGCATAATGTTTGCCATTTGAATTGCAAAACGATCAAAAACAACACATTTAAAAAATAAAGAGACGTTTTGACTTCTATCCAGAAGTCTCTTTCAGAAAGAGGAGTAAAGGAAGCTATTTTTGTAAAAAAAAAAAAAAAGAAAAAAAGAGAGAATCCTTCTCTAAACAGGAATGGGGGTTTAAGATTTAATTTAAGATCAAATGAATGACCTTTATGCCTCCTAACACTGGTCCAAATCAGTAGTCCAGTCAAATGCTAATCAGGTCATCAGCAGTGATGAGGAAGCAACATCTATCACAATGACTTCGGGATAGAAGTCGAAACGTCTCGATCTTCAAACAGCGTCTGGATTACAATCCCTGAAACCTTTTCTACGATGGAACACGCCTGGACGAATGAGGGATTACATCCACGATTTAAAAAATAAGTAATTACTTCTGCGCTGAATCCCGCAGTGGAGGTGATTTGTGCTGCTCCTTTACGTCACGTCGTCTTTGGAGAGCTGCAGTTCATGAGAGCGAACAAAGGAATGTTGTTTTATTTTGCCAAAATTATGAGGATTTTATTTATAGAGCGCTTTTCCACCTAACAGGCACTCAAAGTGCTTAACAACCGAAACTACAGTTGCTGTTACAACATAACATACAATTACATTTATAGACAATAAACAATGAACAGACAACATACAGTTGTAACTACAGTTGGCATCACAACAAACACACAATAAACAATAAACGGTCGACATACATAGTATTCTGTAGGTAATCCATACAAAAGATGCAAATAAGAGTTTTAGAAACGAAAAGGTGGAAAAGTTCAGACTGATGTTAAATGGCAGACGGGGGGTGGGGGTAGGAAGGTCGTCTAAGATGTTTTGGTCAAAACGGTTACTGATGTTTATGAGTTCCGTGGCCTTGTCCTTGGGGGACAGGGAGTGAGGATAAGATCAGGGCACAGCTGCTGGCAGGACTTCTAGTCCATTTTTGATCTTTGGCAATTAATCAATCAGTTCTGGTAATTAGCGTCACTTACGAGCCTCCGTTTAATGTAGTATGATGATGTTGTTCTTGCAGGTCCACTGTCCGCGCTGAGATGTTGTGGATCAGCTCTCCGGTGTTTGCCTCTCTCTGTTCTAATCCCTTCAGCTGCTGCTCACGTCACAGAGGTGCACTTTCATTTCACCAGCGGCTGGGTTCCTTTAAAGGTCCCATAACATGCAAAATCGACTTTTCAGAGGTTTTAACCTTCCTCCAGTGCTATTTGGGCCTCGTATGTTGTGCCCAAAGAGGTTTTTTGATTGATTCCCGCATGTTTTCGCTAGAGAACTGTCTTTTCCGTCCCCCTCGGCTGAGCAGCAGACGGGGGCTCCTCACCAGGATGACGCGCTTCCCAAGGATGACGCGGTGTTTAAGCCACGCCTCCAGGAAGCGCGCAGCCGCAGAATAAAAACAGCTAATGCTAATGCTACACAGTAATTACACGATGGATACGACAGACAGAAGAGTTAGCTTGTTATTTACCAAACGGCAGCGTCCGTCGTTGAGGCCCTGGAGCACGTCAAACTCCAGGTCAGATCCAGGACGTAGGACTCAGCACGACGCACCGTCAGGACGAGAAAATGTTTATTCAGTGTTTGTGTATCGCTGTTTACCGGAGCACACGGCACATGCACCATCTCCGCTCTAGGCTTCGGCACGAGTTGGGCGGGGGAGGCGCGCGAGTTGGGCGGGGGAGGCAGCCTGCTCTCTGTTCGGGGGGGTCAGATCTCAGAGTGAGCCGTTTGCTTTTGCAAGGAGGGGGGCCAGTCCAAGAAATGGGTGTTTTTTGTAAACTGTTATGTTATGGATATTACACAACGAGAAAATGTATCAACAAAGCCCTGAGAATAGACTGTGTAAAGGGGAAAAGAGCAGAATATGGGACCTTTAAAGGCAGCGGTCTTAGAGAAATTTTGTGATCGTTTAAGGCAGTACCCAGTCCTTTCTTATTAGGTTTTAAGACCTTAGATATTAAAATTTTAGACCACACCCACTGCATGACTACGCAGTTTTGCCAAGATGGCGCCAGCAGTGTGCACAGTGATACGTGTCTCAGCCTTGTTTGGATTGTTGGATTGTTTGTCATTCTGAACATTTGTTGCAAGAGCTTATTTTCTATGGTCTCCAGTCACTGCTTAATATCCATGATTCGCAAGTTAAGAATGGTGTCGAGCATATTTCTTCTGGACTGTCGCGTTCCGTGCACGGGATTCGAATGCCTTTACTCTTCGCCTGGCACTGATAAACACCAGATCGCTGGCAAACAAGACTTTTCTTGTCAACGATTTCTTCATCTTTCATAAGTTGGATTTCATGTTTTTGACAGAGACTTGGCTGCATGCTGGCGAGTCCTCAGTATTTTCAGAACTTCTCCCTTCTAGCTGTACATTTCTTAATCCCCCTCAAACCTCGGGAAGAGGAGCAGCAGGAGGAGCGTCGGTCTTTAAGTCGTGTTTTCATTGTCGTCTAGTTCCCTCTGTCATGTTTCCAAGCTTCAAGATGCAGCTATTTGTGCGCCCCTGGCTACCGCCCACCTAAGTTTAATATGAACTTTATAAAGGACTTCTCAAAATCTTTGGCTGAGATCATACCTAAATAAGATTGCCCTCTACTCGTAGGCTACTTCAATGTACATGTTTGTTGTGACTCTAAACCTCTGGTGAAAGACTTTTTAAATGTCTTGGATGTGTTTAATCTTATGCAGTGGGTGTGTGGACCCACACATACACTGGGCCTTGTTTTATAACACGGTTTTGTGTGCATGGACATTTGTGACAACAGTGTATCTGACCATATCCCAGTTTTATTCAGTGTAACTATGCCTTGCTCTTTTCACAAGGATGCTACTCCTGCGCATAGAAAACGCACTGAAATCCTCCACAGCGCCACAAATCTCTGCGGCCCTAAATGCCCCTGTGTCTTTTATCCTGTTTGAGGCGTGTACCAGTGTTGATGAGCTCACATGCACTGACATCTTGGACTTTATTGCTCCCTTTAAATCTTCCGAGATAAGCCTGCGTCTGAGCTGTGGCACAAGGACGTCACTCGAGTGCTAAGACGTGAATGTAGGCGCGCTGAGAGGACGTGGAAGAGGACAATCGTCTCACTTGAAATCAGTGAGCAGGTGTTAAGTCATCTAAAGCCCAGGACATTTCCAACGTTGTGTCTAATAATGGTCACAGTCTTGTTTAATGTGTTAAATACCATAGTTAATCCTGTGGAGTTTTCCAGTGTTGTGTTGTCTGAAGTACTGTGTGAAAATTATATATATATATATATATATATATATTTTTTTTTTTTTTTTTTTTTTTGACAAAATATCTGAAATATCTGGTATTAGAGCACCAGTTTGCCCTGTCTTAAATGTTGAGCCCACACTATGTCATGTTTGGCATGTAACCTTTGATGAGTTTGAGCCTGTATCACTTTCTAAATCAGGCGATAAAGCGCAGCACTGTCCTTTAGATGCCATTCCAACCAAACTTCTTAAAAGTGTTTTTGCTAAAATTGGGCCCTACATTTTAAAGTTATGAAACGCTTCCTTCTTCCTTGGTTGTGTTCCCTCTGCATTTAAACATGCAATACAGCCTCTTCTGAAGAAGTACTCTTGACCCCAGCGTCCTGTCAAACTACCGGCCCATCAGCAGCTGCCTTTTCTATCGAAAGTCCCTATGAAACTGGTTTTCGTCCAACTACAGAAGTATCAGTGTGTATCAGAAGTGTGATCCTGTCTGTCTCTCTCTCTGTCTTTGATGGACCATTGAAAATACAGGGACAATTAACAGACAACTGACACATTTCTGACAGTAACCATCATTCAACAAAATAAAGTGTTACTATTGTGTAATGTATTTGGATGTTGACCCTTGTTTACAGTCTGGTTGCTACGGTAACAGTTGTAGAATTACCTCTAGCTGTGTCATATTTGTGCTCATGTTTAGTTGGCTCTGTATTAATTACTAATAGTACTAGTAGTATATTTGAAACTATTTTTCCTCTTAGAGCTTCTATCACTGGACACAGTGCAAATAAAATAAATATGTAGGAGTTAAAATATTTGTCAAGTAAAAAGAATGACTTTGACGTGAAAGAAGTAAATATACTGTATATATTTGTCCTCATAAAAGTACAGTTTATCTATGTTTTCTGATTAATGATTGCCAATATTCCAGACAAGCCTGATGGCGTTTTGGTTTATCCCAATATTGGTATTTGCCCAGTTCACATGTGTTTATTGACATTTATGGGTCAGTTTTAAGATAATGCACTAACGCTCGCACGCCATAAGGGCTTTCATTAGACCTGTCACCATCATCATGATATCCACTTATCATTCCATAAATAAAAGCTCCAACAATATTTTGAGGGGCTCAGTCTGGTTGCTATGGTAACAGTTGTGGAATTCCCTCCAACTATGTCATATTTGTGCTCATTTTCGATCAGGAAGTTTAACATTCTCCCGTTTCAAGCCACGCGTCTGTGTCTGTAATTTTATGTCATGTGAACTATGTGCAGATTTGAATGTCTGGTTTTATCTAATCTAATCTTCTAATTATTGTTTATTGTGATAATTTCTGTAGCAAAATATTGCACTTTGAAATACGTTGTCGTGACAAGCCTGCACCACTTACAACTCTGCTTTTATATTCTCTTAAAAAAGGGGGATGGCAATGCACACAAAAGGCGAGTTGGAGTTGTACTTGATTTTTTCTCTTTTGAAATGTGAAAAACAGAACTAGTTGATGTTAAAGTCTTTCCATCAGTCACATGTGTCTCTCACTTTAATCCAGTCCCAGCATCATAAATATTCACCTCCGTGAGTTTGGAAGCACTTTTCACCAGACTCTGAGTCCAGAGCGTCACGTACACTTTGGACTGGTGGCTACGCTGGCAAAAGTTTAATTTATATTATGTCTTTTTCCAATGGTGGAAAGTACAGACGTAAATGTACTGTACATAAGTAATTTTTTTCAGGTATCTGTACTTTACTTAAGCACATTTAACAGTAGATACTTTTACTTCACTACATTTAAGACCATGTACCTGTACTTTCTGCTCCACTACATTTTTGAACTGGACTGAAAAGTATATTTTCTTAAGACATCTTGCCCTTTTTTTTTTCTAGTTCCCTCAGAGCAAACAATAGGCAATTTCCCAGGTTATTTTTCTCTTTTGAGGCTATAATGACCAAAACAATCAATCAAGATCACAATTTGATGATTCAATGGTTCTTCAAACCAAAATAATTACTTTTACATTTTACTCTTAAAGTAAATTTTTAAAGGACTACTTTAATACATTTACTTGAGTAGATTTTAAAAAGTGAAATTTTTTTTTGCATGTTCCAGTCATTAAAGTTCAGTGAATTGAATCAAAGGCAGCGTGTCACACTTGTCTTACCAGTTACCGCTTATGGGAACAAGATATTATCTTGTGCGCAGATTTTTTTTTTTTTTTTTTTTTTTTTTAAGGGGACTTTAGGGGCTCCGTAGGATCAAGTTTAGGGGAAGATAATTTGGTTAAATTTAGGGCTATGGGGCAGGTAAACTGGATTTTGGCAGAACTGGGTTGTAAAAAAAAAAAAAAGACATGTACATTTGTGGGTAAAGCTACTAAATGTTAGCATGCTAACGGTGCACTCCCTGCCGAGAAAACGTTGTGGTCTCATTTCCACCCGAATATAAGCTTTTAAAATATATCTGTGCTGGAGCAACAACAGCAAGATTTTACGTCATTACATGTAAAAAAAAATCTGTAACATGGACTAGTTCTGTTTTTCCCGTTTCACAGGAGAAAAAAACAGGTACAGCCCCTTTAACTTAAAATTCACACGTTTCTCTCTCTGCAGTTTGCCCGTGTTCTCCCACAAGGTTTCTCGGTTCCCCACGGTTCCTCCCTCCACCGAGTCCAGCACCACGACCGAGTCCAGCACCACGACTGAGTCCAGGACCACGACCGAGCCGCCCGGCCTCACCCCCATCCCTGTCCTGCAAAAGAAGGACTTCAAGAAACTGCCCGAATGGGACTTCGACGATCAGTACAGGACGGACCGAGAGAGACACAAGACCACACGGGTGAGAGACAGAACCACACAGGTGAGAGACAGGACCACACAGGTGAGAGACAGGACCACACAGGCGAGAGACAGGACCACACAGGTGAGAGACAGGACCACACAGGTGAGAGACAGGACCACACAGGCGAGAGACGGGACCACACAGGCGAGAGACAGGACCACACAGGCGAGAGACGGGACCACACAGGCGAGAGACAGGACCACACAGGTGAGAGACAGGACCACACAGGTGAGAGACAGGACCACACAGGTGAGAGACAGGACCACACAGGCGAGAGACAGGACCACACAGGTGAGAGACAGGACCACACAGGCGAGAGACGGGACCACACAGGCGAGAGACAGGACCACACAGGAGACAGGAGAATTTTAACCTTGACATTTAAATTTCGATATATTGCATTTAATTCTTCTCCTGTTGTGCAGAAATGTGACGGCGGTCTGTGGAGGAGGATAGAGTCTGACCCGGAGCTGAGAGACAAGTTCATCCCAAACATTCGGATGTACGTTCACAATGAAAGCATCACCATGAGCGAGTGGAACAGGCTGTCGCACTTCAACAACCCCTTTGGATTCATGGACTACAGCTACCAAGGTCAGACCACGGGCCACAGTCAGGGTCTAGTCCTGGTCTAGTCCTGGTTTGGTTCAGGTTTAGAGGGATGGATCGTGAAGAAAAGTCAAGTTCAGCTGCAGAAAGACTTTCACTGCGTTTCCCAGTCTCCTTTGTGTCTTGGTTTAGTTTAGTCCTGGTTTAGTTCAGGTTTAGTCTTGGTTTAGATTGGGTTTAGTCTTGGTTTGGTTCGGATTTAGTTCTGGTTTAGTCCGGGTATTGTTCTGGTTCAGTCTGGCTCTGGTTCAGTCTTCATTTGTCGTCCTCTCTCAGACGTGATGAAGAGTCTGAGCCTGGTCCAGAAGCCCCAGGAGCCACTGCTGTCGCCTAAACCGGGCCGGGACTGCATCACCTGTGCTGTGGTGGGCACCGGGGGCGTCCTCTGGAGGTCCAAGAAGGGCCAAGAGATCGACAGCCACGACTACGTGTTCAGGTGAGTGTTATCCTGCAAGTCTTTCATCGGCGCGTCCATTTTACTCCTCATCCTTGCACCTGTAGATCACACTTTTGACCCACGAATGCTCACACTTTCTCGCCTGATTCTCAGAACTCCAGCAATGTTGTGGTAAAGCCAAACCATGCATCAGAAAACAGGCTCCTTCCTTGTTGGAGATGTGCCATTTGTTTGAAAAAGTCTGCCGGTCCACTCCTTTGTTTTATTTATTACGTTACTCTTTTGGATTTGGCTGAAGGGCGTGGAGACAGGAGGAAGTTACTCCATCTGGAATGTCCACAGTGTCGTATTAAACATTGCCATGGTAACGACCTCGCCATAACACAGACTAACCCATGTTATTTGCAGGACTGTGCCACGCCTCAATGACCGGCTGCACAGGACAATCAATCTTTGAGCTTTATCAATGAGCCTTTTTATATTTTGTGGTATTGAGCAACACCAGAAAAGGCACCTGAAGTTGGACTTAAAGAATTAGAGATACAATGGACACGATTTTACCAAACGTTTTAAAAATCTGTAAAAATATGGTCAACATAAGTCTTCATTTGTCCAGGAATGTTCCCCGGCGGAAAAGGTCTCAAAAGTAGTATCCAGAATGATGACAAGCTCTGATTTAAAATGTATGTACCACCTGGAAAACAATGTCCAGTGCATCCTCTTTGTCGGCCTGTCACCACAATTACAATATCAATTTATCGTTCAATAACTAAAAGCTGGAAACAAAGGATAACAACCAAGGCTTTGTGGACCTCCAGACATGTAGTGAAAAAAAGTAAAAGAGGTGCTCTTTGGTAAAGGGATCTTTGGTAAAGGCACTTGTTATTTAAGGCATGTCTCTATGGACCTCAATGAGCCCCAACGTGTTTCATCAGCCTAATGGCCTTTTTAAGATTTAAAAAAATACCATGTGATGTTATAGACTAGTGTTCCACCAATAGGACTTCTCCAATTTATAGTGCCTTGTTTTTTTTGTATTTTAATGCAAATAAAAGCTGGAACTGCGTGGGATCAGTATTTTTATCTTGTGTGCATTTTCATTAACCTGGCCTTGCCATATGAATTCTCGAGATATTTATGAGTTCACAAACTCTGGAGAATCCATCTGGATGCCCTGGATTTGAGCCGCTGCGTGCTGGACCAATCACAGCGCTGCATTGTGGTCGCTAAATGTCACGTACTCAGTGTTTTTAAGGATGTGTTTGTTTCTGTCCTCAGGGTGAATGGAGCGGTTACGAATGGTTTTGAAGAAGACGTTGGAAGGAGAACCGACGTCTACGTTCACACGGCTCACTCCATCACCACATCAGAGTGGAGTTTAAAGAAATACAACTACACAGGCGCACCACATGACCAGGTCTGGCTTAGTCCTGCCTTTGTCCTGGCTAAGTCCTGGCTAAGTCTTATGTTTAGTGTCAGTGCCATAGTTAGGTTTGGCACCACTTGCATGTGAAAGATTCAGTCTGATTGATTTGTCGGCCATACGTACAACACTGCAGGTCAAATCTTGATTTTTAAATTTATTTTTTTTTGCCCAAATGTGACCAGATCTGACTTTTTCCCTTTCATTGTTGTCTTTGCTCCATTAGTTTCTCATTTTTTGTGCAATTTCCTCATCAAAACCTGCACAGGTCTTAAAATTCACAACAACCAGGCTGGTACTTTTGTCAGTCCTGGAAGGGTTTATCATAGGGTTATCTGATTATTTTGGTATCTTTTATTGTTGACCATGTAAAAGTACCCAGTAGTTATGACATTTCAATAATCTGATATCTCTAGAAATCAGACATCCTGGCTCAGTTCTGGTTCCATACCATCTCGTGGCTCTGATTAGCTGTTGTTTTCAGGGGATAAAGTACGTGCTGATTCCTGAGGGCATGAGGGACTTCCAGTGGCTGTACGGACTTTACAAACACGAGAGACTGACCAATGGATCGTATAAAGGACGACGGTAAGACTAAAGAGAAGGATGGGAGAGGAGGGGAAGTGTCTGAGAGCCTTGTGCTGTGTTTTAGGCCCTGGACTCAATACAAGGGTCACTTCAATGAAACGCGCTTCTACGTTCTGCACATGGACTTCCTGCGATACGTACGAAACAGGTCACTTTCACTTTACGTTTTCTTACCGCTCCAAAACACAACAGAACAGATTCATAAACTTTTCTTCGACTGGCAGGTTTCTAAAGTCGCCGACGTTGAATGCTGGATACTGGGCCATCGTCAGACCCACAAACGGTGCCTTCATGATGTTCCTGGCTCTGCAGCTTTGCGACAGGGTAAGCTTGGGGTTTACATGGCGTTGCTATTGGATCGGCGTGTTTTTGGATTGGGTGTTGTCAAGTCGTGATGAATATGGGCTTCTTCTTGGGTCTGTGTGATGCCGTGCTGTGCAAGGGCTTTCGAGGGCTTAACTGCTTCAGATGAGCGCTCCAGGGGCCTCTCAAGTAAATAACGCTAAATACTTAAGGCGAGACACTACAGGCAAGTTTATGTGTCCAGTGATCCTTCACACACCAAACTGTACAATCTGGGATTGAACAAGATTTTGACAGAACTGTAAGAAGGATTTGTTGATGTCTAATTCTAAACCCGATTTATTAAAATTGTGAGTAAAAGAAAAACAGTGTCCAGACTACACATCCTGATTGAGTATTAGATAAAGTAATCAGCACTGAATGGACAAAGAGCCAGAGATGAAGAGGGTGGTCTGTAAGTTTCTCCATGACAACTAATCGCAGCCACAGAAGACAGAGCGGCTGGCCTCTGGGTTTAAATGTATGAAACAATCCTGCACATTTAATGTACCAGTGTTTATTCATGTCTAATTCTCAGGTGGACGCGTACGGATTCATCACTGATGCCCACAAGAACTATTCCAACTACTACTATGAACGTGGAGCCAACACTCATGTGGTGTTCTTTGCAAACCACAACTACAACATGGAAAGGGAACTGTGGAAGAGGCTTCACGACCTGGACATCATTCACCTGTATCTGGGAGAACCCCGAGGGCACAAGTCCACCACACAGGCACCGAAGGCCACACGGCGCCCTCTAAAGGCCACACAGCGCCCTCCAAAGGCTGCCCCTCCCAAGGCCACGCCTCCAAAGGCTGCACCACCAAAGGCTGCACCGCCAAAGGCCACGCCTCCAAAGGATGCACTGCCGAAAGCCACGCCTCCAAAGGCTGCACCACCAAAGGCTGCACCGCCAAAGGCCACGCCTCCAAAGGATGCACTGCCGAAAGCCACACCTCCAAAGGCTGCACAGCCAAAGGCCACGCCTCCAAAGGCTGCACTGCCAAAAGCCACGCCTCCAAAGGCTCTACCGCCAAAGGCTGCACCCCCCAAGGCCACGCCTCCAAAGGCCACGCCTCCAAAGGCTGCACCCCCCAAGGCCACACCTCCAAAGGCTGCACCGCCAAAGGCCACGCCTCCAAAGGCTGCACTGCCAAAAGCCACGCCTCCAAAGGCTCTACCGCCAAAGGCTGCACCCCCCAAGGCCACGCCTCCAAAGGCCGCACCGCCAAAGGCCACGCCTCCAAAGGCCGCACCGCCAAAGGCCACGCCTCCAAAGGCCGCACCGCCAAAGGCCACGCCTCCAAAGGCCGCACCGCCAAAGGCCACGCCTCCAAAGGCCGCACCGCCAAAGGCCACGCCTTCAAAGGATGCACCGCCAAAGGCCACACTTCCAAAGGCTGCACCGCCAAAGGCCACGCCTCCAAAGGCCTGAATCTCGGTTTCTATTAAAAGTAAATTAATTGCACAGCCCTAAAGTAAAAGTACTTGGGGAAAGATCTATTTAAAGGGAACATATGAAGCTACAGTGACTTTTTTTCATCATCAAAAACACACCGGGAGTTGCATGTAGCTTCATTCACGCTTTGAGGAATCCTGGTTAGAAAATCTTCTCCCTTCGACCGTAAAAACACTTCCTGCTGAACTCCCTCAATCGATGATTAAAGGCAAATAACATCCATAATATGTTTCCTTTGGGAGTAACTGTTGGATGTACTTCTAAGGTAAAGTGGGCGTAATTGGAAGGACTGAACGAAGGAGGGACACAAGGAGCAGAGTGAGAAATGACATGAAGCTTTTGTAGATTTATTCAGTGAAGGGGAAACTAAACTTTTATTTAAGAAAGAGACTGTTACACTGTACAATATATGAATCAAGCTGGTGAAGATTATGAGAAACCACTCATAGAAGTGCAATTTTATTTTATTTAAAAAGTAGATTTTTATATTGTTAAATGCATTTAACGTCTGTACTCCGCCGTGTGTGTTTGTTTGTGTGTGTGTGTGTGTGTGTGTGTGTGTGTGTGTGTGTGTGTGTGTGTGTGTGTGTGTGTGTGTGTGTGTGTGTGTGTGTGTGTGTGTGTGAGAGAGAGACTGTCTATGGGGGGGTTGGTTGAGTGGGTCGAGTGGCTGTGGGGGAGGTTGGGAGGAAACCGGCATGTGGGAATGTTTTTAATGCACTGTAAAGCACTTTGTGTTACATTTTATGTATGAAAAGCGTAATATAAATAAAGTCAGATTAATTGATTGAATTTTCTTGTACTAGAACACTGTGAATTACTTTGTGTACAAAATGTGATCTAAAAATAAACTTTTATTTAAAATGTCCTGTACCTGATTTTTACTGTTTTGAAAAGAGAAAAACAGAACTAGTTTTAGTTAAAGTCTCTACATCAGTCTCATGTATGTTTAATGCAGTCTCAGCGTCATAAATATTCACCTCCATGAGTTTAGAAGCACTTTTCACCAGACTCTAAGTCCAGAGCGGGTTTTGCCGTCCTGGGCAAAGCTAACAAACAATACCATGCTAATGCCACACTTCCTGTTTCTCATAGAATAAAACTCTCCATAAATAGTTGCCGAGGAAGAGCTGTGGCGTCATTTTTAGTCGAATAGATGCTTTTACAATATATCTACAATATAAAACACAGATTTGATTTTATTACATGCAGAAATTTGGGTATATGAACTAGTTCTTTTTTTCACATTTTACATTTTACAGCACCTTTAATGTTTATTTAACCTAAGTCCCATTGAGAGCTCTTTTACAAGCCAAGAGACACCAACAACACGACCCTTGAGCCGGGTGTGTCTCTTTATGGACATCACACTGAAACATTGAGTCATAACAAGGGCTTGAGAGCGTGTCTCCCTGGTAACTATAGTGACCCATGTCCATCTTGCGTCACATTCTACTGAAGAACATAAACAAACAGGGAGCTAGACTCATAACCATCATAATACTTAGATAAAGCACAAACACAAAAACGTTCAATTATCAAACGTTCATGTTCTACCAAACTAAAATCCTGAAAACATTTTTTTTTTTTTTATTAAGGTCATAAGT
This sequence comes from Rhinogobius similis, assembly GCA_019453435.1. Lineage (NCBI taxonomy): Eukaryota > Metazoa > Chordata > Actinopteri > Gobiiformes > Gobiidae > Rhinogobius > Rhinogobius similis. The sequence continues at coordinate 30,986,422 of CM033636.1, read as the reverse complement.
TCTTTTATTGTAATGGTTGTGAAGTAAACAGATTATTTATTGCTAGTTGTGTCCTTGTGGTTCATTGATACACAAACAGTTTAGTTCTGCATAAAATACAGACCAATGCAGTGTTTTTATGCTGAATATTAATGTTCATAATCACTGACAGACACACACAGTATACAGTTCCCTGCATTATTAGGACACAAATATACCGTTACACCTGAATTTAAACACTTTAATCTATAATTTGTATCTGTTTTTACATTATTTTCTCTTCACCTTATTCTGGACGTTGCCGTTACATTAGTTCACACGGGGCGGAGCTCAACAAAAAATAAATTCTACACGGACACAAAGGCTCCAGGAAATCGGTGCAGTGTGACTTGTTGGTCGCGTACGTTAAACATTTTACATATATCTTTCTATTTTCTAAATTATTTCAGCAGTGAGACTTTTCCCTCGTTGACCATTCACGTGAAACGAGTTCCCGTCAAATCAGAAGTGCCTTTACGCGTGAAGTGCAGATCTGCGGCAAAAAGAAGCAAAAGTGGGCGGGGCAGAACTGACATGAAGTGCATAACGTTGGACAGCTGCGCCTCCGACCGGCGAGTCATTTCCGGTCCAGCACTCGGCTGCTTTTCTCACCAGGATACTTTACGTTACCAGCGCGCTAGCATTTGTTTACAGCTACAGGACACTTGTCACGGGGTGACGAAAACGGTGCATTTTGTGGTGATTTCCACCGGTTTTATTGTGTTTTATTTTGAAATGTGTGGTTGCTGTGTATGCACCGTTTCTTTACTTCCGGTACTCATCAGCCTGATTACTTACACCTGGGGACAACGAAACCAATAAATAGGAAAAACGAGGAGCAGAACAAGAAGCAGAACCAGGGGGCAGAACTAAGGAGCAGGACCAGGAGCAAGAAGCGGCGGAGACCAGGAGGAGTGCGGAACTTTGTTACGGGAGCAGAGAACCAGAGAGGACGACCGCTAGCAGCGATACCTTGCACGACGGTGGTCGACCTGGGGATCCCGGCGCCACCCGGAGTCGGAGTACGACCGGAAGAGGACGAGTGGAGCCGAGTGCAACGCTGAACACAGCAAGCGGGCAGAGATTATCTGCCCGGTCGTGTGAGTACTGTTTTAAGCACTTTGGCCAGCGGCATTTGAACGGCTTAGAAGTTTCGTGATTGCGTGCAAAGGAACAAGTAACTGCCCACGTATCTCTGTGTTTCTGTCTCCCCCTGTCTGGAGGCCTGGCCAACCGGAACCTGGAAGAAGACGAGTAAAGCCGAGTGCGACGCGGAACACAGCAAGCGGGCAGAGATTATCTGCCCGGCCGTGTGAGTATTGTTCTAGCACTTGGCCAACGGTATCTGGGAAGGCTTGGTCTTGGGATTGCGTGTGTAGGAACAAGTGACTGCCCACATATCTCTCTATTTTTCAGGCCGGAGCCTCCTCTCAGTCGGCGTTCCGTCAGCTAACGCTCCTGTCTCCGAAAGGGCTTTTAAAGGACTTTTAAAGGACTTTTAGGGTTTTTATATTGTTGGGAAGTTGGGCCCATCGTTTTATTCTTTTGATTTTGATTGTAATAAATATTTGTAACTTTTAATACTGATGGTCTTATTGATTGCTACTACTGCTTTCCCTGTTTTTAAAAGAACCTTATTGCGGCCTTTTACACTGGAATCAAACCCTTTTAAGCAAAGAGTTCCTAGCCTCTTTTAAACAAAACTAGGTGGCGTTGTTGGATTTTGGAATTAACGCGGCCTCTTGCCACTGGAGTTCTGGCGTTGTCGGCAGGATACAGGTTCAAGCAGTGTGGTAATCTTAAGACCTTTTTATTTTTTTGGTATAGAGTCCATTTTATTGTTTGAATATGATGATGATGCCAGTATATCCGGGTGCGCCTTGGTTGCCGAAGTTCCATGGGCCTGATGGTGATGTTAAGTATGGGGACTGGAAAGAACAAATGTCTGGTATTTTGAATTCGCAAGATATTATTGAATCGAGAAAAATTGACATTTTGTTGGGTGCCTTAGCTGGGGAGGCAAAGTTGCAGATTAGTGTTTTAGAACCCGGAGAGCGAGATCAAATCCGTAAAATTTTTACCTTCCTTGATTCCTTATATGGTGATAATACCCCGGTTGCAGTACTTCGGTCGCAGTTTTTTGGTTGTGTTCAGAAACCAAATGAGTCTGTTAAATCTTTTATACTCCGTTTAAGGGGAATTTATGTCAAGCTGCGGCGACATGACCCTGATGACGCACCTCCCGAGAATAATCTACAGGACCAGATGCTGCTTGGACTCCGAGAAGGACCCTTGGCACAGACCCTCCGAACGTATGTACGCCTAAACCCTGATCTGGAGTTCGCCAGCATACATCGAGAAGCCCTGCTGTTGGAGGAAGAATTGTGTGGACAGAGGAACCTGGACATGGCTTGCTTCGCGGTTGGTGAGTCTAAACCAAAAACTGCAAATACATCCTGTTGGAAAGAAGATTTGAAAAAAGAGATCATGAATGATTTAAAAGACCAGATACGGGGACTTGCACAGGAAATAATTAATGAAGTTAAGCCGCGGTCACAATCGACTGACGTAGACCCCGCCCCGAGGCATTATCAGGCTAGACCTAGACAGCGTTATTCGAGTCTCCCTCACGAATGGACTGGGGATGGCAAGCCGATATGTAGGAAATGTGGTGAAGTGGGTCATATAGCACGGTTTTGTAGAGGCAGGGATTGTCCAAGTAGGTCACCTTTAAACTAGGTTCCCCTGCTGCTGAGGCCCAAGCGGTAGGGACAGCTACTCAGGCTGACCAACAGGGGGCCACTACTCGGTTTGTGGGGAAGTGTCCAGTTATTGATGTTTGTGTTGGTGGGGTGAAGATGACTGGTTTGTTAGACACAGGCTCACAAGTGACGTTAATCCAACAGAAGATAATGGACCAGTACTTTTCTAAAGTAGAGACAGGTGTAGCCCCATTGGTTCTGACACTTAAAGCTGCTAATGGCCTCAGTATACCATATTTGGGTTATGCCATAATGGATTTTGAAGTTGAGGGCGTTAAAATCCCGGATAAAGGGGTTGTTATCGTTAAAGATGATTGTTCTACTCACCCCTTACTTCTAGGTATGAATGTAATTGGTGCTTGTTGGGATGCTGTCTTTAAAAGAGAACAGCCAGTTCCCTCGTCGCGGGAGTGGAGGCCTAGTGGGGTGTGGCGGAAGGCGTTTGCTGAGTGTCGTAGGGCCATTGCTACTACCTCAGAGGGCGGGTTTATGGGCTATGTTCGACCCGTGGGTAGGCGGCCGGTACGGGTACCTCCTAGAAGTGAGATTGTTGTGTGGGGCCGGACCTGTACGGGGCCTAGCGGGGCTGATTACTGCGCTGTAGTAGAGGCTATGCCGGAACCGGAAGTATGGGGAGTAGCCAGAACCCTGTCAGTCGTGAAAGGTGGTCGCGTTCCTGTTCGCGTTTGTAACCCTCATCCATACCCAGTTTCGATAGGGCGTTATCAAAAGCTGGGGCGATTATATCAGGTGGAGGAAACAGACGTCCAGGGGGCCCGTGACCTGAGCTTGACCGTAGGCCCAGACGGTGTGGTGGAGGTGGACGTGGTGGATGCACGGAACGTTGAAGAGATGCCGGTTGGTGATGTGGAGAGTCAAATTATAGACAGTGACCATTTGACACCAGGACAACAGGTGGAGTTCCGCGCCTTGGTGGAGAAGTGGAAGAAGATTTTTGCTACGGACGGAGAGGATTTTGGGAGAACAGACTTGGTCCAGCATCGTATCCACACTGGGGATGCCCCTCCCATCAAGGAAAGGTACAGACCATTACCGCCCTCCATGTATAAAGAGATTAAGATTTTACTCGCTGATATGCTGGAGAAAGGCGTGATTCGAGAGAGTTGCAGTCCTTGGGCTGCACCAATAGTCCTAGTATGGAAAAAGGACGGGAGTTGGAGATTTTGTGTCGACTATCGGAAGCTAAATGCTATAACGCACAAAGATGCCTTCCCGCTGCCCCGAATCGAGGAGACCCTGACCAGTCTGACTAAAGCGGAATGGTTTTCTACCCTTGATTTAGCGAGCGGCTATTGGCAGGTCGAGATGGACCAGAGAGACCGCGAGAAGACTGCGTTTACTACACCTATGGGACTTTTTGAATTTGAACGTATGCCTTTTGGACTTTGTAATGCGCCCGCTACGTTTCAGCGATTGATGCAGCGGTGCCTGAACGGTCAGATAGCGGAATCTCTGCTAGTATACCTTGATGACGTTATTATTTATTCACCAGACTTTTCTTCTCACTTGCAGCACCTGGAGGAGGTTTTTCAGAGACTGTGGCAGCATGGACTCAAGCTGAGGCTCGATAAATGTAAACTGTTTCGACAGGAGGTGAAGTTTCTGGGCCATGTTGTTGATAAAGCTGGGGTAAGGCCGGACCCCGAAAAGATTTCTGCGGTCTTGGATTGGCCTGCACCTGTGACTGTACGAGAAGTGAGGGCTTTCCTTGGCTTAGCGGGCTATTATAGACGGTTCGTGCCAAATTTTGCTAAAATCGCTCGCCCCCTGAATGCACTTTTGACCGGGGTTCCTATAAAGAAGAAGGTAGAGGTGAAGATTCAGTGGTCCTCTGAGTGTCAATCGTCTTTTGAACAGTTAAAGGCAACGCTTGTCCAGCCACCGGTTTTGGCTTACGCTGATTTCACTAAACAGTTCATAGTCTACACTGATGCTAGTAACCAAGGTCTTGGTGCTGTTTTGGCCCAGGTACAAGACGGCCAGGAGCGTGTTATAGCTTATGCTAGTCGTAGTTTACACCTGGCAGAACGTAACGACGCAAATTATAGTTCATTCAAATTGGAACTTCTGGCTCTGAAATGGGCCATCACCGAGAAATTCAAAGACTATCTTACTGGGGCTAAAGTAGTGGTTTTCACAGACAACAACCCGGTTGCCCATCTCCAGACCGCTCGGCTAGGAGCAGTAGAACAGCGTTGGATTGCTCAACTGGCCTCGTTTGATTATCAAGTGAAATACCGTGCAGGTCGGGAAAATACTAATGCCGATGCTCTGTCCAGATTCCCTTGTGCCTCCCCTGTAGAAGTCTGCCAGTTGGCCGTAACTCCAGAGACTTCGCGAGGGTTGGAGCCACGCCTAGAGGAGGATTGGGGGGCCTTGCAAAACATGGACACTGATATCAAGATTGTGACAAGGTATGTGCTGGAAGGAGAAATGCCAGATGGACCGACGAGACGCTTGCTACCGATTGAAACTCAAAAACTGCTACGACAGTGGGATAAGCTCCTAGTTGTGGACGGTGTGTTGCACCGACGGGTCAAGGACCCCAAGACTTTTGAGTTGTGCGTCCAGGTGGTGTGTCCGACCGAGAAACGCTCTGAAGTGTGGAAGAGGTACCATGAAGCCACAGCCCATGCAGGAGTTGAGCGGACCCTCTCCCGGATCCGGCAGTTTTTCTACTGGCCCGGCATGGACAGGGAGGTGCGTCAATTCCAGCAGGGTTGTGTCGTTTGTAGCCTGCAGAATAGGGCTCAGCCGAAGGCTCCACTGCACCCTTTTACGGCCACTTATCCCTTAGAGGTAATAGGAATAGATTACCTAACGTTGGGTAGAGCGACCGATAAGGTTCAGAACATTTTAGTAATGACTGATCAGTTTACTCGGTATGCCTGGGCAGTGGCCACGAGAGATCAGACTGCAGAGACCACTGTTAGAGCATTATGGACTAACATTATTCAGATATTCGGGTGTCCTGCCAGATTCCATTCGGACAGAGGAGCGAATTTTGAGTCTTCCCTTGTACAACAGTTGTGCCAGTTGTATGGAATAAGCAAGAGTAGGACCACTCCATACCACCCGGCCGGAAATGGTAGTGTAGAACGGATGAATCAGACGCTACTTAATATGTTACGCTCGTTGGAGGCAGAGAGGCAGCATAGATGGCCTGAGTACTTGGCAGAGATGTTGGCAGCTTATAATAATACCATCCATAGTGCTACGGGTTATGCTCCCTCGTTCCTAATGTTTGGTAGACATCTGAGGCAACCTGTTGACCTAGGTCTGGGGGTGAGTCGACAGCCGCAGAACTATGACTTAGAGGGGTGGGTTAAGGATCACCATCAGAAACTTTCTTTTGCATATGCTCTTGCCAGACAAAATGGTGGAAAGGCGGCAACCCATAATAAACAGGTTTATGATCGGAGAACTACCGCTTTTCCTTTAGCCGCAGGCGAACGAGTTTGGGTGCGGGATAGGAATCGTAAGGGTCAGGGGAAGCTGCACCCAGGTTGGGATCCAGAGCCTCATGTTGTATTGGAGTTGGTCGGAGACACGGGGGTAGTCTATAAGATCAGACCTGAAAAAGGGGGTAGGGAGAAAACTATGCATAGGAATTCCCTAAAGCCCTGTGTTGGTCCTGTGGTGGAGAGCTCTGTAGAGGAGCTCTGGTACTTCTGGAGAACCAAGCGTGCAGAACCCGACCGTCATGTATTTTTTGGGCAATCCTCCGGTAAACCCATTGGAACAGGCACAGAGCCCACGTCGCTCTGTTCGATCGAACTTTGGACAGCCGCCTGTAAGGTTTAGACCCGACGAGGAGTAGAGTGTCAGGGACTGCCACCCTAAAAGTAGGGGGGGATGTCACGGGGTGACGAAAACGGTGCATTTTGTGGTGATTTCCACCGGTTTTATTGTGTTTTATTTTGAAATGTGTGGTTGCTGTGTATGCACCGTTTCTTTACTTCCGGTACTCATCAGCCTGATTACTTACACCTGGGGACAACGAAACCAATAAATAGGAAAAACGAGGAGCAGAACAAGAAGCAGAACCAGGGGGCAGAACTAAGGAGCAGGACCAGGAGCAAGAAGCGGCGGAGACCAGGAGGAGTGCGGAACTTTGTTACGGGAGCAGAGAACCAGAGAGGACGACCGCTAGCAGCGATACCTTGCACGACGGTGGCCGACCTGGGGATCCCGGCGCCACCCGGAGTCGGAGTACGACCGGAAGAGGACGAGTGGAGCCGAGTGCAACGCTGAACACAGCAAGCGGGCAGAGATTATCTGCCCGGTCGTGTGAGTACTGTTTTAAGCACTTTGGCCAGCGGCATTTGAACGGCTTAGAAGTTTCGTGATTGCGTGCAAAGGAACAAGTAACTGCCCACGTATCTCTGTGTTTCTGTCTCCCCCTGTCTGGAGGCCTGGCCAACCGGAACCTGGAAGAAGACGAGTAAAGCCGAGTGCGACGCGGAACACAGCAAGCGGGCAGAGATTATCTGCCCGGCCGTGTGAGTATTGTTCTAGCACTTGGCCAACGGTATCTGGGAAGGCTTGGTCTTGGGATTGCGTGTGTAGGAACAAGTGACTGCCCACATATCTCTCTATTTTTCAGGCCGGAGCCTCCTCTCAGTCGGCGTTCCGTCAGCTAACGCTCCTGTCTCCGAAAGGGCTTTTAAAGGACTTTTAAAGGACTTTTAGGGTTTTTATATTGTTGGGAAGTTGGGCCCATCGTTTTATTCTTTTGATTTTGATTGTAATAAATATTTGTAACTTTTAATACTGATGGTCTTATTGATTGCTACTACTGCTTTCCCTGTTTTTAAAAGAACCTTATTGCGGCCTTTTACACTGGAATCAAACCCTTTTAAGCAAAGAGTTCCTAGCCTCTTTTAAACAAAACTAGGTGGCGTTGTTGGATTTTGGAATTAACGCGGCCTCTTGCCACACACTTATCAAGCTTATCATTCACCAGGATTTGAAAACTTCCAGTAGTTCCACCAGTAAGGCGCACATATTTTAAAAAACACTGCGCCGTAAACGTAAGCGCGTAGGAAATGACGGGGACCGATCCTTTAATTCCAAATCCAAACTTTTTTGGTTCAAATACCCCCTAAAGTTCGTCTTACCCTCAAGAATACCCCCTGAGCTTTAGACTCCGGCAAATCAATGAATTTACTAGTCGAATATAGTCAACTATTACTATTGTAGAAAGGATTTCAGGGGTTGTCATCCGGACGTTGATTGAAGATCGAGACGTTTCGACTTTTATCCAAAAGTCATTGTCAATCAGAGAGCTGGTATGGGAACTCGGGCTTATATGGTACTCTAAGTCGTGAGAGTCCTGCCCCCAGGGAGGAGTCACTGAACACCTGTCTACGTTTGGAAAATTGTTTGTTTGTCACCTGAGACTTGATTAATAGGTCTGTCTTGTTTGATTAATAGTTGGCCTCACCTAGTTTCACCTGTGGCTAAGGTCTATTGTTCTATTGATAGCTGGCTGTAGCTCACTGCTGATGACCTCATTAGCATTTGACTGGTCTATTGATCTGGACCAAGGTGTTAGGATGCTGTCATAAATCTTAGCCAAATTTAATCTTAAGCCCCCATTCCTGTTTAGCGACGGATTCTCTCTTTTGACAAAAATGGCCTCCTTTACTCCTCTTTCAAACCAGTTCTTTTCTCTGCTCAATATCTTCACCTAACTGTCCTCAAACGAGTGATTTGTAGCTTTTAGGTGCAGATGGACTGCACTTTGCGGTCCCGTGGAGGTCGATCTTCTGTGTTGGTACAGCCTTTTGTGCAATGGCTGTTTGGTTTCTCCTATGTAACATTCTTTACAACTGTCCTCACTGCACTCTATCGAATAAACTACATTGCTCTGTTTCTCTGTCGGCCTCTTTCGGGTGGACCAGTTTCTGTTTAAGTGTGTTGCCAGGTTTGAAATAAACAGGGATGTCATGTTGTCTAAAAATCCTTTGAAACTTCTCAGACAGGCTCAAGACATAAGGGATAGAGACCCCCTTCCTGCTGGGATCTTTATCCTTTTTGTCCTGTTTCTTGGCTCTTCTGACTTTGTTAAAGGCCCAGTTGGGATAACCACAAGCTGAGAGGGCACGTTGGACGTGTTCTTCCTCCTTCTGGGCCCCTGGTACAAACCTTCTCAATGGGCCCCTGATACATAATTTTGTATATGATTTATTTCTCTCCACAAATTTGGCTCTTATTGTTATTTTTCTGCTTACTTTAACTTATATACATTTAATTTAATTTACAGACGTCCTGTGTAGCTACTGGCTTATATTATGACGTAGTGTTTTTGCAAAAACTACCAGACCAATTTCTCAAAACATATTATTACAATAATTACAAGAACATACACTAACTGCAAATAATTCTCACTAGTTTTATTTTTTAATAATGGCTAATATTTGAACAATGATTTGGTGAGGTGATGGGGCCCTCAGATCTAATGAATAATTGTATTCAACTTACAAAAAATGCCCACAAAATGTTCTTCTTAAAGACTAGCTAGCCTTCTTCAGAGGTTTTTGTCTCCAGTGTTGGTGGAGACAAAAACCCACCAACGCTGGGGACAAAAACCTCTGAAGAAAGCTAGCAGCATCTCCTGCTTCTGTGTCTTTAAGAAGAACATTTTGTGGATTAAACTAAAGAAGAAATTATGAACTTTGTTGGACTACAACAAAAATAGATTAAACTGTAGAAAAATGTGACTCAGAAACAAACAAACAAACAAAAACTTGCCATCTGAGGGCCCTTCCCTGCTCTGGGCCCCGGGGAAACCAGTACCTTTACCCCCCCAGTTTGACGTCCCTGACAGAGACGCAGCTACGACCAAACTCTGAGTGAATATCAGGCTCAGGCTTCGCGTGAAAGTCATGGCAGTTGCACCCGTCAGTGGAGGCCAGCGAGACATATTAGTGGTGTTTGTAAAAGTTACTAAATGACTGAGAAATGAGATAAAGGTCTGTTTGCGGCGGAACTCTTCTGTGTGGTGCGTTATGTTTACATTTTTGACAATGATTGACACAGCGACAGGAGAACTCACTCTGCAACTAAGATTCCAGCGTATCAAACAGGTCTGATGTCAATCGCAGCTCGTCTTTGGTCGATTGACGGTTCTAAGTTTAGTCAAAAAAGTTAAAATTGTGCACTGGACACTCGGCTTTAGACAAAACATTTCATATAAAACTAGAGCTGAAACAAGTTAATCGATCAATCGCAGCTAATCGATCACAGAGATAATCGTCAACTAATTTAGTCATGGAAAAATCGTTATCTGGACTAACTTCAAAAAAATTCAAAGCATACAGTGTGCTCAAAGGAGAGGCTCAGATCAGGAATTACATCACAAGGACAAAGAAAACGTGACCATTTTGTGAGTTTTTTTGGTTGTTTTTGTTCTAAACCTGTAGACCTTTTTTTGTTTTTAAATATACTACATCTGGATGTCACAAAGCGGCATCATTTTAGTTTCATCTGGGTCAAATTTAGTGAAAGTCTTAAATTCAGAGGCACTTCACGTTCTAAACAACTAATCGATTAATCGGAAGAGTAATCGCTAGACTAATCGATTAACTAAATGATCATTAGTTGCTCTATATAAACCAGATTTGTTTTATATGAAGTTAAAAAACATAAAATTGTCAGTGACACGTGACAGTGACGGGTCAAAGATGCATTTCCAGGTCTTCAATGGTTTAAAATGTTGGAGTTTAAAGACGTTTCGTAAAGAATCCCATCCTGTTGGAGCGCAAAACTGAAAAGACATGTTTGTTCCGACACCGAGTCGGTGTGTAACGTCCTGAGAACATGAGCTCCATCAGGCCTGGGACACTCAGCTCTGGAGGAAGAAGTCCCGTTCACATGGTCCGTACGGGTGCTTGAAATCCTTGGAAATGCTTGAATTTTACTTGTTATTTTCGAGGTTGGGAAAGTGCCTTGATTCTGGAAAAAGGGCTTGGGAAAATGCTTGAAATTTAAGCCGTATTCTATGCATTTTCTCAGTAAAGAGAGCTAATAATCTTCAGTTTGTTGTTTTGGAGTATTCTAAAATTGCAACTGCACCGGCGTTTGTCTTGAAAAGATGTGTTGCGTGCAAGCTTGTGCGCTTTCCAAAACCTTAAAATACAGAAAATTACTTCGGATTTGCCCAAAATTTCCAACAAAGCACACATCACCAGGTCTATTTCTTGTTCTTGTCATACTTTTGATCATATTCTCAAAGTGCTTATTCACCTTATTCTGCCCCGCCCACTTTTGCCATTTTTTGTCACAGATTCGCGCTTTTGTTGTAAACGCACTTCCGTTTGACGAGAACTCCGTTAAAGCTAATGACGAACGAGGAAAAAGTCTGACGCTAAAATGTTACATAAAGTAGATTGATTTGTGTAAAATGTTTAATGAACACGAGCAACAAGAAGTCAACAACGCAACGATTTCCTGAGGCTTGAAAACGTCTTTTTAGTCCATGTAGAACTTATTTTCTGTTGAGCTCGTCTGCTCCGTGTGAACTACAACGGAAACAAGATGGCGGCGCGTAAGGCAACTTCCGGAATAAGGTGAATAGGGAGAGGATTACTACATATTATTTTGTTGATTTCAGAAAATACAGTTGAAACATTTACTTTTGTCACAGTCCTGAATGCGTTAAGTACAAAGGTGCTGGAAAACCTGCGAGTCTGCCTTGAAGGTGCTTGAATGATGTGCGAGAGCCGCAAAGGCAAAAGCAGGTCTTTGCGGTTCATGACTGACGCCTGAATTCCACATCATGCGTCTCTGCTCCGCCGCAGACCGCCTCCGATTTAGTGCGCAGCCCCTCACCTACTGGATGCAAATTGTCTCCGCCCGTCCGCGCAGCGCAGGGCTGCGAAGTCCCGAGGAGCGGGACTCGGGTGATCCACGGTACCCGCGAGAACTCGCGATCAGAAAGCGATCCAAAAGTATCGGAAAGAAAACAAATGCAGATTAACTGAAAGTTTGTCGTTTGTGCAACTGCAATCGCTTTTTTCATCGTGTCAACACGGCGCATGAATACAGCATTAATAAAATGACCGCCTAAAACTGTACTTAAGAGATTTACAACCATTTATGTGTTTCGGGTGGTATTGATTGTAAACATTTGCCTTCTGGGTAACAAAAAGTTTAATACACGTCATTAGGTCTGAGTTAAAAGTTTTTGTTTTGGAAACCCAGATGTAGTTCGTGTTCTCTTTCCTGTTTGGTGCGATCTAAACTGCGTGGCTTGATCCGGTCGGACTCTGGCGCAGAAATAGACTTCATCCGCAATTCTGTGGGAGAGCGGCGGAGTGGCGGAGCTGAGGCGCAGACCTGCGCAGCGCTTACGCGGGATGTGGAACGGGCTTCATTCATTTCGATGGCTGCGTAAGTTCTGCGCAGTGCATAGCGCAGCGGAATGGAGATGCATGATGTGGAATTTAGGCGTGAGTGAAGCAGCTCTGGATCCAGGCCAGCTCTGTTTCCTGTAACTGAACAGGACGGTCTGGTGGCGTCACAACAAGGACATTTCAAGCGGATTTCAAAGGAAAGGCTCGAGACTTATTTGGACATCACAGTCATTTTCAACTCTAAATACCTTCTTTCAGCCAGCACATGGATATTGCAATATTTGAGTGTACTTTTAAATACAGTAAGTTTAGTTTAGGTTAGGCAGGTTAGACACTGCAGGTGAAGAGGAAAAAAATCTTAAATTTAAAAAGGTATCAATTGTAAACTTCTCCTGTAGTTTACTCACATAAATGTAAGAAAAAAAATATATCACATTTTCATCATGTCAAGTTTTCATAAAGAAATGGGGCATTTTATGTGTAAAAACGGCCAAAAACACACATATTTGGGACATTTAAATCTGAGCAGAACCAGGTTTAAATTTCTCGGTTCATTTTGTAACATATTAGTTACAAAAAAATTGAAGGGATTTTGGATTGCTTATTTAGCTTTTAAGTACTTATTTGGACTGAAAATTGTCGTAAAATTTCAAATTCCGCTTGATTTTTTTTTATTTAAAACTTCAATAAATCAGTTTTAGAATTAGATATTTAAAAATCCTTGTGTTGGTTTGGTCTAAATCCTGTTGAGTCCAGATTGTACAGTTTGGTGTAGGATCTACTTTAAGGCTGATCTTTATGTCTCGAGGGACAAAAATACATTTTAAGAAAACGTCCTTTGAAGTTACAATGTCCCAGAGAAATCTATGGATGAAGTGGATTCAATGGAAGAATAAAACATCTTTAGGAGCAGATTGGACACGTTTGTTGTTTCCACCTGAAAGTCGACGTGAGAGACAAAACTGACAAGGAAAAAAAAAAAAAAGTTTTGCCTGTAGAGTCTTGCCTTAAATATACTTTAATTTATTTGTTAAACTATGTAAAAAAAAATATTTAAAAAGTTGGCTGTACCTGATTTTTTCTGTTTTGAAACGTGAAAAATAGAACAAATTGCTTAATTTTATTACAATTTCAGTGTTAATAATCTTGCAGTTTTATAGGACCAATTATAAAAAACATGTCATGTTTCAGCTGTTTTTCACCACATTTGTGAATTTAAAGCTTGGAGTAGTTTTACTTTAAACTCTAAATATATTGTATTTTTTTCAGGTAAAAGCAGATAGATATAGCACAGCTGTCTTTTGTCTCAAAGTACTGCTTTCACGTTATATAAAGATGTAAAGAATAAAGTCAGGTCCCAGCTTTAAAGTCTCTATGACAGATGAGACTGAAACACAGAGAACATGATCATCAGGGGCGGACCTAGGAATGTGTGGGCCCAAAGCAAAAGCACAGGCCCCTCCTCTCAACTGTGATTTTCTTCAACTTTTCAGTCGTGCCTCTTGAATTGTTCTCAAAGGAAGGTTTTTGTTGTTTTTACTTTGTTTGGTTTTGTTGTTTTTGTTGTTGCTTTAAGTTGTTTTGATTGTGTTTGTTTTTTTTTGTTTTTTTGTAGACCTGCGGTGGCCGGATAAATTCATACATTTCATGAAGCGTACATGTTCTAAACAGTTTTGAACAGGAGGTTGACAACATTTGACAATCCTGAATATTTTGTTGGTCTTTTTGTTTAAAACTACACTGCACCACTTTATTGTGATGTTGAGAGCGGTTTCAGAGCCGTGTGTCTGTGGTGATCAGGAAGGGCATCTTATTGGGGGCCCCTTCAGGTTGGGGGCCCAAGGCAATTGTGGCCTTTTGCCTAACGGTGAATCCACCACTGATAATATTTAAGATTTTACTAAACATTTTGTTTACTTTGTTTATAAAGTTTATAATGTCACTTCCTGTTGAACATGAGCACAAATATGACACAGTTAGAGGTAATTCCACAACTGTTACCATAGCAACCAGACTGTAAACAAGGGCCAACATCCACAAACATCACACAATAGTTATGATTTGACAAATCATAATCCCTGATAACACTTTATTTTGCTGAAAGACGGTTTAAACTGTCAAAAAATGTGTCAGTTGAGTGTAAATCGTCTCTGTATTTTCAACGGTGCGTCGCTTTTTGATGACATCACAGAGGGATTCCGTTTTAGAACTCAGCTCTACTTCCTGTCATTTTAAACTTTTATTTTTCAGCATTTCTTCACAAACTGCAACTTCACAAATATAAAACTATGCTGAATATTTACCGCAGATGCCCTCCCACCAAACTAAATCACAATTAGAATATCACGAGAACCTGTAGACTTTAAAGGAGGGAATTAAAAGCTGGTGAAAACTAGTATTTAAAAGTCAGATTTAGATGTTTTTGAGATAAAAGTACATTAGAACTGGATTGAAAACTCAAAAACAGGTTTGGTTTTGAGGGCGAGCCATGTGTCTTTAGTTCTAAAGAAATAGAAACCATTGAGCAACAGTTTTATCCCTTCTTGCATCATTTTGAAAACTTTACTGAACTGGTTGAACGTTAAAATTGACAAAATCGCACAATAGTGTTCCAGCACATGCCGTCACGCCATCCCAGCATGCACCACCACACTCTGCATGGGAGCAATGGAGGCTGGAATTCCATTGAAACGCACGGGATTATGAAACTTCAATGGGAGTTTCAGAGATTGCGGTTTATTTTTGTGCACCTGGATGTACAAATCCTCGAGAGCAGAAGAAAAACAGAGCATTTTAAAGATTTACAAACCGCCGAGAAATGGATTTATGCAACTAAACTGAACTGAGCCTCACATTAATGCAACTGTAAATGTAATTCTGCTTTAATTTGGGATTTAACCATCGTCTCATAACGATTCAAAATCTTTGTTAAGATTGTGAATTGGTGATTGTATTAGTGCAATGACAGCTTTATATGATTTTCTAATTTTGACTTTATTAGGTGTGAAAATAAAACCGTTTTAAATCAAGCGGGTGTCTGTGGAGAAAAAAAAATGAAAAATATGTTGATTGACGTCACACTGGGGAGACAAAGGTTATACATAATTTACAAAAAATAAACGACTTTTGTGACCCTTTAAACATTGATTTCACAAAATACACTTAAACGTTCAAATATATTTTTATTTGTCAAGTAAAAAAAATGAGTGACATTAGAAGAGTTTTGGCCCAGTGGACAGGGTTGTTTCTTCTTAATTTCCTAGTGTGATTTCATCATTTACAACCAGGATTACTTCAATTTAAAACATAAAAAAATTGCTAAACTAGGATAAAAATTGTAAAGAATTTTAGCAACATTTTAAATATATTCACGTTAACTGCATTTTTGTTAAATAAGTAGCTCAACCTGTCAGAGGCACTTTAACATCAACGACTTCTGTTTCTCACGTTTCAAAACTGTAAAAATCCGGTACAGCCCCTTTAATGATCAATCTACAGCAGTGGTCCCCAACCTTTTTATCACCACGGACCGGTCAACGCTTGACAATTTTACTGCGGCCGGTAGGGGAGGGGGCGTTTATCATAATAATCGTGAATCCACTGTGTACCTGTTGTTGTTTTTTTCTAAATAGTCCAGGGGCTTGTCTTTTAATCCAGGGGGCTTGGTCTCTAAGTGAAGCAGCTTTGAAGGCGTCATTGCCTCATTAGAGCCGTAGGATTCACGTAGGATTCACGTAGGATTCCTGGTATTGTTTTGTTTCTGACTCATTTTGTTGCTTGTGGGTTAAATTTTAGCTCAAATGACCGAGATGTAACCACAGATCGGGCCCAAAAATTCAAGCCCGACCTGGGTCCGCGCGTGTACTGTCCGAGCCCGAGTCATTTGCTGCAAGATTCGACCCGAACCCGGCCCGGGACCGCGCGGATACTATCCGAACCCGACCTGGGACCGCACGGATACTGTCCGAACCCGACCCGGGACCGCACGGATACTGTCCGAACCCGACCTGGGACCGCGCACGTGTAGAACCGGAGTTACGTAAACTGAGTTCCTGCAGAGTTTTATCGGCAGAATAAGCGCCTGACAGGGCTTCAAGTGTTTAGTGTTCTACCTGCACCAACGGGACGCCTCCTGTACCAGACGGGCCTGTTCCTCCACTGACGCTGGACCACATGAGCTCTCTCCTTCGCTCCTTTCGTCTCTCTCTCTCCTCCTGCTCCTCCTCCTGCTCTCTCTCCCTTTTTCTCTCCTCCGCTCGTGTAGCAGCCGCGCTTTCATTAACGTCTTTTCTCCGTCACATATTTTAACCACTTTACATCACAGCACTGGCTGCTCACGCGCTCTTTCGCCGTGGAGCGCATGTTACGCACGTGTGCGCCTCTGCCCCCTCGGCCACCCGACTCAGCCTGACAGAAGAGTGGAAAACGTGGACCCGAACCTGGCCCGAATTGCGGGTCGGGTTCTGGCCAAGAATCTAAGCTCTTATGTATCCTAGACTAGAGAATCCGGTCCTTTTTCAAAATAAGTGATCCTCATACTCTGATAATAAATTAATTATTTGTTGTGCGGCCCGGTCCAAATTGATCCACGGACCGCCCGGGGGTTGGGGACCACTGATTTAGAGAACTGACCAAAACAGAAGAAAAGAGCAACTAGGAAAATAAAAGTATTTAAACAATTTCTGTTCAGAATTTGAAAACAGACCTATTTGACAGACTTTGGACCAAATGAGACTTATATATATTCATATTTATTTATTTTTTTCAGTGAAAGTTGTGCTATTCATATTGATTTGTTTTTTGCTCTCTGTTGTGTGTTTTGTTATAAAGACACTGGTGGTTTATGTATGTTGTACGTCTGTAATGGTTAGTAATGTTTGTAATGATCTGTGTTTGGTGAAAGTCCACTTTAAAAACACAGGAGCAGGTCCCACCTGAAACATGTGAAACAGCTCCAGGAGCGTTTAGGAGGAAACGACACTCATTTTATCTCCACTTTCATCCAGCAGGTGGCGCCACTGGCCTATTGTCTGTTCAAGAGAGCAGCGAGGAGTTTAAAGAGTGACTGGAATAATCTCAAAGAATCACATCAGGATTAAAGATTTGACAGTTACAAGTAACGACTGAATTACATTAGAGCATGAGATACAAACACAGGAAATGGATCATTAAAGTGCGTATGACAGGTTTTTATGATTTTCTAGTTTTGACTTTATTTGGTGGGATAAAACTTGTTGTGAATATAAATGATAGTTTTACCCAAATCAAGAGTCAGTTTGTGAAGAAAAGTTGAAAAATATGTTGAACTTTACAGGAAGTAGAGCAGAGTTCCAAAACATGATGACGTCACACTAGGGAGACACAACAGGGACAATTTACAACCAACAAACACATTTTTCTGATCCTTTAAACATTAATCCATCAAAATAAAGGTGTTGCTATATGTTTTTATTTGTCAAATAATGATTTCTGTGACATTTGAGGAGTTTTCACCCAGTGTGCGACATGGTTTCTAGGCAACAGTTACAGAATTCCCCAGTGTGATGTCATGATTTACAGCCAGGAAGTGAACATTTAAACCTAAAAAACTGCCAAACTGGGATAAAAATGTTTTTCTGTTTAGCAGAATCTTGAATATAATGATCTTAACTGTGTTTTAGTAAAATGAGTACTTCAACCTGTCAGACGCACTTTAAAGGAACAGCATAAATACAATTTTTACTTTTATTTTAACCAGGCTAAACATTAAGAACATATTTTCAATTACATACATACATTACACGTTGGCTGCGTTTAATGAATTCCACAAACTTCTTTCTTCTTCTTTTCTTATCTTGTGTTGTCTTGTAGAGTGTTTTGTCCATTTTTTTATTTTAATTATTATTTTCATACTTGTATGTTGTTGTTTTTTTACTTTTTTTGCTATTGTAATTTAGTTGTTTATTTATTATGGTCATTTAATTTTAATTTTTTTTTTTAATGTTTCAGTTAAGTTATAATTAGTATTATTTTTTGTTTGTATTCTGTTATTTGTCTGTCTAGTATTAAAAAATGGCACAAATGTAAAATTTGATACAAAGAGCTGAATAAAAACAGTTAATTGCAAAAAAAAAATAAAACAGGGCCTTCGTCCGCTCTGCTCCTGCAGCAGAATGTGTGTCCTTTAAAGGAGGATGAAGTGAAGCATCAAGGCGCCTTTTCCAAACCCCTGAGCGCAGTATTTGGACGGTCCTTATCGTAGCAGGTTTTGTTTTATTGAACAACGGTTTAAACTGTCTGTGTTAAATATTTACCGCAGGTGCCTCCCACCAAACTAAGCCAGAATTAGAAAAACATGAGAACATTCAAATGTACTTTTCTCCCTCAAGACATAAAGATCAGCCTTAAAGTAGATCCTACACCAAACTGATGAAACGAACAGAAGGATTTTCTGATACAGTCCAGATCAAAGTTTAAGACCAGTTGAATACATTGAAAAAGTCACATTTTCCATGGTTGGATCTTAACAGGGTTCCAAATAGAGCTTCATTAAGCAACGACAAATGAAATATGAAGGCTGTTTTACAACTGATCAAACGTTTAGGACCACCCCTCAAGAAAAAACCTCCTCAAAACAGAAATCAAAGTCCCAAACATGAACTCAGTCATGAGTAGCTCCACCGTTATTGTTGATCATTTCAAAAAATTCCTTGTGTCCTGCTTGATGTCCGAGCTGCAGTTCTGTGGTGTTCAAGGACACGAGGTCTTTGAAGACATGCCCTTCAGTGTCAGAGGAGTCTGATGTTATTGGGCTGCAGTCGGCTCCAGTAACGACCTTCATTTGGGTCGAGGAGCTTCCAGTTGGCAAACGGCCAATCAGATCCTCCGGCTCAGAGCTGGGGTCTTTTTTTGGGTCTTCCACTTGACTTTTTTGTTCCATAACCATCGGGATCTTGTAAGAAATTCTAAATGACTTACTGTGTCGTCCTCAGCAGCGATGGAGAGTGGCCCTGCTTACACAGCTCAACGACCCGACCACCATCCCAAACTCCTTCTGCAGAACATACCACACCGTACTGTCCACCTGACCCGCAGCCGCAGCACTGGGTCTGGAGCTGTGTCCACTCTGCGTCCAGTGGGTGTTCATACGGCCACTGGCCTGACTCTATGCACAGCTTAACGCGCCCTTTAACAGGGTCTGTGTTATGGCACCTATGAACAGTGCATTTGTGCAGAGTTTAGGTCAGAGAGCTAGAAATCGAGAGTGGATTATTGGTGAAACTCGCCCTGAGACACGTTCACCTGCGGCTGTGGCTCCACGGCCCATTGTGCGCTCCACGCAGCACGACATGGGCCACTCCAATGGGGAATTTCGTAACTTTTTAATAGCCAACATTATAAACTTTGCGATCTATTGTGGAATGTTATGTGAACTTTTCCAAGCTCCATTTGTGTCCTGGCCAAAGCCGCGAAAGTCACTTTGACTGGAAAGATATTGACGCCAGTCCCTTTATCTTTAAATGTCAACTTTATTTTTGGTAAAACATTTGACTTTATTCTCATAGAACTATGACTTTAAAGCCTCGTAGTTCTACGACTTTATTCTCGTAATATTACTTAATATATTTACAAAAGAGGTATTAATACAATGAATAAAGCCAAAATTAGAAAATCGTAAAAACCCGTCATATGCACTTTAAAGGTCCCATATTCTGCTCTTTTCCCCTTTACACAGTCTATTCTAAGGGCTTTGTTGATACATTTTCTCGTTGTGCAATATCCATAACATAACAGTTTCCAAAAAACACCCATTTCTTGGACTGGCCCCCCTCCTTGCAAAAGCAAACGGCTCACTCTGAGATTTGACCCCGAACAGAGAGCAGGCTGCTCCCCGCCAACTCGCGCGCCTCCGCCCAACTCGTGCCAAGCCTAGAGCGGAGATAGTGCGCATGCGCCCGTGTGCTCGGTAAACAGCGATACACAAACACTGAATAAACATTTTATCCGTCCTGACGGTGCGTCGCGTGCTGAGTCCTATGTCCTGGATCTGACCTGGAGTTTGACGATCATGCAGTACCTCCTGACGACCAGGCGTTGCCGTTTGGTAAATAACAAGCGAACTCTTCGATCTGTCGTATCCATCGTGTAATTACTGTGTAGCATTAGCATTAGCTGTTTTTATTCTGCGGCTGCACGCTTCCTGGAGGCATGGCTTAAACACAGCGTCATCCATGGGAAGCCGCGTCATCCATGGGATGAGCCCCCGTCTGCTGCTCAGCCGAGGGACGGGAAAAGACAGTCTCTAGCGAAAACATGCGGGAATCAATCAAAAAACCACTTTGGGCACATATACGAGGCCCAAATAGCACTGTAGGAAGGTTAAAACCTCTGAAAAGTCGATTTTGCATGTTATGGGACCTTTAAATGCGTCTTGATAGTGTGTCTATAAACTGGGAATAATGGGACCAAACAAGCGAAACACAAAATTAAGTTACTGACAATGAACCATCTGGTCACCTAAAAAAACAAAATAAAACAAAATCCACATAAATTAATATTTTTTCTACTTTCACCTACTCCTCCTCCTCATACATGTGCAGACTTTATATATCTGAAGCATATTTTTTACTTTATAAGGCCTTAAAAGTACACCCCGAGTAAAAGTGTTAAGTTTCCACTTAACTTGAGCTAAATTTATCAGAGCCTAGTTTATGTCAATAAGTCCTGTTGAATTCTGGGAATTCTGGGAATTCTAGGTTCTGGCGTTGTCTTCAAACTTGATCAGTTTTAGAGTCGTGGCTGGAGATGCAGCAGTCGGTGTCACAGGGAGAAGAGCAGAGGACAAAGTACACAGCCCTGTGGAGTCCTGAGCAGAAGGAGATGAGATCTGAGTTTTGGAAGTGCAAAAAATATTAATCTATGTGGATTGTATGGCCTTTTAAAAATGGTGACCCTTGAGGGTCCTGAAGGTGATGAATGTAACCCTTTTGTTCTAGATCTTGAACTGAACATGTGAGATCAAAAATCATGGTGGCATTTTAAAATTTGACTCAATCCATGAAACTGTGGGAAATCTCATGGGATTAACCTCAAACAGACCGAGATATTGAGGTTTGAAAAAAAAAAAAAGTTTCTCAAAAGGACCCCCCAGAAGACCAAGAGTTAAAGAGATCGAGATAAAAAAAAAACACCGGGAGGCGGCCCCGGGGTAGACCCAGGACACGCTGGAGGGACTATGTCTCTCGGCTGGCCTGGGAACGCCTCGGGATCCCCCCCGGAGGAGCTGGAGGAAGTGTCTGGGGTGAAAGAAGTCTGGGAGTCCCTGCTTAGACTGCTGCCCCGGATAAGCGGAAGAAGATGGAGATTAAAAAAAAAGCGTCATCTACAGAAAAATGACAGAAACAAACTGCATGACAATCTCAGTCTCAGTTCAGAACAGAACAGCTCATCTGCCGTTATCGTTCCTTCATCGTCCTTTGGCCTCGTCCTGATGTGATGCTCCTCCCCCTGCTCCTCCTCCTGGTGCACGCCCCTGCTCCTCCTCACCTGAGCTCTCTCTGTGCCGGTGTCAGAGGCACAGACACAGACAGACATGGCCCGGCGCGTTCACTCCTACATTCTGCCTCTGCTCTTTGCCGTCAGCGTCCTCTGCGTGCTCTACGTCTCCTGGGCCGACATCACGTTAGGAGCGTAAGTGCAAAACTATTAAGTCATTGTTAAAAACCTCAACTTCACATTGAGTTAAGGCGAGACGCCGCAGGTGAACAGGAAAAAATGTTAGATTTAAAGTTTTTCATCATGTCATGTTTTCATGTAGAAATATAGCATTTTATGTGGGAAAACGGCTGAAATTGCACATCTTTAAATCTGAAAAATGGTCAGAACCAGGTTTAAATGTCTTGGTTCATTTTACACATATTAGTTATATATATATATTTTAAAAAAAAAAACTTTACAGAGGGGATATTGGATTCTTTATTTTCTTTTTGAGTAAACTAGATGTGACTGAAAATTGGCCTAAAAAAATCAAATTTCGCCTCATTTCATTTTTTCAGTTTTAGAATTAGATAAACAAATCCTTGTGTAAATTCCGTCAGAATCTTGTTTCGTCCCATGTTTTACAAGTGTTTCATCGTTTAATGTTTTCGTGTAGAAATAAGGCATTTTATGTGGAAAAAAACGGCCAAACTGACATATTTCAGACCAGGTTTAAGTTTCTGGGTTCATTTCATACATATTAGTTTGTACACTTTGTCAAAGAAAAAAATTCACCCTTACACTTACCCCAGTGCGCTGCTGTTTTTTTGTCGTCAGAACCGCAACAAACTTGCAGATATACATTTGCATTTCTATATTAACAAAATTAGTTAATGTTTCTCTCCTAATCTGCACTTTGAGACGATGACAAAAGGCATCACAAGAAATAACTTTGCTAAAGTGTGTCTTAAATTTGTGGGAAATTTTGGGCAAAACAGAAGAAATTTCCTGTATTTATTGCGTTAATTTGGGGTGAAATATGAGTAAATTTAGTTTTTATTTCTTCAAAACGACAAATTGAAGACTATTTGCTTTACTGTCAAAATGTGAAGGATACAGATTGGCAGGTTTAAATTTCAATCATTTTCAAGCACCTTTTTGGAAAAATCAAGCACTTTCCTAACTTTGGAAACTTAGGGGGAAAATAATCGAGCATTTTCAAGACCCATACAAACCCTGTTAGTTACAAAAACGTAACTGAGGGGATTTTGAATTTATTTAGTTTTTGAGTAAAGTAGATCTGACTGAAAATTGACCTAAAAACTGAAATGTTGCCACTTTTTTTTTTACCTAAAAGTGTTATACAGTTTTGAACTGGACTAAAAAGTAAAAGTATATTTTCTTTTTCTTTTTTTGTTGTGGGTTTTTTTTTTCTAGTTCCCTTAGAGCAAACAATAGGCAACTTTCCAGGTTATTTTTCTCTTTTGAGGCTATAATGACCAAAACTCAACAGAATAAATCAATCAAGATCACAATTTGATGATTCAGTGGTTCTCCAAACCAAAAATAATTACTTTTACATTTTTAAAGGACTACTTTAATACTTTAACTTGAGTAGATTTTAAAAAGTGATCTTTTTTTTTTGATGCTGCTGTATCTGTAATTTTACTTGAGTAAGAAAAAGGAGTATATGGGCTTATATAAGGGCTATGGGGCAGGTAAACTGACTGAGTTTTGACAGAACTGGGTTGAAAAAAGAAAGACGCGTCACGTACCTTTGTGGGTAACGCTACTAAACGTTAGCATGCTAATAGTGCACTTCCTGCTTCTGTCATAATATAAAACGCTGTATAAATAGATACAGAGAAAACATTATGGTCTAATTTTCACCCGAATAGATGCTTTTACAATATATCTGTGCTGGAGCAACACAGCTTTTACTTTATTAGATGTAAAAACAAAACAAAAAATCAGTAACATGGACTAGTTCTGTTTTTCCCGTTTCAGAAGAGAAAAAACAGGTACAGCCCCTTTAATTTAAAATTCACATGTTTCTCTCTCTGCAGTTTGCTTGTTCCTCCCTCCACAGTTCCACTCTCCACGGTTCCACCCTCCACAGTTCCACCCTCCACGGTTCCACCCTCCACAGTTCCACCCTCCACGGATCCACCCTCCACGGTTCCACCCTCCACCAAGTCCGGCACCACTACCGAGCCGCCCGACCTTACCCCCATCCCTGTCCTGCACCGGAAGGACTTCAAGAAAATGCCCAAGTGGGACTTCGACGACCAGTACAGGACGGACCAAGAGGGACACAAGACCACACAGGTGAGAGACAGGACCACACAGGTGAGAGACAGGACCACACAGGTGAGAGACAGGACCACACAGGTGAGAAACAGCACCACACAGGTGAGAGACAGGCGAGAGACAGGACCACACAGGCGAGAGACGGGACCACACAGGTGAGAGACAGGACCACACAGGAGAGAGACAGGACCACACAGGCGAGAGACAGGACCACACAGGCGAGAGACAGGCGAGAGACAGGACCACACAGGCGAGAGACGGGACCACACAGGTGAGAGACAGGACCACACAGGTGAGAGACAGGACCACACAGGTGAGAGACAGGACCACACAGGTGAGAGACAGGACCACACAGGTGAGAGACAGGACCACACAGGTGAGAGACAGGACCACACAGGCCAGAGACAGGACCACACAGGCCAGAGACAGGACCACACAGGTAAGAGACAGGACCACACCACAAAGGTGAGAGACAGGACCACAAAGGTGAGAGACAGGACCACACAGGAGAGAGACAGGACCACACAGGTGAGAGACAGGACCACACAGGTGAGAGACAGGACCACACATGTTAGAGACAGGACCACACAGGTGAGAGACAGGACCACACAGGTGAGAGACAGGACCGCACAGGTGAGAGACAGGACCACACAGGAGAGAGACAGGACCACACAGGAGAGAGACAGGACCACACAGGTGAGAGACAGGACCACACAGGAGAGAGACAGGACCACACAGGTGAGAGACAGGACCACACAGGAGAGAGACAGGACCACACAGGTGAGAGACAGGACCACACATGTTAGAGACAGGACCACACAGGAGAGAGACAGGACCGCACAGGTGAGAGACAGGACCGCACAGGTGAGAGACAGGACCGCACAGGAGAGAGACAGGACCGCACAGGAGAGAGACAGGACCGCACAGAGAGTGAAGAGAGAAAGTGTAAATTCCCTTCTCACCCTCACGGTGATCCATCCATCTTCTTTTTTTTTTTTTTGGATCAAGTCAGCATTTAATTCTTCTCCTGTTGTTGTGCAGAAATGTGACGGCGGTCTGTGGAGGAGGATAGAGTCTGACCCGGAGCTGAGAGACAAGTTCATCCCAAACATTCGGATGTACGTTCACAATGAAAGCATCACCATGAGCGAGTGGAACAGGCTGTCGCACTTCAACAACCCCTTTGGATTCATGGACTACAGCTACCAAGGTCAGACCACGGGCCACAGTCGGGGTCTAGTCCTGGTCTAGTCCTGGTTTATTTCTGGATTATTTCTGGTCTAGTGCTGGTTTGGTTTAGGTTTAAGGGATGGATCGCAAAGGAAAGTCAAGTTCAGCGGCAAAAAGACTTTGACTGCGTTTCCCAGTCTCCTTTGTGTCTCAGTTTGGTCCTGGTTTAGTCTTGGTTTAGTCCTGGTTTAGATTGGGTTTAGTCTTGGCTTGGTTCTGATTTAGCTCTGGTTTAGTCCTGGTTTAATCATGGTATTGTTCTGGTTCAGTCTGGCCCTGGTTCAGTCTTCATTTGTCGTTCTCTCTCAGATGTGATGAAGAGTCTGAGTCTGGTCCAAAAGCCCCAGGAGCCACTGCTGTCGCCTAAACCGGGCCGGGACTGCATCACCTGTGCTGTGGTGGGCACCGGGGGCGTTCTCTGGAGGTCCAAGAAGGGCCAAGAGATCGACAGCCACGACTACGTGTTCAGGTGAGTGTTATCCTGCAAGTCTTTCATCGGCGCGTCCATTTTACTCCTCATCCTTGCACCTGTAGATCACATTTTTGACCCACGAATGCTCACACTTTCTCGCCTGATTCTCAGAACTCCAGCAATGTTGTGGTAAAGCCAAACCATGCATCAGAAAACAGGCTCCTTCCTTGTTGGAGATGTGCCATTTGTAGGGATGTAACGATATGCAAATCTCACAATACGATAATGTCACGATACAATATGTTTGCAATATCACAATATTGTAGCAGATCTCAAAACGAGTCCATGTTCATAATAACTAGACTGACTGTGTAATATGCTCCTGACATTACTTATTAGGGTTTTATGTCATATTTTAGAACCAGAATAGAAATGATGGCAACTCTAAAGCGCAATGTGTCAGGAACAACAATAATGACTATTATGTATTGCGTCATGTACCTTGTTATTTCTTAATAATATTAATGATTTCTAGTCAATAATGCTTTAATCTAATGGAGCAGGCTAAACCATTGTTTTTTTCTTTCACGTAGATGCCATTTTTAATGTCGTAACATGACGACAACGATATTGTGACAATTTTACAATCACAATATTGCCGGTATCGTTACATCATTAGTCATTTGTATGAAAAAGTCTGTTGGTCCACTGCTGTGTTTTATTTATTACGTTACTCTTTTGAAATGTAAACATGTAGGTTTTGGATTTGGCTGAAGGAAATCAAGCATGTGGAGACAGGAGGATTCGTCGATATAATCTCTCATTCGTCCAGGCATGCTCCATCGTAGAAAAGGTTTCAGGGGTTGTCATCCGGACGCTGTTTGAAGATCGAGACGTTTCGGCCTCTATCCAGAAGTCATTGTCAATCAGTGAGCGGATCTGGGAACTCTGGGCTCTCACTGCTCAGAGGAGCATAAGCCAGAGTTCCAGACCAGCTCTCTGACAATGACTTCTGGATAGAGGCCGAAACGTCTCGATCTTCAAACAGCGTCCGGATGACAACCCCTGAAACCTTTTCTACGAGACGAGGAGGATGTTACTCCTTCATCTGGAATGTCCACAGCGTAGCATTAAACATGTCAATCGCCATGGAAACAACCTCGCCATAACACAAACTAACCCATGTTATTGGCCAAACTAACAAAGCCTGTGCCACACCTCGATGACCTGCTGCACAGGACAATCAATCTTTAAAGCAGCCTGTCCGTCCGTGGGAGTAGGATCTCTCCTTCACTGTGGTTCTCCCCGAGGTTTCTACTTTTTCCCATGGGGTTTTTTGTAGTTTTTCCTCGCCGCGAAGGAGGGTCAAAGGACAGGGGCATTCTGGGACAGTTATCTGAACTGCTTTTACCTGTGGCCCATCGAGGCAAATGTTGTTGTGATTTTGGGCATTATAAAAATAAATTGATTTGATTTGATTTGATTTGATTTAAATTTTATCAATGAGCCTTTTTATATTTTGTGGTATTGAGCAACACCAGAAAAGGCACCTGAAGTTGGACTCAAAGAATTAGAGATACAGTGGACACAATTTTACCAAACGTTTTAAAAATCTGTAAAAATATGGTCAACATAAGTCCAGGAATGTTCCACGGTGGAAAAGTTCTCACATGTAGTGTCCAGAATGACTACAAGCTCTGATACAACCAAAAAATGTATGTACCACCTGGAAAATAATGTCCAGTGCATCCTCTTTGTCGGCCTGTCACCACAATTACAATATAAATTTGTCGCTCAATAAATAAAAGCTGGAACTGTGTGGGATCAGTATTTATCTTGTGTGCATTTTCTTTAACCTGGTCCTGCCATATGAATTCTCGCGATATTTATGAGTTCACAAACTCTTGAGAATTGATCTGGATGCCCTCCCGCTGTTGGGTTTGAGCCGCTGAACCAATCACAGCACTGCATTGTGGTTTGGGCGGAACTCAATAGTCATAGTCATAATAATAATAATAGTAATAATGCACCTTTCAAAACACCCAAGGACACTGTACATGGCAACAAGATTAAAAACAACTGAATAAAACCCACAAACAGAACTGGACGATGGCGTTGGAGTGACTGAGTTCTGTGGTGTAGGATTGTCTGAACAGGTAAGTTTTGAGTCTGGATTTGAACCTCAATAAACATGGCGACTCCGATTGACGTACTTGGGCTGTTTCAACACATTTATGGACTATTTGCTTTTGAAAATGTGCACATAGAGGTTCTTTGTGCATTTGAGGACGAGGAAGAAGTCTGTGCTTTTCTCTGGATTTCTTGATTTTTCTTCAGCTTTTGCGACGCTGCAACCTTCAGTTCAAATGTTCGTCATGACATTAAGCATTTTCCTGACAGCTTTCTGCGAGAGCCTGTCCAGATCGATGATGTGTAGAACAAAGAGTGTGTCTCAGTGACACACAGATCAATCTGGACTGAGACAGGTTGTATTTTCTTTGCACCAGCAGGAAATGTTACATTTTTTGTTTCTCCAGTCAGATTTGAGCTATTGAGGATCAACAAAGGGACTTCAATAACCAATTATAGATACAAAATAAGTACTGAACTGTTTTAGTCTGCTATTTATTTACTGCAATCAACAATATCATGCCTTTTATTTGGGTTTTCTTTCTTTAGACTTACTGTGGCATGCACATAATTTCCATATTATCATTTATCCTGATATATCGCACCTCAAAAAAGGTCATTTGATGGGTCTGTTGTTTTAGCGAATGATTATTCTTTATCAGGCGTTTAAGCTTTGGGAAGAGTTCAAGGGCAGATCCGGCATTATTGTTATTCTTTATCATCTCATCTCAGCGAGCGAGTGGTGTCTGAGTGAGTTTGTTCACCTCTGCTCTGGAAAGCATGACTTAAGGCATGTTTTTAAGGACGTGTTTGTTTCTGTCCTCAGGGTGAATGGAGCGGTTACGAATGGTTTTGAAGAAGACGTTGGAAGGAGAACCGACGTCTACGTTCACACGGCTCACTCCATCACCACATCGGAGTGGATTTTAAAGAAATACAACTACACAGGAGCACCACATGACCAGGTCTGGTTTAGTCCTGCCTTTGTCCTGCCTTTGTCCTGCCTTTGTCCTATGTTTAGTCTCAGTGCCGTAGTTAGGTTTGGCACCACTAGTATGTGAAAGATTCAGCCTTATCAATTTGTCGGCCATAACGCATACGTACAACACTGCAGGTCAAATCCAATTTTTATTTTTTTCCCAAATGTGACATTCATTTTTGTCTTTGCTCCATTAGTTTCTCATTTTTTGTGCAATTTCCTCGTCAAAACCTGCACAGGAACCAGGCTGGTACTTTTTTCAGTCCTGGAAGAGTTTATCATAGGGTTATCTGATTATTTTGGTATATTTTTTTTGTTGACCATGTAAAAGTACCCAGTGTGTAAGTGTGTTTTTTTCATCTCCGTGAACATGACATGTCAATAATCTGATCTCTAGAAATCAGACAAAGATCAGATTTTTGGTTTTCATGTAAACACAGCCACTGATGTTTCCTTTAACGAGACAGAAATCATAACTTGTTTTAGTCGTGGGAGATTGTATAGTCCTGGTCCAGTCCTGGTCTAGTTCTGATTCAGTCCTGGTTCCATACCATCTCGTGGCTCTGATTAGCTGTTGTTTTCAGGGGATAAAGTACGTGCTGATTCCTGAGGGCATGAGGGACTTCCAGTGGCTGTACGGACTTTACAAACACGAGAGACTGACCAATGGATCGTATAAAGGACGACGGTAAGACTAAAGAGAAGGATGGGAGAGGAGGGGAAGTGTCTGAGAGCCTTGTGCTGTGTTTTAGGCCCTGGACTCAATACAAGGGTCACTTCAATGAAACGCGCTTCTACGTTCTGCACATGGACTTCCTGCGTTACATACGAAACAGGTCACTTTTACTTTACGTTTTATTACCGCTCCGAAACACAAGAGAACAGGTTCATAAACTTTTCTTCGACTGGCAGGTTTCTAAAGTCGCCGACGTTGAATGCTGGATACTGGCCCATCGTCAGACCCACAAACGGTGCCTTCATGATGTTCCTGGCTCTGCAGCTTTGCGACAGGGTAAGCTTGGGGTTTACACGGCGTTGCTATTGGATCGGCGTGTTTTTGGATTGGGTGTTGTCAAGTCGTGATGAATATGGGCTTCTTCTTGGGTCTGTGTGATGCTGTGCTGTGCAAGGGCTTTCGAGAGCTTATTAACTGCTTCAGATGAGCGCTCAAGGGGCCTCTCAAGTAAATAACGCTAAATACTTAAGGCGAGACACTACAGGCAAGTTTATGTGTCCAGTGATCCTTCACACACCACACTGTACAATCTGGGATTGAACAAGATTTTGACAGAACTTTCAGAAGGATTTGTTGATGTCTAATTCTAAACCCGATTTATTAAAATTGTAAGTAAAAGAAAAACAATGTCCAGACTACACATCTTGATTGAGTATTAGATAAAGTAATCAGCACTGAATGGACAAAGAGCCAGAAAAGAAGAGGGTGGTCTGTAAGTTTCTCCATGACAACTAATCGCAGCCACAGTAGACAGAGCGGCTGGCCTCTGGGTTTAAATGTATGAAACAATCCTGCACATTTAATGTACCAGTGTTTATTCATGTCTAATTCTCAGGTGGACGCGTACGGATTCATCACTGATGCCCACAAGAACTATTCCAACTACTACTATGAACGTGGAGCCAACACTCGTGTGGTGTTCTTTGCAAACCACAACTACAACATGGAAAGGGAACTGTGGAAGAGGCTTCACGACCTGGACATCATTCACCTGTATCTGGGAGAACCCCAAGGGCACAAGTCACAAAACACCACACAGGCACCGAAGACCACACGGCGCCCTCTAAAGACCACACGGCGCCCTCTAAAGACCACACGGCGCCCTCTAAAGACCACACGGCGCCCTCTAAAGGCCACACGGCGCCCCCTAAAGGCAACGCAGCGCCCTCTAAAGGCCAAACAGCCCCCTCTAAAGGCCACGCAGCCCCCTCTACAGGCCACACCTCCAAAGGCCGCACCGCCGAAAGTCACGCCTCCAAAGGCCGCACCGCCAAAGGCCACGCCTCCAAAGGCCGCACCGCCAAAGGCCACGCCTCCAAAGGCCGCACCGCCAAAGGCCGCACCGCCAAAGGCCACGCCTCCAAAGGCCGCACCGCCAAAGGCCACGCCTCCAAAGGCCGCACCGCCAAAGGCCACGCCTCCAAAGGCTGCACCGCCAAAGGCCACGCCTTCAAAGGATGCACCGCCAAAGGCCACGCCTCCCAAGGATGCACCGCCAAAGGCCACACCTTCAAAGGCTGCACCGCCAAAGGCCACGCCTCCCAAGGATGCGC
Organism: Rhinogobius similis; assembly: GCA_019453435.1. Lineage (NCBI taxonomy): Eukaryota > Metazoa > Chordata > Actinopteri > Gobiiformes > Gobiidae > Rhinogobius > Rhinogobius similis. The sequence goes on along the minus strand of CM033636.1, from coordinate 30,955,456 downwards.
CGCCAAAGGCCACGCCTCCAAAGGATGCACCGCCAAAGGATGCACCGCCAAAGGCCACGCCTCCAAAGGCTGCACCGCCAAAGGCCACGCCTCCAAAGGCTGCACCGCCAAAGGCCACGCCTCCCAAGGATGCATCGCCAAAGGCCACACCTCCAAAGACCTGAATCTCGGTTTCTATTAAAAGTAAATTAATTGCACAGCCCTAAAGTAAAAGTACTTGGGGAAAGATCTATTTAAAGGGAACATATGAAGCTACAGTGACTTTTTTTCATCATCAAAACACACCGGGAGTTGCATGTAGTTTCATTCACGCTTTGAGGAATCCTGGTTAGAAAATCTTCTCCCTTCGACCGTAAAAACACTTCCTGCTGAACTCCCTCAATCGATGATTAAAGGCAAATAACATCCATAATATTTTTCCTTTGGGAGTAACTGTTGGATGTACTTCTAAGCTAAAGTGGGCGTAATTGGAAGGACTGAACGAAGGAGGGACACAAGGAGCAGAGTGAGAAATGACATGAAGCTTTTGTAGATTTATTAAGTGAAGGGGAAACTAAACTCTTATTTAAGAAAGAGACTGTTACACTGTACAATATATGAATCAAGCTGGTGAAGATTATGAGAAACCACTCATAGAAGTTCAATTTTATTTTGTGTGTGTGTGCGTGTGCGTGTGCGTGTGCGTGTGCGTGTGTGTGTGTGTGTGTGTGTGTGTGTGTGTGTGTGTGTGTGTGTGTGTGTGTGTGTGTGTGTGTGTGTGCGTGCGTGCGTGCGTGCGTGACTGTCTATGGGGGGGTTGGTTGAGTGGGTCGGGTGGCTGTGGGGGAGGTTGGGAGGAAACCAGCATGTGGGAATGTTTTTAATGCACTGTAAAGCAGGGGTTCCCAAACTTTTCTGGCCGGGACCCCCAAAATAGGCATGCAACCCACTCGGGACCCCCAAAGTGAAATGAAAGTTACAGTAGCAATAATTTTAAGTGTGAAATCAAGTTTAATATTGGTTATTTGAATAGTTTATTGTCTTAGTGGACCCTATTCTCTAAAAGATACTGTTTTTGATTAATAAAAAAGAGCAAATACAATGTTATATTAATTAAAGTGTGATCTTAAAATCATCTCGCGACCCCCAGCTCACCTCTCACGACCCCCCGGGGGGTCCCGACCCCCACTTTGGGAACCACTGCTGTAAAGCACTTTGTGTTACATTTTATGTATGAAAAGCGCAATATAAATAAAGTTTGATTGATTGATTTTTCTTGTTCTAAAAAACTATGAATTACTTTGTGTACAAATTGTGATCTAAAAATCTACTTTTTTATTTAAAATGTCTTGTACGTGATTTTTACTGTTTTTAAAAAAGAAAAAAAACAGAAAAACAGAACTAGTTTTAGTTAAAGTCTCTACATCAGTTTAATGCAGTCTCAGCATCATAAATCTACATCTCCATGAGTTTAGAAGCACTTTTCACCAGACTCTAAGTCCAGAGCGGGTTTTGCCGTCCTGGGCAAAGCTAACAAACAATACCATGCTAATGCCACACTCTCTATAAATAGATGCAGAGGAAGGGCTGTGGCGTCATTTTCAGTTGAATAGATGCTTTTACAATATAACTGTGCCGGGACAACACAGATTTTTACTTTATTACATGCAGAAATTTTGGTATATGAAGTGGTTATGTTTTTCACATTTTAAAACAGTGAAAATCAGGTACAGCACCTTTATTGTTTATTTAACCGAAGTCCCATTGAGAGCTCTTTTACAAGCCAAGAGACATCAACAACACGTCACACTGAAACACTGAGTCATAACAAGGGCTAGAGAGCGTGTTGCCATGGTAACCTATCGTGACCCATGTCCATCTTGTGTCACATTCTACTGAAGAACATAAACAAACAGGGAGCTAGACTTTTTAATCATAGTACTAAGATAAAAATCAGCTCAAGGGCCATCAGAAATCGTCTTGAGGGCTGCATTTGGTCCGCGGGCCGCATGTTTTACGCCATCCACAAATCGGTTACAGCCGTGATTGGCCGAAAATATTCCTCCATACAACGCTAGCTCTGCTCATTAGCATAGCCTACTTACCATCGTAGTTGTGGATGAAGCTGGAAATGCGCAATTTAAATCTCTTTCTCGCTTATTCCAGGAGCAGGAGAGCGGGAATCCACAAGTCGATGGACATCATTTATTGTAATTTTGGGCAGGTCCTGGAGAAATCTTGAAAAGTGCGACATAGTTGAGATTTTGAAGCCAAACGCAGCACATCGGCCAGACTACAAACTGGACCGAAGGTGACTTACCGGTGGAGGAGCAGCCGTCGAACGTTATGCCCAGAGTCAATAAAGTGAATAAGAATCTTTCTGCTCTCGCAAGATGGTCGCCACAACTGCCGCGACCACTGGACCCTCGTTCTCTCCAGCCCTTATTATATTATAACACGATGATTAAAGGTCCCATATTCTGCTATTTTCCCCTTCACACAGTCTATTCTAAGGGCTTTGTTGATACAATTTTGCGTTGTGCGATATCCATAACATAACAGTTTACAAAAAACACCCATTTCTTGGACTGGCCCCCCTCCTGCAAAAGCAAACGGCTCACTCTGAGAACTGACCCCCCCGAACAGAGAGCAGGCTGCCTCCCCCGCCCAACCCGCGCGCCTCCCCCGCCCAACCCGTGCCGAAGCCTAGAGCGGAGATGGTGTGCATGTGCCGTGTGCTCCGGTAAACAGCGATACACAAACACGGGAATAAACATTTTCTGGTCCTGACGGTGCGTCGTGCTGAGTCCTACGTCCTGGATCTGACCTGGAGTTTGACGTGCTCCAGGGCCTCGACGACAGACGTTGCCGTTTGGTAAATAACAAGCTAACTCTTCTATCTCTCGTATCCATCGTGTAATTACTGTGTAGCATTAGCATTAGCTGTTTTTATTCTGCCGCTGCGCGCTTCCTGGAGGCGTGGCTTAAACACCGCGTCATCCTGGTGAAGCCGCGTCATCTTAGTGAGGAGCCCCCGTCTGCTGCTCAGCCGAGGGGGACGGAAAAGACAGTTCTCTAGTGAAAACATGAGGGAATCAATCAAAAAACCACTTTGGGCACAACACTGTAGGAAGGTTAAAACCTCTGAAAAGTCGATTTAGCATGTTATGGGACCTTTAAAAGTTGTGAGACAGAACCATAGACTGTAGATATCAGTGGACCATGTTAGCATGCTAGCCGCCGCGTTCCAAATAGGAAGCAGCTATGGAGGCTCCTGGCTCCATAAAGCCGAGCTGCCATTCACTTTCTATTGTGACACTGGTGCCCTTTACTCTGTAACTGTTTCTGTCAAACTCACATCTGGAACTAAAACGTCTGTTTTGACTCACTCTACATGAATCAGGTGTTTTTTTTTTGTTGGTTGTTCATAAATCAAGTTATTAGCAATAATAACTGACCAATCAGGTGCTTCCTTTTCCAGGGGCCGTTTTCGCTCGTGTTAGCAACAGGTTTGATTGACAGCTAGCGCCGCAGGTTGCCGCCGACTCCTCTCACCGAGGGGCGGAGACCGTTAGCAACCGCGCTCCTGACTAGTCCGTGTGGTTGCCATGATACGCACTCGGATTTCCAAATATGGAGTCTGGCTCCGCTTTAGCCGCTATAACTGCTAGCTCCGCTTTAGCCTCTATAACTGCTAGCTCCACTTTAGCCGCTATAACTGCTAGCCGCGATGGGCTTCATTTGGCTGGAGGCAAACGCTATGGGTGACGTCACAATCCCATAGTTCACTGATGTACAGTCTATGGACAGAACAGAGTCACACTGTGCGATGGTCAGGGGCGCAGCACCAATTTCTGGGCCCCTGGTACAAACCTTCTCAATGGGCCCCTGATACTTACTTTAAAGCTTACTTTAACTTTTATACATTTAATTTATAGACGTCCTGTGTAGCTACCGGCTTATATTATGATACAGTGTTTTTGCAAAAACTACCAGACGAATTTCACAAACATCTCAAAACGTATTATTACAATAAGAAAATACACTAACTGCAAATTATTCTCACTAGTTTTATTTGTTAATAACTTGGGTAATATGTGAACAATGTTTTGGTGAGGTGATGGGGCCCTCAGATCTAATGAAAAATTGTATTTAGTCTCTGAAAGACTTTATTCAACTTACAAAAAAATGCCCACAAAATGTTCTTCTTAAAGACACATAAACAGGAGATGCATTCACCCGACATGTTTGGGCTTTATCACTCACATGTATCTGGGTGGTTTTCATTTGCAAAATAATCTCATTGGTGGATTTTGTGACATTCTGACGTTAACCCCAGCGTGTTCCACTTCACTTTTGCTCCATTTGCTTCCATGGATTCCATCCATGTTTAACGCATTTGTTCACAAACTCTGAAAACAATAATCAAACTGTGAAAAGAGGAGGTCATTATTTAAATGAACCGAGCTTCGAGCGCTCACAAACTCATCTCCAGTGTTACATACAGTAGATGTAGAAGATCTACTTCTGAAATGCACTTGTGTTTCAAAGTGTTCGGCAAAATGAGGCCTGTTTGGAGCTAAAGTGGGCGTGTCTAAACGAAAAAAAATGAAATCAGAAAAATCATGAAATACTCAACATAAAACCTTAAATATAAATATTCTTGTTATAGTTATAAATTGTGGCAGTTTTTGGAGTCACTTTATTTTTTCATGAGAAATGATCTGTTTTTGTGAGTAAAATTAATTCCTGTTTTTAAGGATAAAAGTGTCAGTTTTTATGAGAAATGTTTCTGTTTTTATGATAATTGTTTCGTTTTTCGTGAGAAATGTTAATGGTTTAATGGCAAAAGTTTCTGGTTTTTATGAAAAAAAGTTTCTGTTTTTTATGAGAAAAGTTTCTGGGTTTTATGAGAAAAGTTTCTGTTTTTTATGAGAAAAGTTTCTGGGTTTTATGAGAAAAGTTTCTGGGTTTTATGAGAAAAGTTTCTGGTTTTTATGACAAAGCTCTTCAGGAGAACACTCACCCCGTCCTTCATCTCTCCAGACACCCATCGACTCCAGCGGCTGCAGCAGGTCTTCCACTCTGGATTGAACTCAGTCTCCACAGAGTCACTGGAACATGATCTTCAGCGCGTCGTCTACAGAAACACACGAAAAAGGCATAAAAACAGAATTTACATCACTCATTAAAACAGAAACTTTTCTCATTAAAACAGAAACTGTTCTCATTAAAACAGATTTTACTCATTACAACAAAAAATATTCTCATGAAAACAAACATTTCATTGTAGTAAATGCAAAATGCTGCTGTAATCGTTGACAAAAGGCCATGCACTCTATGAGACGTTAAAATCCCAGTCGACGTTAAGGCTTTTTATTTTACTGATGCTTTGTGCCTTCTATATTATTTAAGCTGAGACTCTACAGGTGAATAGGAAAACATCTTAAATGAAAAGATATCAATTTGAAACTTCTCCTGTAATTTACTCACATAAATGTAAGAAAAAAAAAGGATTACAAGTTTCTCATCATGTCATGTTTTCACGTACAAATAAGGCATTTTATGGACAAAATTGCACCATTTTGGGACATTTAAATCAGAAAAATGAACAGAACCAGGTTTAATTACTTGATTCATTTTGAAAACATATTAATTTTTTTTTAAATGAAGTACAGAGGGGATTTTGAATTTCTTATTTGAGTAAACTAGATCTGACTGAAATTTTGCCTCATGTTTTTTTAAACTTAACACTTAAATAAATCTTATCTTTATGTCTCTGAGGGAGAAAAATGCATTTTAAGAAAACGGCCTTTGAAGTTACGATGTCCCAGAGAAATCTATGGATGAATTGGATTAAATTAAATAATAAAACAGATTGGACACGTTTTTTTCCCCACTTGAAAGCTGAAAGATGATTGAAACTGACCAAAAAATTTTAAAAATGGGTTTTGCCTATTGTGTCCCGCCTTAAATTAGACCAAATTGACAGACTGCGAGGCCTCACCACTTGCTCCTAAACCAACTCCAACATCAAAATCAAAACCTGACCTGACTGTGAATAACATATTGTCCAAAATTGCTGGCCACAAACGTAAAAAAGTGGAATTTGGACGGTTTGCGGAAACAAATTGAGCTTAAAAAACACTTACCACTCTTGTCTTCCTGTTTCCTCTGGTGTCACGGCCAAAAGAGTCCCCGCGGCAACAGCAACAGGTGAGGAAGGTTCTGGACCAGACCAAGTCGCGCGGTGCTGCGAGGGGTGTTTGGAGTCTCACTTTCCGTTGTCTCCGCTCGGATTTAACCTGTTCGACCAGTAAAGGCGCAGTGATTATTTTGGTTTGTGAACTTAGTCGAAAACGTAGATTGTCAGGGTGGTATTTCGTTGTAAAAGTTGTAAAAGCATAACTCTGCTCCCTGGCGCCTCCCTGTGCTCCGGAGTGGTAGCGGCTGTGTTGTTAGCCTCAGTACATAAGTCTGTGCCGGTCGGTGCCGCGGCGCGCTGTGGAGTCGACCGCCTGGTAATGCTTTATATTTATTTATTTACTTACATACAGTGAATATGACAAAGTATTTCACTAAAGCGCAAACTAGTGATGGGTAGATGAGGCCTCATGAAGCGTTTCGGCACATTCTCCAAACTGTTTTGATACTGTGCCGATACAGTGTCGCTGTGTTGCTCTACACTGACACCTGTTGGAAGGTATACATCATTGCAGGCAACTTAATTGAGACTCGCAAGACACACTGAATCAATGGCCTTGTCACACTTGTATACAGACTATTATTTAAGTTATTGTATTTCCTATGGTATTATTTCATATCTTACGTGAAAATTAAAGTTAAAGGGTTGAATGTTTAATGTAATTTACCATTTTAATGTCATTGACTCAGGGAGTAATTTTTATTAAAGGTTTTTATTCAAAAAAATAAGTTGTTCAAAAGTTTTTGGTTTCAGTCTATTGCGTTTTTTTGACAATATTTCCCCAGCTTTTGAAAATACTCTTTCACAGGGCACCGATGAAGCTGGGGTACATAAAAACTGTAAAGAAAGCTGAAAAAGGTTGGGTTGGGTTCTTTGCTGGTTCCCCCAATATTTTCATACTTTGCTCTATAATGCCTTAGCATACAGGAGGTGCTTTTATTGATATATGAGAGGTGTACGTGCGTGCGTGTGTGTGTGTTTTTTTTTTTTTTTCTTTATTTCTTAGATCGAGTGGAAACAAGGAAATACAGTACCTTATTTGCTGTTGAAAGATCAAAATGATCCCACACAGCAGAATTTTTTCCTTTTCTTTCGGGCTCCATTTTGATGATGTAGAAAGGGAGGTCTTTTTTAATATTTGGAACGGTATGTTTCTTCTAGGGGTGCACGGTGGCAGAGCGGCTAGAGCTTCTGCCTCTCAATAAGGAGATCGGGGTTCGAATCCCAGACCACCCCAACATCGTGGTCTCGAATTCCACCCTAACATCACACGATCTCTCTGGGTGGAGTCTGCATGTCCTCCCCGTGTTACCGTGGGTTCTCTCCAGGTTCTCTGGCTCCTCCCACCGTCCAAAGACATGACTGTGTAGGTTAATTGACAACTCTAAATTGTCCCTAGTGTGTGAATGTGAGAGTGAATGGTTGTCTGTCCTTGTCTGTCTCTCTGTGTCAGCCCTGCGACGAGTTGGCCACTGTCCAGGGTGTACCCCACCTAAGGCCCAAAGTCACTGGGACAGGCTCCAGTCACCCGCGACCCCTAACGGGAATAAGCGGTAGAAAATGAATGAATGTTTCTTCTATTGACAGTGATTCATCCCGTTGACAGATGCAGATGCGGTTCCTTTTAAACACAGTTTGGTGCGTCGGTGAGGAGCGAAACAGCAGCAGTATCGGTCACGTGACTTTTTCTTAAAGCAATACGCGCATCGATACGGGGCTTCGCTCTATGAGCTCGACACATGCGCCGGCGCTTCAGTGTTGCTGGACCCATCACTAGCGCAAACCAAAAACATGATTATATTAAGATTTCACTAAACATGTTGCCTATTTGTCTCCAGTTTTGGTGAAGTTTACAATGTTACTTCCTGGTTGAGCGGCAGATGTGGCATAGTTGGCTGTTACCGTAGCAACCAGACCGTAAACAAGGGACAAAATGCATTTAAATGACACAGAAGTGATGATAAGTAGTAATTTCTCTTTGCTAAATGATTGTTTAAATGACTGTGAGAGCAATGTGTCAGTTGTTGTAAATTGTTCTTGTGTTTTAATGAAATGTCGCTCATTGATGACATCATAGACAGACCGACTGATGTAGAACTATTCTCCTCACAGCGACACTAAACTTTCTGCTAAAAAGACACTTAAAGGTGTCCAGTTTATTAATAAAACTCATTTAAAACGGCAATGGTCCAAAGAGGGGTTGCACTGTGTAACTTCAATTTTGTCATTATTCAGTTGCAGGTTTTCTGTCACAGTGAACGTGCTCGCCTCTCCACAGATCAGACCTGTAACTTGGCATTGTTCTTTTCATAAATTCCCGGTAAAAGCAGTTACATAGTGCACGTTATGGAAACAAAACTGTTTAAATGCAAAATGTGTAGTGTAATGTTTAAACTCAAATCAATGTCAAGAATAACTGCTCCTTTAAATCTAAATAACAGCTTTCAAGTGAAACACCTCCTGTGTAGCTGTAATCAGACTCACAAATGTAAAATAAGTCTTTAGTGCAAACATTAACATGAAGTATTTGAATGGAACTGTGGTTCTATGAATCACTCATGACCCCTGACCCCAGGACCTCCAGCCATTCTCCACATGTTCTGAAAGAACATTTTAAGGTGCACTGTGTAACTTTCCTGTTGGGGCTCTGCCGCCTGCTCGTCTCCATGGAGATGTTACTGCTCTGAGTTCCTCTGCAGAGACGCTGCTCAGACGCAGCTGCTCTGAACGCCGCTCTCTTACGGTGCGTTCAGACAGAATCGCGGTAAATGCCTCTCGCTGGACGCCTCTGTTTTGGGGGGCAGCTGTTCCAGACGCACCAGAGACGCTCTGGACGTGAGATCGAGCTAGACTCAAATCTGTGAGATCGAACTAGACTGCTCTTCAAACAAATGACTGCTGCTCTGGAGGAAGCTCCTGATTGGTCACCACACTGCAGGCACTCGTGTTTTTAAAAGTGGAGCTCAGCCGAGGCGCCGCAGCATTCTGGATTCTTTCTGTTGGACTGAATGCCAAAACCCTTTGTCAGCCTTTTCCCTCTGTTTATGATGAGTTTTCTTCTGAGCTCATGGTGTCATGAGCGTACGATTAAACCCTGTGACCGCAAGAGCCCCGCAGAGCTCCGGGCTTCATGAAGCTGCAGAACCGTCTGACAGAGGGTTACACTGATGTATTTGACTGTGAGCCCCTGTGGTCTGCTGCCCTGTTGTAGGTCTGTGCGGTGCAGGGCTCAGAGGGACATGGCCAGACAGGTTTACTCCTGCATCGTGCCCCTGCTCTTCGTCCTCGTCGTGGCCACCGCCCTCTACATCTCCTGGGTCGACGTCTTACACAGGATTCAGTGAGTTACCTGTAAAAACGTACATTTATCACTCCTTTTCCTTTCATGTTCGCTGCTGTGCGTGACACTAAAAATTGTCCTGCAGTTCGCTGAAGTTGGGCTCTCAATTCTGGGATTCTCCCTCCATGGTTCCTCCCTCCATGGTTCCTCCCTCCACGGTTCCTCCCTCCACAGTTCCTCCCTCCACAGTTCCTCCCTCCACAGTTCCTCCCTCCACAGTTCCTCCCTCCACAGTTCCTCCCTCCACAGTTCCTCCCTCCACAGTTCCTCCCTCCACAGTTCCTCCCTCCACAGTTCCTTCCTCTACCGAGTCCAGGGCCACGGCCGGGTCCAGGGCCACGGCCGGGTCCAGGGCCACGGCCGGGTCCAGGGCCACGGCCGGGTCCAGGGCCACGGCCGAGTCCAGGGCCACGGCCGAGTCCAGGGCCACGGCCGAGTCCAGGGCCACGGCCGAGTCCAGGGCCACGGCCGAGTCCAGGGCCACGGCCGAGTCCAGGGCCACGGCCGAGTCCAGGGCCACGGCCGAGTCGCCCGACCTCACCCCCATCCCCGTCCTGCACCGGAAGGACTTCAAGAAACTGCCCGAGTGGGACTTCGACGACCAGTACAGGACGGACCGAGAGGGACACAGGACCACACAGGTGAGAGACAGGACCACACAGGTGAGAGACAGGACCGCACAGGTGAGAGACAGGACCGCACAGGTGAGAGACAGGACCACACAGGTGAGAGACAGGACCACACAGGTGAGAGACAGGACCGCACAGGTGAGAGACAGGACCGCACAGGTGAGAGACAGGACCACACAGGTGAGAGACAGGACCCCACAGGTGAGAGACAGGACCACACAGGCGAGAGACAGGACCGCACAGGCGAGAGACAGGACCGCACAGGCGAGAGACAGGACCGCACAGGTGAGAGACAGGACCGCACAGGTGAGAGACAGGACCACACAGGTGAGAGACAGGACCACACCTGCCGTTACTGCATCAGTGTAAAAAGCAGTGACAGTCGCTCCAGTTTTGAATCGCGCAAAATTATTTTTTAACATCCAATCAAGTAAAAATGTTAATTGAATGTGAATACGACGTCTTAATATTCCGTTTGTGTAAATACAGTCCTTTAATCTTCAAGGTATAAAAACAGAACGTTTTAAAATTCATCTTTATCAAAATACAGTTGCTGTTTCTTTTAACTCGGTGCAAGAAAATTGAGTGAAAAAATGTTCAGTGTCTCAAAGTTCCAGGTTAAATCCAGTTAAATCCAGACTGAAGTAATGGAGCCACTGTTCTGAGAAAGAGTCACCTGCATGAGATAAATGTACATTTCAATCTCTTCCTCCTCTTCATAAATCCATGAGCTTTGATATGAAAGAATGTGATTATGCATCTCCTCATGTCTTTGAGCAGGTCATAAGTTCAAGGCCAGAGTTCTGCTCTGAGCGTCTGTTGTGCCTCTGCACCGGGTTAACCCTGAGGGGCCTCGCTGACCTCTGCTCCGTCCTCAGGCCTGTGTGCGACGCACTAAAGTCTGTTTGCTTTGACTGTCTGCTGCTGCAGCCTCATCGAAACAGACTTGAGTGTGGCGTTTGTTAAAGTCCCACTGAGCACCGTGTGATTCAGAGCAGGAAAAACAGTCCTGAGAGACGACAGAACTCTACCAAGTGGAACATTTTATATCTAGAATACTTTTTTATTCTGTGAATCAGAGTAAAGGTAATGATGATTAAAAACACATTGTACTAATCTTTATGATCAGAATTAGAGGTTAACACTGTAAAATATAATTTGGGAAGTAAAACAACTCCATGTGTTTAAATTGTATTTCCTCTGGGAAACATTTATCTGATATTTGTGACACATTTGTAAACTTTTGCCTTCAGAACAGTTTGTACTTCCTTCCCTGTTGACCGGGCCGTGGGGGAGGACAATTGAAAAAGAACTTCAAGTTCAAAAAGCTGACACTGTGTCATCATCAAACAGTGAATCTGTTTGAACTGGGTTCTCCTCGTGTGCCTGTGGCCAAGTGTTGTCTCCAGATGCTGCTAATGAATATGTGAACCTTCCACTCAGTTTCGGCTTCTGTGCAAAATTTGATGTTTTAACCACAGAATATGTGGCCCCAGAGTCCACCAGAAAATTAATTTGTGCAACATTGACTATCAAGGTGTAGTTTCACATTGTGTAAGTTTTGAACATGTGCTATTGGTGCAGCTGCACCAGCCTCAAGTGAAGTGTTGGCCTGTGTGTGGTCTGCGTGTTACTGTCCTGCAGAGTTTCGATGGGTGATCTTGTGTTGGTTGCTCTGTAGTTTCCGCAGTGTGTCCAGACCTGCCTCTCTCCGCGTCTAGTCAGTCCGACCCGAATCGTCCTCCCCGTTGCGCCTGGCCGTTAGGAGAGTCATTTGGTGGCGGTGGTGGGGGATAGCCATGATCAGGGAGCGCTGGAGGACGCGCCCCATAGGTGTAATAGTCGGCATGGCTCCAGACAGTCGCGTGCGTAATGTCCAGTCTGTCCGCAGTTATAGCAAACATCAGTCCTGCGTTGGCTCCGCCCACGATCTCCATCTCTACCTCGTCCACGCCCTCGGCCAGCGGCATGAGTGAGGCGGGTCATTGTGGCATCGTGTGGCTCCTTATCACGCTTGGCTATCTTGTCTCACATGAAAAACACAAATAGTTGTTAAAGTCTTTACATCAGTCACATGTTTCTCTCACTGTAATCCAGTCCCAGCATCATAAAGAAGCACTGTTCACAAGTTTCTGAGCCCAGAGCGCTAAAGCTAACAAACATTAGCATAAATTGAGGATAGAAATACAGACAGGGAAAAAGACTTAAAGTGACAAAAACATGGCTAATAGTGACAAAAATGACTAAATTGACTAAAATGTGACTAACAAGTGACAAAATTGCGACTAAAAGTGACAAACGAGGATAGAAGAGAAAAAAATGCTGCTAACAGTGACAAAATCATGACTAAAAGTGAAAAACGTTCCATCATTCACGTGTATCGCTCACTTTCCTAATGCACCTCCATGAGTTTAGAAGCACTTTTCACCCGTCTCTGAGCCCCCAGCACCAATGCTAACAAACATTAGCATGCTAAGGGTGCACTTCTTGCTTCTCATTGAATATAACGCTCTATAAACGGATGCAGAGAAAACGTTGTAATCTCATTTTCACCTGAACAGATGCTTTTACAATATATCTGTGCTGAGACATAAGAGATTTTTCTTTATTACATGCAAAAAAATCGGAAACATGGACTAGTTCAGTTTTTCCTGTTTCACAAGAGTCAGGTACAGCCCCTTTAAAGTCTTTGCATCAGTCCCATGTTTCGCTCACTTTCCTAATGCAGTCCCAGCATCTTAAATATTCACCTCCATGAGTTTAGAAGCACGTTACACGTCTCTGAGCTAGAGCTAACAAACATTAGCATGCTAACAGCACACTTCCTGCTCCTCTCGTGGGATAAAACGCACTATAAACAGATGCTCCAGCACAGATATAATGTAAAATCATCTATTCAGGTGAAAATGAGACTGCAACGTTTTCTCTGCAACGCCGATTTTACTTTATGCATAAAAAAAAGAAGGGAAAGTTGCTTCATAACAGTAAAAATCAGGCAGAGCCCCTGTATCACAGAACGCTACATACACATTTCAGGCCTGGTTTGCTGGCTTTGTAAATGAGGCGCCCGGTGTTCTCCTTGTTGTTGTGCAGAAATGTGACGGCGGTCTGTGGAGGAGGATAGAGTCTGACCCGGAGCTGAGAGACAAGTTCATCCCAAACATTCGGATGTACGTTCACAATGAAAGCATCACCATGAGCGAGTGGAACAGGCTGTCGCACTTCAACAACCCCTTTGGATTCATGGACTACAGCTACCAAGGTCAGACCGCGGGCCACAGTCGGGGTCTAGTCCTGGTCTAGTCCTGGTTTGGTTCAGGTTTAGAGGGATGGATCGTGAAGGAAAGTCAAGTTCATCTGCAGAAAGACTTTGACTGCGTTTCCCAGTCTCCTTTGTGTCTCAGTTTGGTCCTGGTTTAGTCTTGGCTTGGTTCTGATTTAGCTCTGGTTTAGTCCTGGTTTAATCATGGTATTGTTCTGGTATTGTCCTGGTTCAGTCTGGCCCAAACACAGTCTTCATTTGTCATCCTCTCTCGGACGTGATGAAGGGTACAGCTACCAAGGTCAGAACACGGGCCACAGTCGGTGTCTAGTCCTCGTTTAGTACTGGTTTGGTTCGGGTTTAGAGGGATGGATCAAAAATTAAATATCTAGCATTGCTTAAAATGGCCTGAATTCAGTACATTAATCTTATATTGAGTAGTTTTGTCTAGAAGAGATTTAATTGCTGATGTGACGTAACATTTCTGATTGTTATGAGATAATTTAGTGTAAAATAAGAAAATGGAATAGCCAGGTAAAAAATTGTAACCTCACTGGCAAACAATTTGGCTTGAAATAAGAGGAAATGACCTGAAACAAGTCAATAAGACTGTTAAACAAGTAAAATAATCCAAGTCCATGAAGAAAATGCTTCTTAAAAATCTTGAAATTAAGATTAATATCCTGAATTTGAGTCATTTAAATTTATCTAGAAATGTTTTTTTGCGGTCTAGTCTTGGTTTAGCTCAGGATTGGCCTTTTGGTGTTTATGGTTAAGTCTGGGTCTAGACTTTGTTTAGTGCTGGTCCAGTTCTGTTTTGTGGGCATGAAGGGAGGTCCCAGTCCTTGTTCAGTTTCACGAAAACATGTAACCCTTGCACCAGGCCTCCTGTGTGTCGTGTCATTCGGGTTCAAGACTAAGCTCCTGCGTCCTTTTCCAAAGTGAATTGAAATGGAAGAAAGGAAGGACTGGTAACAGAAAGCAGCAAGTGAATAGTCTTCAAGATTAGTTCAGTCTTCATTTGTCGTCCTCCCAGATGTGATGAAGGGTCTGAGCCTGGTCCAGAAGCCCCAGGAGCCGCTGCTGTCGCCTAAACCAGGCCGGGACTGCATCACCTGTGCTGTGGTGGGCACCGGGGGCGTCCTCTGGAGGTCCAAGAAGGGCCAAGAGATCGACAGCCACGACTACGTGTTCAGGTGAGTGTTATCCTGTGTTTATTTGTTTACAGGGCGTTCTCATACAGTGGATTAGCCTTTAATCCTGTTCTAACAATGCTCCATTATCAAAAACACACCTGGAGTAGCATTCAGTTGCACTCACGCTGTTTTGAGGAATGTTTATTAGAAAATCCTCTCCGCCCGAGCGTCAAATTCACGTCCTGTAGAACTCCCTCAATCTGGGACGTACTTTCAGACCTTAAATCATCGTTAATCTCGTTCTGAGCATTTCTGCCTCTAAACACCATAACTGCTGCAGCAAATCCACACAATGACGTCTTTTCAGCGCTAACTTAGTTAGATTGTATATTGCTGTATCTGCTGTATGGATGCACTGGATGAATACGATTTTTTTTTTAACATAAGATGGCAAATTTGAGGCACTCAAGAGCATGTTTAAAGGGTAATGACAATATGAAAAATGCACCATGTTTTTCCTTTAAGGATCAGAGACTGTTCTACCTGGGGTCCAATTTCACAATTTAAAATACTGCAAGACACAGACAAGCATTACCAAAACACAAAACATTAAAGTTTAGGTTGAGTTATAAAGTGTAACTCAATGATGGTGCAATTTACCTTAAACTTTGTGTGAAAAGTGAAGGACAAATATCATGCCACAGTGACCTTTTTAACCTGTGTTCAATCATCACAAACACACCTGGAGTGACACTGAGCTTCATTCACACGTTTGAGGAATGCTGGTTAGACCGTCCTCCGACCGTCAAAAACACTTCTGCACTGCAAAAAATGTACATCTAGTCGAACTTAAATGACTAAAATTTATCATTTTTATCTGGATTTGAGTCGTTTTGACTCAATGAGATTTCATTGTTTTTGTGATGCAGAATAGTTTCAAGGTTTTTCTGACAGATCTAGATTATTTGGCTTAAAATAAATTGTCAGTGGGGTGAGTAGACTGATCTAAACCCACTGACAGATCATTTGGATTGACTTAAGAAGTAACTGAAAGTCTAGTTCCACAAATTCATCGATGTAATCCTGGACGAACGGCTATATAGTTCCACAAAATAAATAGTCTACACTAATCTTAACGAGTCAAAACATCTTAAACTGAGATTAATATCCTGAAATCAAGACATTTCAACTCATCTAGAAATACATTTTTGAAGTGTTTAGACGTTTAGTGCTTAGACGCCTCTCTCAGGATCTTGTGCTGTTTTAATCCTTCAATCATCTCGACTGTCTCTGTGATAAATCCCCCTGCAGCCTGTAGAGGGAGCCACAGCTAAGATACTCTCTCCAAGGCTGTGACGCAGTTCTACTGTTCAATGGAAAAACATTGTATTTTTAGTTTTAAAACATGAGGTGTCAAAGTAAAGACACTCAAGAGCCAGTGACAATAAATAATGCATAATATTTGTCCTTTAGGTCCTAAAACGTCCCATTAAGTTTATGGTAAACATTTCAACATGAGATAAGTGCAGGCGGTTGACTCTTTGGACTGTGTTGCAGAGTTCTTTTTGTCAGAGTGAGGCCAAAGTATTGAACATATGTTTGTAGAAGGTTTATAGACCTGGACTCTGGTCCGACTTTCAAGATTTGACAGAAATATTTGGTAAAAATGTTAAGATTTCTAAGCTTCAACTAGTGCTAATATTTAATCATACAGTTTCCTCAAATGAGATGTAATTAATTATTAAGGTCTAAAACCAGGTCTAAACCAAGGTCTAAAACCAGGTCTAAAACCAGGTCTAAAACCAGGTCTAAAACCAGGTCTAAAACCAGGTCTAAAACCAGGTCTAAAACCAGGTCTAAAACCAGGTCTAAAACAGGGACTAAACCAGGTCTAAAACGGGTCTAAACCAGGTCTAAACCAGGGTCTAAACCAGGGTCTAAACCAGGGTCTAAACCAGGGTCTAAACCAGGGTCTAAACCAGGGTCTAAACCAGGGTCTAAAACCAGGGTCTAAAACCAGGGTCTAAAACCAGGGTCTAAAACCAGGGTCTAAAACCAGGGTCTAAACCAGGGTCTAAACCAAGGTCTAAACCAGGACCTAAACCAGGACCTAAACCAGGGTCTAAACCAGGGTCTAAACCAAGGTCTAAACCAGGACCTAAACCAGGGTCTAAACCAGGACCTAAACCAGGGTATAAAACCAGGACTGAACCAGGACTAAATATCATTTTAGATAAATTATATATCCATAAAATGAAGTGGAGTGAAAAAATGCGTTCTTGGGTTCATTTTAAAACGACCGATTTAAATATGTCTGCATCTTTTGTTGGAAGATTAAAACTTAATAATAAGAAAACAAAAAGTAAAAGTGTAAGAAAAACGTCCTTCTGTGATCAGTCGAGCCCTGAGCTGTGATGGTTTCTGTTTCTGTCGTGTTGTCTACATTGTGTTCATATTTTGATAATTATTTAAAAAAGCACAGGTTTGTCTCTGTATTTGTTTGCGGCGACATGGTTCTGTTAAAAAGCCCTTCCATCCCGTTCTCTCGCCCTTTGACCTCGCGCTCACGTCTTGTTCTCGTTTTCGCTCAGTGCCGTTTGTGCGACGGTAAAAACCTTGAATGCAGAGGTTTCGTGGGAACATGACAAAGTGTGTGGTGTTTGCTGTGTCAACACGTCGTCCAAAGCTCCAAAATCTCCACAATGTTATTGTTTCCACCAAACGCTGCCAAATGAAACCAGCACAAAGCCCTGACTGTCACTGAGACATTCACAGACCAATCACATACTTTAAAACCCCAGGGCGACAGGTCCAGTCTGTTCAGTGAAAAAGCCCACACTTTATTCAAATATTTGTTTTTTATATTTTTATTATTCTTGCTTTGTACCATTTAAAAGAGAGAAACAAAAGTGAATAGGGTTTTTTAAAATAATGATTTCAATAATGACTAAACATAATCAGGATTATTATCCAGTTGCTATTCTGGCGGGACACGAGATTTTTTAATTAATTTATTCTTTTTTATCTGATATAAGGAAACTCTCAGCTGCTGGACATGTTCAATATGAAAAGAAAGTTGTAGCCGACTTATTTACATCAAATCAAATATTCTGGGATGAATTAGAGTCAGTTTATACAAATTTAAAAATTACATTAAAATTTAAAAAATACTGGACTTTTTTACAAGTCCCTAAAACCATCCATCCTCTTCCTCTGATCCGGGGCCGGGTCGTGGGGGCAGCAGTCTAAGCAGGGACTCCCAGACTTCCTCACCCCAGACACTTCCTCCAGCTCCTCTGCGGGGATCCTGAGGCGTTCACATGACACAGAGACATAGTCCCTCCAGCGTGTCCTGGTCTACCCCGGGGCCTCCTCCTGTGGGACATGAACACCTCCTGAGGGAGGCGTCCAGGAGGCTCTGGAGCAGAGGCCTGAGCCTCAGCTGCTCCTCTGGACGTGGAGGCTCTACTCCGAGCTCCTCCCGTGTGACTGAGCTCCTCTGTCTCTGAGGGAGCGCCCCCCTGTGGAGGAGGAGCTCATTTAGACACTTGTCCTCTCGGTCATTCCCCAGAGCTCATGACCAGGTGAGAGAGGAGCGGAGATCGAGGTAAATCGAGAGAACCCGATGGAGAGTCTAGAGCTGGTCCAGTGTTCCACAACCGGGACCAAAACCACAGGCTCCTCCTGAATCCGAGGTTCGACTAAAACTAATTTTTTGTTAAATTAGCTTCAGCTTTGAAAGAGGAATTGTCAAACCCAACAAAAAGCCAAAAGTGTCAATCAGACAAAATCTACACCAGCTTCAGTTCTTCATAGATCTCACAAAGAAACTTTAGGCGGACTTTAAAGTCCGATATTCCTCTTTGTAGAGCTTGTTTCCAAGTGGAATCAGAGTAAATCAGACACTAAACTCCAGAGTCTGAGCTTCACAAAGAGTCCAAACAAGTTTGTGTCTAAAGGGTTCAAGAACAGCTTCAGTTTGAAATGAGGCTCATTTTAGTCACACACTTTAGGACAAACAGGTCCGAGCGGCCTATGGTTCTGTTTCCTATAATGGAGCAGCTCTAGCTTGTGCTTCACTTTGTAGATCTGAGCTGTGGAGGTCTACAATAACCTCAGATCTGATCCTCTTTTGACATCGACAAATGGAGAGGAAACACATATTTTACAGATGAACAACTTGTTGTTGTTGGCCCAAACAAGTTGTTGCTTTGCTTCATTTTGGCGTGTGCTTCATAACAAACCTGTGTCCCAGCGGCTGCAGGTGCTGTTGTGGTTTTGTGCATGTCATATAAGTGTTTGATGTGTGTGGTTCACTCCTCCTTCAGAGCTCAATTTTATTAATTATAGATCATTTCATTTTGGCTCCTGTACAATAGAGTGCCCGTAAAACATTAAGACTTTAAGTGCAGTTTCAGTGAACTGTATTCATGATAAAACAACAAGAATCATATTTACTTCAAAGCAATTATTATAAATTATAACTCAAGTAGATCATTTGGGTCTGAACCAGGTCTGAACCAGGACTAAACCAGGACTAAACCAGGACTGATCCAGGACTGAACCAGGACTGAACCAGGACTGAACCAGGACTAAACCAGGACTGAACCAGGACTGAACCAGGACTGAACCAGGTTTAAACCAGGTCTGAACCAGGGCTGAACCACGACAGAACTAGAACAGAACCAGGTCTAAACCAGGACTAAACCAGGTCTAAACCAGGACTAAACCAGGACTAAACCAGGACTAAACCA
The DNA here is from genome assembly GCA_019453435.1 of Rhinogobius similis. Classification (NCBI taxonomy): domain Eukaryota; kingdom Metazoa; phylum Chordata; class Actinopteri; order Gobiiformes; family Gobiidae; genus Rhinogobius; species Rhinogobius similis. The sequence continues at coordinate 30,936,151 of CM033636.1, read as the reverse complement.
GGACTAAACCAGGACTAAACCAGGACTAAACCAGGACTAAACCAGGACTAATCCAGGACTAATCCAGGACTAATCCAGGACTAATCCAGGACTAAACCAGGACTACACCAGGACTACACCAGGACTGAGCCAGTCAGACCTGGTCGTGCGGGGCTGTGGTGTAGTTGGTCTTTCTGAGCCGGATCACTGCTTGTGTGACGGAGTGAGCCGTGTGAACGTAGATGTCGGTGCGATTCCCGACGTCGTCCTCAAAAGTGTTCAGCACTGCTCCGTTCACCCTGAGAACAAAACACAAGACATGAGCCGGAGCAGACGGAGCTTCTGAGAGTCCACGGGCACATCTGGAGTCTCATGTTCCTTTTCCTTTGACACGGCGACCTCCACAACAGTCAGGCCACTTCTGTACAAGAAACAGCCTCTCATGCAGTTTGTCTGCTTCTAAATGTGCTTTACATAGTGCTCAGTGTGGAAGTGTAAATGTTTTATATCAGGGCTGTTTAGACCTGGTTTAATCCTAGTTAAGACCTAGTTAAGACCTAGTTAAGACCTAGTTAAGACCTGGTTTAGTCCTGGTTCAGTCCTGGTTCAGTCCTGGTTTAGTCCTGGTTCAGTCCTGGTTTAGTCCTGGTTTAGTCCTGGTTTAGTCCTGGTTTAGTCCTGGTTTGGACCGGGTTTAGACCCAAATGATCTACATGTTTTATAATTTACAATAATTGCTTGAGAACATGTTTAGTCTTAAGTCTTTAAAAGGCTGATTGTGCCTTATAAGTGTGACATTCTTCAATAAAATGACAACATTTACAGCAGAATCACCTTCAGTTCATTTATCACAAGCACAAAATAAATAAGATATAAATGTAATTCCTCATCCAACTCCTTAAAGTATGAGTCATACTTTTTACTTTGAAGTAAATATGATTCTTGTTGTTTTATCATGAATACATTTCACTGAAACTGCACTTAAAGTCTTAATGTTTTACAGGCACTCGTTCTTCTATCGATTTGTTCTCCTATTGTATTGTACAGGAGCCAAAATAAATGATCTAATGAGCGCTCTGAAGGAGGAGGTGTTCTGGCCCCGGGCAAAAACTGAACCACACACATCAAACATTAATATGACATGCACACAACCACAGCAGCACCTGCAGCCGCCGGGACACAGGTTTGTTATGAAGCAAAGCAACAACTGAGTTGTTCATCTGTAAAAGATGTGTTTCCTCTCCATTTGTCGATGTCAAAAGAGGATCAGATCTGAGGTTATTGTAGACCTCCACAGCTCAGATCTACAAAGTGAAGCACAAGCTAGAGCTGCTCCATTATAGGAAATAGAACCATAGGTTCCTGTTAATGGACATTCAGCCCTCGCATCAAGAAAATCTTGAAAAAAATAATATTTTTAAAGCATAAAGCATCCAACTCTATCCAAACCCAACGTGTTTCGTAAAGAGAGGTTGAAACGTGGGGTACAGGTGCAGAGAAGGGACATAAAGGCAGAAAAAACTGGTGAAAAACTGGAAAGTGTCTCCTCCGTCTTCTTACCGTTGTCCTGTAAATGATCCGTTGGTGAGTCTTTCGTGTTTGTAAAGTCCAACGAGCCACTGGAAGTCCCTCATGCCCTCAGGAACCAGCACGTACTTTATCCCCTGAAACCACAAACCAGGACTGAACCGGGACTGAACCGGGACTGAACCGGGACTGAACCAGGTCTAAAACCATAACCAGAGACCGAATATTTTCCATATTATTGAAGATGGTTGAGGGCCGGGTTTTAATCCCTGGAGGGCCTGATTTGGCCCCCGGGCCTTCAGTTGAACAGCCCTGATGTAAAACATTTACACTTCCACACTGAGCACTATGTAAAGCACATTTAGAAGCAGACAAACGGCATGAGAGGCTGTTTCTTGTACAGAAGTGTCCTGACTGTTGTGGAGGTCGCCGTGTCAAAGGAAAAGGAACATGAGACTCCAGATGTGCCCCGTGGACTCTCAGAAGCTCCGTCTGCTCCGGCTCATGTCTTGTGTTTTGTTCTCAGGGTGAACGGAGCAGTGCTGAACACTTTTGAGGACGACGTCGGGAATCGCACCGACATCTACGTTCACACGGCTCACTCCGTCACACAAGCAGTGATCCGGCTCAGAAAGACCAACTACACCAGAGCCCCGCACGACCAGGTCTGACTGGCTCAGTCCTGGACTGGTTTAGTCCTGGTTTAGTCCTGCTTTAGTCCTGGTGTAGTCCTGGTTTAGACCTGGTTTAGTCCTGGTTTAGACCTGGTTCTGTTCTAGTTCTGTCGTGGTTCAGTCCTGGTTTAGACCTGGTTTAGTCCTGGTTTAGTCCTGGTTCTGTCCCGGTTCAGTCCTGGTTCAGTCCTGGTTTTGTCCTGGTTTTGTCCTGGTTCTGTTCTAGTTCTGTCCTGGTTCAGTCCTGGTTCAGTCCTGGTTTAGACCTGGTTCTGTTCTAGTTCTGTCCTGGTTTAGTCCTGGTTCAGTCCTGGTTTAGTCCTGGTTTAGACCTGGTTCTGTTCTAGTTCTGTCGTGGTTCAGTCCTGGTTTAGACCTGGTTTAGCCCTGGTTTAGTCCTGGTTTAGTCCTGGTTCAGTCCTGGTTCAGTCCTGGTTCAGTCCTGGTTCAGTCCTGGTTCAGTCCTGGTTCTGTCCTAGTTCAGTCCTAGTTCAGTCCTAGTTCAGTCCTAGTTCAGTCCTAGTTCAGTCCTAGTTCAGTCCTGGTTCAGTCCTGGTTTTGTCCTGGTTTTGTCCTGGTTCTGTTCTAGTTCTGTCCTGGTTCAGTCCTGGTTCAGTCCTGGTTTAGACCTGGTTCTGTTCTAGTTCTGTCCTGGTTTAGTCCTGGTTCAGTCCTGGTTTAGTCCTGGTTTAGACCTGGTTCTGTTCTAGTTCTGTCCTGGTTCAGTCCTGGTTTAGTCCTGGTTTAGTCCTGGTTTAGTCCTGGTTTAGTCCTGGTTCAGTCCTGGTTCAGTCCCGGTTCAGAATCAGAATCAGAATTACTTTTATTTATCCCCAAGGGGAAATTCTTTTTGTTACATGTGCAACCGACCAGTAGTGACAGTAAAGTATTATAAACAAAATAAGATATATATAAAATAAGAATAAAATACAATAGATCTATAATGATCAACCCCATTTAACTTAACTTATAAAGTGTCTTTATTAATCAACTAAACCCCCGATATGTTCTGTCCTGGTTCAGTCCCGGTTCAGTCCCGGTTTAGACCTGGTTCTGTCCTGGTTTAGACCTGGTTCAGTCCCGGTTCAGTCCTGGTTTGTGGTTTCAGGGGATAAAGTACGTGCTGGTTCCTGAGGGCATGAGGGACTTCCAGTGGCTCGTTGGACTTTACAAACACGAAAGACTCACCAACGGATCATTTACAGGACAACGGTAAGAAGACGGAGGAGACACTTTCCAGTTTTTCACCAGTTTTTTCTGCTTTTATGTCCCTTCTCTGCACCTGTACTCCACGTTTCAACCTCTCTTTATGAAACACGTTGGGTTTGGATAGAGTTGGCTGCTTTATGCTTTAAAAATATCATGTTTTCTAGATTTTCTTGATGCGAGGGCTGAATGTCGATGAACAGGGGCGTTGGACCAGGGGGGTAAAGGTGCTGGGGCGGATATTGACCGTTTAAAGTCCATACTACAGCTTCTCATGATGTTCTAATTCTGACCTAGTTTGATGGGAGGGCACCTGGGGTAAATATTTATCACAGTTTTACATTTGTGAAGTTGTAGATTGTGAAGAAATGTATCATAATATTGTCCGTTAGCGAAATTGGATGTCTGTAAGTATTGTTTTATATACATATGTAGAAACAAATATATTCTAGCAATAATGAACGGAAAAAAATAACAGATTTGCCGGGATAACTATACAAAATGATGTATTGGGGGCCCACTGAGACCGAGAATGCACCTGGGGCCCAGAATTTGGTGCTACGCCCCTGAACAGGAAACGGCTGGTGAAGTTTGTCGGCGCAACAAATAAAGTTGTAAACACTGGAAATCCGCCGGTTTATCTTGAGCTCAAGTCAGCATTTGGTGAGGAATGATTATGATTAGTTTCACATCTGCACCGCTCCGTCCCATAAACGTCCATAACGTGATTCATTTCAGGGTTTTTTATTCACCTTATTCCTGAAGTTGTCGTACGCGCCGCCGTCTTGTTTCCGTTGTAGTTCACACGGGGCAGACGAGCTCAACAGAAAATAAGTTCTACTCGACTAAAAAGACGTTTTCAGGAAATCGTTGTGTTGTGACTTGTTGTTGCTCGTGTTCATTAAACATTTTACACAAATCAATCTACTTTATGTAACATTTTAGCGTCAGACTTTTCCCTCGTTCGTCATTAGCTTTAACAGAGTTCTCATCAAACGGAAGTGCGTTTACAACAGAAGTGTGTATCTGTGGCAAAAAGTGGCAAAAGTGGGCGGGGCAGAATAAGGTGAATAAAGTGGCACAAAAACACAACTAGAAGTGACAAAAACGTGGCTAAAAGTGGCAAAAACCCTACGAGAAGTGACAAAAACATGACCATAAGCGGAAAAATTCTATATAGCGAGAAAAACTGGACTAAAAGCGACAAAAATTTGACTAAAAGCGACAAAAATTTGACTAAAAGTGATAAAAATGTGACAAAAAATTACAAAGTGAAAAAAGAACGTGACTATGAGCAACAAAAATGCTATTCACTTTATTCCTGAAGTTGTCGTACGCGCCGCCGTCTTGTTTCCGTTGTAGTTCACACGGAGCAGACGAGCTCAACAGAAAATAAGTTCTACTCGACTAAAAAGACGTTTTCAGGAAATCGTTGCGTTGTGACTTGTTGTTGCTCGAGTTCATTAAACATTTTACACAAATCAATCTACTTTATGTAACATTTTAGCGGCGAGACTTTTCCCTCGTTCGTCATTAGCTTTAACGGAGTTCTCGTCAAACGGAAGTGCGTTTACAACAAAAGTGCAAAAAGCGGCAAAAGTGGGCGGGACAGAATAAGGTCAATAACTCTGTGGAGATTTCTTTCCAAAACAGCACATCTTCCAAATGTATGATCCACAAATGTTGAACCAGTTGCTTTTTTTAAATGAATTTATTCCTTTTTATCCACATCTGATTAAAGGACACTCTCAGCTGCTGGACGTGTTCAATATGAAAAAGCTGTGACCCACTTATTTACATCAAATCAAACATTCTGGGATGAATTAGAGTCAGGTTCTACTCCAAAAGCACACATTTAGCACACATCCTGGACTGTTTTACTTTATTACAAGTCCCTAAAACTATTTTTTTTGTTAAATTAGCTTCAGCTTTGAAAGAGGAATTGTCAAACCCAACAAAAAGCCAAAAGTGTCAATCAGACAAAACCCACAAACACAGCTTCACTTCTTAATAGATTTAACAAAGAAAATGTAGTTGGACTTTAAAGTCTGATATTCCTTTTTGCAGAGTTTGTGGAATCAGAATAAATCAGACACAAAACTCCAGAGTCTGAGCTTCACAAAGAGTCAGACAATAGTTTGAGTCCAAAGGGTTCAAGAACAGCTTCAGTTTGAAATGAGGCTCATTTTAGGACAAACCGGCCCGAGCAGCGTGTATTTAACATTATTTGTGTCGTCTGAAGGCTCTTATATCAGACCAGACCACGTCACGGCAACATCGAGCTGAAGATTGAAACTGTCAGGTAAACTCCACAAACACTGTTCTGAAACAAGAACCGTAAGATCAAATTCTCCGCGGCGCAAATGAGCCTCGCCGGACTATTGTTTGTGTGGGTTTGGCTCCACAAACGGGTCACGTTAATCTCGAGGTTTAAGGTAATTTCATACGATAACAATCACATCGTTGGGGCTTAATGACAGCTCCACGTTCTGACGCTGTTGAGCGGAAATACTTTCACTTTGGTTTGAAGTTGTGCCTGTTTTTCCTGTGGTTTGGCTCAGGAATAACATTGAAGAGGGTGAATTCCATTTTGGTTCATGATGTTTTTAGGGCGGATAATGACAGTTTAAAGTCCACACTTGAAACTGTCATTATCTTCTCATGATGTTCTAATCTTGACCTAGTTTGGTGGGAGGGCACCTGGGGTAAATATTTATCATAGTTTTACATTTGTGAAGTTGTAGATTGTGAAGAAAGTTTGAAAAATAAAAGTTTTAAAGGACAGGAAGTAGTGCTAAATCCCTCTGTGATGTCATCAAAAAGTGACGCGCGTCGAACATAAAGAGACCATTTACAGACAACTGACAGATGTTTAGACAGTTTAAAACATCGTTCAACTAAATAAAGTTCTCATCAGGTATTATTATTTGTCAAATCATAACTATTGTGTCATTTATATGGATTTTGTCCCTTGTTTAGAGTTTGGTTGCTATGGTTAAGATAAGAGATCCTTTATTTGTCCCACAATGGGGAAATTCCACTCTTGCAACACACAGTTTAGGACAGGAATGAAAGAAATAGGTGCATGCAATAGAAATAGAATAAATAATTAAAATAAGTAAAAATGGTAACTAAAGTGTCTTAAGTGTATGTTATATACAGTAAGTGACTATAGTGAGGTAAAAGTGTATTAATAGTATGTTAAATTATATTGCACATGATTAAAACAGGTGACTGACACCCGCTATACAGTTTACAGTTACAGTTGTTGTTTGTTGCTCAAGGTCACGTTATAAACTGTCAAACTGGAGACAAATGGGTAAAATGTGTAGTAAAATCTTAAATATAAAATATAAATAATAATGTGTTGTATAATCTGTCAGATAAACTCTAAGGCAAGACTCTACAGCAAAAGCCATTTTTTGTTTTTGCTCAGTTTTCTGTCTCAAAACATCGACTTTCACGTGGAAAGTAGAAACGTGTCCAATCTGCTCCTAAAGATGTTTGATTCTTCCATTGAATCCACTTCATCCATAGATTTCTCTGGGACATTGTAACTTCAAAGGACGTTTTCTTAAAATGCATTTTTGTCCCTCGAGACATAAAGATCAGCCTTAAAGTAGATCCTACACCAAACTGTACAATCTGGACTTCTGACATAACGTACACAATTATGTTTAATTTCAAACCTGATTTATTAAAGTTTGCATTTTTAGGCTAATTTTCAGTCAGCTCTAGTTTACTCAAAAATTACAAAATACAAAATCCCCTTGGTACATTTTTTTGTAAAATGAATCAAAAACCTGGTTCTGTCCATTTTTCAGATTGAAACGTTCCAACAATGTGCACTTTTGGCCATATTTCCACATAAAATGTCTTGTTTCTACATGAAAACATGACATGACATGATTTCTTACATTTATGTGAGTAAACGACAGGAGAAGTTTCATATTGACATGTTTGAATGTGTTTTTTCCTGTTTACCTGCTGCGTCTTGACAGTGAAACGGCACAGAGTCGGGTGAATGTAAAGACTTTCCTGACACTTCATTGTTTTAACTCGAGCACAGTATGATCTTCTCTTTGTGAAGCACACGTGGAAATATGCAGCAAACAAGCCGATTTTATTGTTCTGTGTCGTCCTTTTGTGACTCTTTTGTGATAGTGAAATAATTCACTGACCTCTTTGTTCTGGTGAGACAAACTCCCTGTTGTGTGTTTTAGGCCCTGGTTGAAATACTCGGGTCAGTTCAACGAGACGCGCTTCTACGTCCTGCACATGGACTTCATGAGATACGTACGGAACAGGTCACTGCCTCTAAAGCCTCTTATCATTTCTATAAAACAAATGTGACGTCATCAAAACTCCACAACGACTGGAGGCAAAATGAAGTTCAATGTTTGAATGATTGTCTCACATTAGATCTAAATTCTACTGGTTTGAAGAGTTTGTGTTGGAAAAACATTTGAATTTCCAGAGTAGAAAGGTCAGTTAGTTTGCTTTTCAAAATACAGTTTTCTAGCCTTAAACATATATTTTAGCTTTTAAAAAATCAAATTTATGGAACAGTATCTAATATCTCTAGATAAAATGAAAAATGATTGTGGACTCAACATTTCTGTGAGTATTTTTCCAGTAAAACCCATAAATCTGGATTGTTCCTTCATCAAAAATGCAAAGAGTTTATCATAATTTCCTAAAACATGATGTAAAATACAATAATAAATGTGTTTGAAGCAGCTCTGATGTCACTCACATGTGTCTGAGGCTTTTACTGACACTAAATCATCTACATTTGTCATATTTTGTGATATTCTGAGGTTAATCCCAGTTTCTCCAGTGAATCACATTATGTTCCACTTCACTTGTGCATCCATTCTGAATTTACAATGTTTTTATTTCCAATCTTTCACAGGGTGATAAACTCTTCTTTGACTCGCAGGTTTTTAAAGTCGCCGAAGCTGAGGACACCAAAGTGGGCGATCGTCAGACCCACCACTGGAGCGTTCACCATGTTCCTGGCTCTGCATCTGTGCGACAAAGTAAGAGTCATTTACTCATTTCATTTAGACTCCAGGATTGTCAAACGTTGTACTCAGTGGCGGCGTCACCATTAGGCAAAAGGCCACAATTGCCTTGGGCCCCCGACCTGATGGGGCCCCCAACAGACACACGGCTCTGGAACAGTTCAACATCACAGTAAAGCAGTGAAGGGAACTTTTAAACAACAAAAAGACCAATAAAGCAGTCTGGGATTGTACTAATTCTGCCCAAGCCACACCCCTAATACATATAAAAAGTAAATAAAGTATAACATTATCAAATTACAAATGAAAACCATGTATTTAAAGGGAAAATATTCTGTATTTTTCACATTGTCTTGATTTCCTTAAATTTGCCATCCCATGTTCTAAGATTAAAAAAAAAGGTTATTAATGATTAAATGACAGGATTTATCAGCCTGTGTGAAATGACATTTACTGAATACATCCAGCCAGTAGATGGCTCTTAGCGCTATTTACAATTTAGTGAAGTTAGCTGTCAATGCTATGGTACGGGTTTTCTGCTACTTACTACTGCTACTTTGAACGAGTCTGTGATGATTTAAGGACTTAAAACAGAAGAAGATTCTCGGATAAATGATGTTGATGATCTGGAAATATGTTGATGTATGAAAATAGATCAGCAGGAAGTGTGTGTTTGACGCTCAGAGGGAGAGGATTTTCTGATAAACATTCCTCAAAACAGCGTGAATGAAACTGAATGCTACTTCAGGTGTGTTTTTGATGTCGGAACATTGTTAGAGCAGGGTTAAAAGAGAGAAAAAGTCACTGGAGCAGAATCTGTCCTTTAATAAATCAGGCGCAAACTTAGATCTCAACTAATCCTTCTGTACGTTTCGTCAAAATCTTGTTGAGTCCAGATTGTACAGTTTGGTGTAGGATCTACTTTAAGGCTGATCTTTATGTCTCGAGGGACAAAAATGCATTTTAAGAAAACGTCCTTTGAAGTTACAATGTCCCAGAGAAATCTATGGATGAAGTGGATTCAATGGAAGAATAAAACATCTTTAGGAGCAGATTGGACACGTTTGTTGTTTCCACATGAAAGTCGATATGAGAGAGAAAACTGAGCAAAAACAAAAGGATTTATCCTGCTGTCTCGCTTTAATATGTCCACATTAACCCTTTCAGGTGGATGCATACGGATTTATTACTGAAAATTACAAACAATATTCCAGCTACTACTATGACCGCGGAGCCAACACTCCCATGGTGTTCTACGCAAACCACGACTACAAGCAGGAGATGGCGCTGTGGAGGAGGCTTCACGACCTGGACGTCATTCGCCTGTATCTGGGAGAACCCAGAGACTCAGCGGCACCAGCAAATTCAACAGAGACGATATGATTTACAGACAAAGATGTACTTTAACAGTATTTTGAAGATAATTATAAAATGTAATTGTATTGTTTGTGAAAATGCAGTGGGGCCATTGTGCCTGTGTCCGGCTCATCCTTCAGTGTCTCTGGTTGAACCTGTCAGGAGCAGATCCTACACTACATCCAGACTAAATGAAGAACAAATCTGGTCTGGTCCTGGTTCAGACCTGGGTGTGTTTCAGTAATTTTTCGGTTTCAGTGTCAGATTACTGTAAATGAAAGCTTAAGGTACGCAGACATTTTGGAGATTTAGAACGTATTAAGTGTTCCAGCAAAGTAATGCGAAAAACAAGACGGGACAAGGAGATTTTAGATATAAAGTTCAGATCAGAGCAGCCCGCACGAGGAAGAGCACCGCTAAGACACTGTCCCGGGGTGGAACAGTTTGTCTGAGGGTCAGGGGGAGACCTTCTGTGGTTCTCTGTGCAGCGTCTGAGTCTGAAGCTGATACGGAGCAGTTTCTTTAGTTTTCTCCTCTCCGACAGGCTCCAGCACTGATCAGGCTCCTGAGCAGGTTGTTCAGTCTGTGACCGTGCCCTTCACTCCACCGCCCCAAACTCCACCCCACAATGTCACTGTCAACAGAGTCGTCACAGATACTTTCTGCTCAGGGCGTCTGTACTTTTGGTCCAGTCCACTTCATGGTCCTAATAGACCCCCAGGTATTTGTAGGATACAATGTGTACTTCCACGCCGCTGATGTTTGGGCCAGAGCGAGGGCCTTTTCCTTCAAAAAACCACGTCTAACTCTTTTGTCTTTGATGCGTTCAGCTCCAGGTGCCTGTGTTTACTTCTCTCTTATGTTTATAGCAGCTCAAAGCTCTAATCACAGAAGATCAGAGCTGCCTGTACAGGGATCTATACAAATAGAATTTAAGATTTGGACATATTTAGACATTTAAACAGTATAAGAGCAGACAGGAAGTGGTTTACTGTAGCTTTATCCTCATCTCATAGACTCAAACTTGGAATTACTTAAAGGTCTTTTTGTGAATCTGTGAGATCAACTTTCAGATTAAAATAATTAACGTACTATTTCGATTTATTTATTTAAAGTGAGAAAACATGAGTTATGTTTGGGATCGTCAGTCGGAGCAGACTCTGAACGTGGAGACGCGGCCCGCCTGAACCAAACCGAACCAAAGAGCCACAACACCAAACCGGTCTGAGGACCAGACCCACACGTGCAGCTATTTCAGGCGCTTCACCCGTCAGCTCCATCACTGACAAAAGAAAAGGGATTAATCACAGTCACATGTCAGACAGAAAGCACTGTATCGAGTCCAAAAGAAAATATTTGACTTATCGGTTCTCCTCTACAGCCGCTCCGGTCCATCCCATAACGAGGTGTGTGTGACTCTGAAAGTACGGGAAACAAAACCAAGTGAAGAATAAAAGCATCGAGGCCAAAACTTAAACGACGGAGATCATGCTAACTAGGGGTTTTTGAGCTTTTCACCATTTGGTCCTTCATCAAAAAGAGTTAATTTCAATTCATTCATTTAATTAATCCTGTTTACGAGCTCTTCTTCTCTGCTCTTTCTCCGAGCCTCACAAAAACATTCAAAAGCAGAGATCCAGACGTCCCTTGTGTCGTGTAAGGACCATTTCCTCACTGATCGTTACTCATTTTAATGCATGGATTTTTGCCAGAATGGAGTCCTCCGTGTCATCTTTAAATGTACGATCTCTTTCATATTTCATATATTTAAAGTGAAAGTTTATTTAATTTCAATCCGATCTCGTTTCATCCCATCGCACATAAATACATACATTTTGCGTAATCAAACAGGCCGATGTGTCCAATTTATCCTTCCATTTACAGATATTGACAGATGTTGATTCTAAGTTTACCACTGTTTTTCATATTATTTTACTGTAATAAGATCTGCTTCGGCTCCTGTATAAATAGTTCAAAATGGAGCTATAACCATCTTTATTGTATTTACTTTTTTCCACAAAGTTAAATGAAGTTTACTCCACTTGTCCAAATACGATATGCTTTCATTTTGTTTAAGAGTTTATTCATCTACACTATAATACACTATATATCTACACTATATAACTATAATATCTGCAATATTGGGGGTTTTATTGAATTCTGAACATAAATAAGGACTCTTTACTTGGGTGACTGGCGTTGCCTGCAGGGGTGTATCCAGGGACTGGCCCGGGGGGCTCAGGTCCAGGTGCCACCCGCCATACAGAGGCTGAGGCAGTGTATTGTTGGATTTTTTTTCTATTATTTTTTCTATTATTGCACCAAATTCTATACAAAAAAGCGAAAACAAACATATTTATTAATGTAGTTAATATGTAAACATGTAAACTGAGGTTCGTGTGCAGGACCACTCCACCACCGTCTCTGGGCCACGCCTGTATTTCCCAGAAGCCCCCCCTTCTATATAACCAGCATTCAGTCTCCAGAGGGGGGGGTCCTGAATCACAGAGACAGAGCCCCCGCACTGAGTCTCTCCACCAGCCACGGAACATCAGCGTCTCTCACTTCAGTAAATGTTTGTTGTTTGCATATCTTGGTTGTGACCCGGTTAATTAATTCATATTATCCATAACAACAAGTGTTACATTCTCTCCTCAGAGACTTGGGCCGACCCTGGGGCCACTTCAGTGAAAAAGTCTGGACCCGCCCCTGAGTGCCTCTGACTTGTGTCCATTAAGTGTATCCCAGAGCATTTACTCAACAGTCCAGAAGAACAGTCCAGAGCGTATGACTCCCACTGTGGAATCAGACGACTCTAAACCAAGACCAAACCTGGGCTAAACAGAATCTATTCTCAAACAATAAGACGCCATGACGCACTGCTCCAAAGGCCATTTTGACCATAAACTCGTGAATGTTGTAAAAAATAAAAATAAAAAAAAATCCACAAAACGTGTTGTTCAGCGTCTGTCATGGCACAATCATGCTCAGTGTTTTAGTTCTGGAGTGATCATGTCAGCTTGTGATTTGTAAACATATTTTGCGCCATCATCAGGCCGCATCAGGCACATGCACGCCAAGATATTGATAAGAACTTGTGCCTGACGTGATAAAAATCAATCCTCTGGCAATTGATACTGAAGTAAATGAAGGCTTAAAAGTGCACATGAGTCGCCTCTTATGACAGCACTTTGACTGGTCTACAAGAAATACATGGATGGGTCTCGAACCCACTTCACCAACATAACAAAAATAACTCACATGTAGGTGCCTTAACCACTGCACCACATCAGCCACCGGCACCACCGGAGGTGCAGCGCCCCCCGAGGCAAAGCGTCCTGGCACTGGGGAAGCAGGAGCTTGGTTGGGTACTTTCCACATAAATATTATCTAATATCTTTTTATGAGGACAATAAAGCTTCGTGCTCATTCATGGACTGAGGTGACTGACTTCTGTTCCACGTCTTCTGTTGGCTGCGTTGTACCTGCTGCATCCACTGTCCATATACTGCCATCTAGTGCCACTATAAAAAATACATCACTGAGCAACATGGCGGACCTGCTTCAGCCAATGAGAGCAGCTTGGCTTGTCACGTGACTTTTGACAGGATCCTACCACAGTTTGGTTTTGTAAATATATCCATGTGTTCTGCACACAAATGGAGCCCGTTTTGCAAGTGCAAAGTAAGATGCGCACACACCTTTACAAAAACACTTTTGTAAAGGTTAAAATGAGTATATTTGCAAACCCAAATATATTTGTACAACACTTTTTTGCACTGTGTTTCATGTTAAGAGTTATATATTTCAAAGCCAAATTATATTTGTACAAAACTATTTGAATATTTGTACAAATCCAAAAACTCATTTGTACATGTTAAAGTGGCTATATTTGTGAAACAAAACACATTTGTTCAAATCATTTTGTATATTTACAAAACACAAGGTGTTGGTTTCACATGTGTAACAGTACTTGCAAAACACAAATTATATTTTCAAGTACTGTTACACATGTGAAACCAACGTTTTGGCGTGAATTTAGCCCTATAGTTCGGTTGTGTCTGGAGTCAATACCAATAAAAGAACAGTCTCCAAAGTGTCCGCTTTATAATCCTGTACCTCCTGTGACTGATGGACAGGCCTGACGCACTTTCAACAATTTTCAAAAAATTCTTCCAAAATGAAAATGTATTTAGGAGACTAAAATGTAGTAAAAATAAATATTTAAAAAATGTTTAAAATAAAGGGTTTGGAGGATGAAGATTTAAAGTAGAACTAGAACTAGAACATTTTTACCTCATTAAATGCCTTTATGAGTCTGTTTGCTGGTTGCGTATGTATTTTCAGGGCGTTTGAAGCTTGTTGTCGCCCCCTGCTGTCTCTGAGCGGAAAACCAGCTGCAATATTTGCAATATCGACCTGAAGACGACTCTCCTGAAGACACTGGCTCTCTTTTTTATATTTTATTATATGTCTTATTTCAATAAAAAGTAAGGGGACAAAAGGAAAACAAAAGCTTTTGTGTCTTTTCACTGGCAGTGTATTTTCACAAGAAACCTGCAGGGGGAGCTCTCGCTGAAGTCATTTAGTTCTGCTGAGACCCGGTTAGTTTACCTGCCCCAAAGCCCTGAATGCAACCAAAGTATCTGCCCCAAACCTAACCTTACCCTGACCTGACCCTAGTTGTGACTTCTTTTTTTTTTTTTTTTGTAAAGATAAACTTTTGCCATCGTAGCCGCCAATGCAACGTGACAGTCTGTGGCAGAAGTGGGTTGCCCTTCTCTTGCCTTCTAAATATTTTCCAACTCTTATATTTAAAAACAAATACAAATAGAAGCATATGTTTTATTTATTTATTAGAAAACTTTAGAAATACACGATTTGTCACACAATACAAATTACTACATTCATTCTCAAATGTAAAAAATCTAAGCTATAAAAGTAGTCGCTAAAATTATATTGTTTGTGATGACATTTTGGGAAGACCTGATCATTAAAAGTAACAAAATATACACATTTGGAAAAGAAAAAAAGGTAACAATTATATATTTTCATTATGTTTTGACTCAGCACAAACAATTAATTTAAATTAACAAACTTCCATAAAAAACTTCCATAAAACCAGAAACAGTCAATCATCCATGAAGGGTTTTTTGTCAACGTTTTCTTCTCGTAGCAGAGGAAAGAGAGAAAAAGAGAGAAAACTGCTAAAGAATCAATTTGTGTGAAAATAAATCATAAAAACTGCACCTGCTTCACTGGGATTTGTCGGTGGTGCCACAGTTAACCCTTCATCGGCCGGCACGTTCTTTATAAAACGAACATGAAAACGTTATTGTCGTCTGATGTGGAAATACGTCTTTGCTTTCACCAAACAATCATTAATCATTCACAACTTCAACGTCACAGTTAGAATCGCAAACGGCAATACGTTTCAATCCCGAAGATAAAATACTTACACCGGTCGGCAAACATTCACACACTCTGCAGGTAAACGGCCTGTACCTGGGTTTGAAACACAAAACTGTAACGTGTTTCAGTTTGAACCGTTAGCCCCTTTGACTCAATATTGACTCAGGAACAAGTGTCTGGGAAAGTTGTTTCTGTTTTATTCCCCTAAATTTGCTCGGAATTCACTTTTTGAAACTGTACCACGACAAAGAGCCGTCCAAGCCGTTGTTTTCCCATGATTCATAGTGTGCAATGAGTCTGATTGGACGAAAAGAGGTGACTCTGACGAATGCTTCTGTCTTGGATCTTGCCGAGTAACTTGCATTTAGATTATGCACAGGTTATGCTTCACAGACCCAATGTATACGATGTAGCTGCTTCCAAATGACGCGTGACGTTCAATGGTCCCCAACCTTTTTTATCTGGAGTGTCCCATAAGCTTTGTCTCACACTCAGAGTACGCTTTAACTTGAGTTTCAGACAAATAAAAGAGTTTACTAGTCACATATTGTCAATTATTGCTATTATACTTTTGATTTATTATATTTATGGTCAAAGATGCACCAAAAAGATACTAAATCACAGCTAAATACAGCTAATAACACTTTTTTATTCAAATAAAAGTAAATTTCACCCTCTTATAAAACCTGAAACCATTCTAAGTACCCCCTGCTAATTGCTCATGTACCACTTGGGGCCCCGAACCCCGTGTTAGGAAACACTTATGTACAGAGAATTTATTTATAACTTGAGTAAATAAAAATCAGCTACAGGCCCTTTAACAGCTTTGACAAAAAGACTTCTTAAAGATGTTTCTGTTGGCTGACATCCCTCTGTTTCTTTCTGAAGGAAGTGATTCAGAATTTCTGTGTAAATATGAGTCCTGCTCGCACAGCATTCCTCCTTCATAAGTAAATAGACTTTATTTGTTTAGCGCTTTTCACAGACCGAGGTCACAAAGTTATTCAAAGACAACAGTAAAAACACAGAGTACAAAATATCATACAATAAAAATACATAAAGGTCTAAAATGCTTGTTTGAAAAAGTGAGTCTTAAGTTGCTTTTTAAAAGAGTCCAAGGAGCACAGAGAGAAAGAAGCTCATTCTCTTTAAAAGACCTGTCTCCTCTGGTTTTAAACTTGTTCGGGGCATCATTAACACACTCTGACCTCTGACCTCAGACCACGGCTCAAACATAGAGCTGGGTCAGATGTGTTTGGTGCTCGTGTAAAGCCCTGAGGGTCAGCACCGGGATTCTAAAGTTTGTTCTGTATGAATGTATTGAGAGCCTCTGAAAGGACTTTGAAGTAGGAGTAAAGTGGACTCTCCTGCAGAATTTTGTACGAGCTGCAGACGAATCGACTCCTCGTCTGCAGCTCGTACAAAAGACGAAGCAAAAGCATGAATTACCATCTCCAACTCTTTTTGTGATACAATTTTTTTTCTTTTTCAGATGTTGCACAAGAAGCAGTTTGTTGCACAAGGACATCCCTTCATCAAAAGTCACCCTAAGATTTCTCAAACAGATTTTTACTGAAAAGCTCCAGGTGAGTTCTTCACAAACCCTTCTTCTTCATGTTGTGTTCACGTCGTACAGTCCACATCTGCACGTCAAAGATTAAAACGCTCTAAGGCTTCTATCAATGCACTCTGACATTGTGCCACACCAAAAGTTCACTCTGGTGTTTGTCGACAGCCTTCTACGTGAATGTTAACCAATGGGCGAGGACGGGACGGGCCGGGTCGAGGACGGGCCGGGTCGAGGACGGGCCGGGTCGAGGACGGGCCGGGTCGAGGACGGGCCGGGTCTCTGTCCAAAGGGGTTCACTGTCTGCCCGTCGCCTCGTGATGTCGTATTTGCATAAAGTTCAGTTCAACTCTGCTACGCTCGGGTCGTGTGGGAAATCGCAACACGACTGTATCAAATAAATAAATAAATAAATGCTCATTCACGTCGCCTCTTCACAGATCTGACCTGTGATGGCGCCACCCGCTTGTCTCCGCGAAGATGCATACATTTCGAGCCCATACGACAGAACCAAGCAACGACATCTCCATGGAGACAAGCAGGAAGACCCTCTATCCGAAAAGTGACGCACACACGTGAGCGCCGTCTAAAAGTACCCAGCCGTAGTCTTGGATTAGTCCTGGTTTAGTCCTGGTCCAGGTTTGTTGGGTCTAGTCAGTACCCCCTCATCAGGCTTTAGCTGCGTTCATTCTCTTCGTTGTCCTCGGAGGGTGCTGCGTGGCCTCTCGGGGTTCTCCCAGGTACAGGTGAATGATGCCCTGGTCGTGAAGCCTCTTCCACAGCGCCCTCTCCTGGTGGTAGTTGTGGTTGGCGTAGAACACGACTTCAGTGTTGGCGCCACTCTCAAAGTAATAGTTTGAGTATCTCTTGTAGTCTTCAGTGATGAATCCGTACGCGTCCACCTGCAGCACAGAAACGACATAAATATATAGAGTTATGCCTTCGTTTCACCGCCGGAGCGTTAGAACCATTATTTGACAAGAAAAACTGCAAAAATGAAGGAAAAACTACGAAAGAAAAGGAAAAACTATAAAAGGCAAGGAAAAAGTACAAAAAGAGAGGAAAAACTACCAAAGACAAGGAAAAAAACTATAAAAGGCAAGGAAAAAACCACAAAAGACAAGGAAAAAACTACGAAAGGCAAAGAAAAACTACAAAAGACAAGGAAAAACTATGAAAGAAAAATTACGAAAAACAAGGAAAAACTACAAATGCAAGGAAAAAACAACAAAAGGCAAAGAAAAAACTACAAAAGACAAGGAAAAAACTACGAAAGGCAAAGAAAAACTACAAAAGACAAGGAAAAACTATGAAAGAAAAATTACAAAAAACAAGGAAAAACTACAAATGCAAGGAAAAAACAACAAAAGGCAAAGAAAAAACTACAAAAGACAAGAAAAAACAACAAAAGGCAAAGAAAAAAACACAAAAGACAAGGAAAAACTACAAAAGGCAAGGTAAACAAGGGCCAAAATCCATATAAATTGAATAATAGTTAAGATTTGACAATGAATAATACCTGATAACACCTTTATTTTGTTCAATTATGGTTTAAACTGTCAGAAAAAGTCGCCTTTTGATGACATCACAGAGGGATTCCATTTTAGAACTCAGCACTACTTCCTGCCATTTTAAACTTTGATTTTTCAAAATTTCTTCACAAACTGCAACTTCACAAATGTAAAACTACGATAAACATTTACCACAGGTGCCCTCCCACCAAACTAAGTCAGAAGTAGAACATTTTGAGAACCTTTAAATGGACTTTAAGCATCGTATTATCACAAAAACTTCATGTACATTTTAATACTTGTTTTGCAATTATAAAAAAGAAATAGGCCACAGTTCACAACAACAAGGCTCGAGCATCATTTTAAAACGGACCCAAAATAAAGTCTTACTCTGTCGCACAGCTGCAGAGCCAGGAACATCATGAAGGCGCCGTTGGTGGGTCTGACGATGTCCCAGTATTGATCATCCTCTGACTCCTCCTTTAAAAACCTGCGGGTCGAAAAGAGAGTTCGTGAATCTGTTCTGCGCGTTCGAAGGTGGTAATAAAATAAAAAGTGACAGTGACCTGTTTTGAACGTATCTCATGAAGTCCATGTGCAGGACGTAGAAGCGCGTCTCGTTGAACTGACCCGAGTATTTAATCCAGGGGCTAAAACACAGAACAGGACAGGACTGAGGACTTGGCCGGGACTGAACCAGGACTGAGCACGAGGCCGGGCTGGACGGATCCCCGATGAGTTCCCCGCCGTCTCTGGATCAGGCGGGGAACTCACTGTCAAACTCGGATTTACTGAATGAAGGCGCGTTTACAGAGCAGGGGGCGGAGTCACAGAGCAGGGGGCGGAGTCACAGAGAAGGGGGCGGAGTCACAGAGCAGGGGGAATATGATTTGACTAAACATTTTGTCTATTTGTCCCATGGATGTATTAAATGAACTGGATAAGGCACGCCCCCTCTGTCTGTGTCCCAGATTGATTAGTGGTCATGTGAGGTACTGCAGCCTCTTGGGCCCAGCCTTTTTCTCAAATTGCACATTATAATCACAGACAGGACTGAATTATTATCGGTATTTAAATAAAATAGAAGGAAATGTTCTTTTCTACCGTTTCTAAAATCACAGAAATTACCGTTTTTATCTGAAGTGACGTCACACAAACATGTGCGAGTCACGTGAACGAGCGTCGGACGATACAAACAGAAGCTCGTGTCATGGTTAGACCAGAGACACCTGTAAGTTGTATTTTATTTCATTTCAGACGCTTCACGTGTGTCTAACATGAAGAATACAATTACAATCACACAAGCTAACGCTAACACAAAGACCTGCAGCTGCTGGTCGTTCACGTCACTCAAAGCATCATGGGGGATTGTGGTCACGTGGCGCCCTAAAGCAAAGATGGCCGCCTCCGTATCAGGAAGTAAATGCGGAAGTAAGACATTTTTTTTGGGGTCATGCGCCAATGAGCTCAGGCCACAGGGAGGAACAGGGCGCCATTTTGGATTCATCTTCCAGGTTTTATTATAGTTCTATGATTTGTCCCCAGTTTTTGAAACGTTCATAATGTCACTTCTTGGTTGGACATGAGCACAAATATGACATAGTTAGAGGTAATTCCCCAACTGTTACCATAGCAACCCGACTGTAAACAAGGGCCAACATCCATAGTTATGATTTGACAAATAATAACACCTGATAACAACTTTATTTTGTTTAACACAATTTAAAATGTCAGAAAAATGTGCCAGTTGAGTGTAAATTGTCTCCACAATGGTATGTCGCTTTTTGATGACATCACAGAGGGATTCTGAACTCAGCACTACTTCCTGTCATTTTGAACATTTACTAGTCAATATTTCTTCACAAATTGCAACTTCACAGATCTAAAACTAGGCTGAATATTTACCACAGGTGCCCTCCCACCAAACTAAGACAGAATTAGAATATCATGATAACCTGAAATACAGCGTTTAACGTCCGGAGCAGGTTGAGTTCAGGATATGTTATCAAAGAGGCAGTTTCATGGGACTAAACCAGGACTAGGACTAGTACCAGACTCTTACCGTTCGCCCGTGTATTGACCATGAGGCACTCTGTCGTGTTTGTAAAGTCCGTACAGCCACTCGAAGTCCCTCATGCCCTCAGGAATCAGCACGTACTTTATCCCCTGAAACAACAGCAAATACATGAGATGGTATGAAACCAGGACTGAACCAGGACTGGACCAGGACTGGACCAGGACTGGACCAGGACTGAACCAGGACTGGACCAGGACTGGACCAGGAATAAAACCTGTTTTGCCTCTCTCTTTGGATTTCCCCGGCGTTTTGGGTTTACCTCGTCATGCGGGGCTCGGCGGTAGTCGTATTTTCCTAACAGTATTTCAGACGTTATGATGGAGTGAGCCGTGTGAACGTAGACGTCGGTGCGATTCCCAACATCCTCCTCAAAACCTTTAATTACGGCTCCATTCACCCTGAGAACAAAAACAAAACCCGTCAGACAAGAACAGAACCAGAGGGCATTTCTTTAATTCAATTCAACACATTCATAAACAGCAAGTGTTTTTTTTATTTTTTATGTATTAGTCGTGATTTAATAGCACAAACTCGATATCTGAACTCCTGAACAGGGGCGGCCGCAGGAATTTGGAGGGCCAAGGCAAAATGAAGTACAGGCCCCTTCTCATCAAGTGAGATTTTCTTGAAATTTTCTGTTGTGTCTCTTCAATTGTTCTTGAAAGGAAGCTTTTTTTTTTTTGCTTTTTTTTTTACGTGTGATAACAGGTTCATAACTATTGAGAAATATTCATGTGTGCAACAGCCACATGTTCTAAACAGCTTTAAACAGGGGGTTTGGGGGTTCTTCCCCAGAAAAATATTTAAGAAATCAGACCATATTTCCCATTTGTTGGTGAATTTTAACTAGGGCTGCACAATATATCGCAAATGTATCGATATCGTAATATTGGCCGATACAATAATGATATCGCAACAAACAAAACATATCGCAGTAACACCAAAGGGCTCATCTGATAGAAATGTTCTGTTTTTATAATGAAAACATTGAAAAGGGAAAGTCATGAATAAAATCTGAATTTTTTTCAAACTATATTAGCCTCTGTTTTGTATTTGTTGGTTTTTATTTTAATAAAACAGACATTATTGCATCAAAAATAGGGCATCAATAATCAGTAGAATAAGCGTGGCTCGTCGATTAAATCACAGCCGTATTTTGATGACGGTCATCGTTCTCTGGACTAAATAGATTCTAAAACACAAACTTAAAGACTTTTATAACAAAGACATTATTAAAGAAAAATGGCACACAAAAAAAAAGGGGGCGGGGGGTGATGGATGAATGAATGCATTTGACAATCCCAAGTAATTTTGTTGGTCTTTTTCTTGTTTAAATGTGCACAGCACCACTTAATTGTGATTGAGAAAACTGTTCCAGAGCCTGGCGTCTGATGGATGGTCAGGGCGTTTTATGGGGGTCCCAAGGCAATTGTGGCCTGTTGCCTAATGGTGGGTCCGCCACTGCCCCTGAAACACCTCATTTGTGGGGAAGAGAATAAAGTCCAGAAAGTGTGCAGAAGGATGTTGTCTGTGTATGGACGTATTAAAATCACCCATCACAAGGCTCTATTGTATAAAAGTGGTCAAACAAGAAAAGGATTAATGGTGTTGTTTCTTAATGGCAATATAAGCTGGAAAAACATGGGTTTGGCACAAGTCAGGACACAGAAGAACCACAGAAACATAGAGAGGACATGCACAGCCCTGAGGGCGACAGCAGGCCTTTCTCTGTCTCCAACATGAAAGCTTCTTCCCCCGGGTTAAAAGCTCCACCCTCACAACAAGCAAAACGTCCCAACAATGCAATACATTTCTACAAAAGAAGTCGGCACTAGTGTCTCAACAGTGTGGAAAGGACATTTGTAAATAAATGAGTTAAAAACCACGTGCTTGACTAATGTGATTATCAATAAATGATTCACCGCCTTCTGCCCCAAACACTTCTGAAAGGCCCCGAGCACAGCACCGTCGCGGCTCAGTGTTAGCATCACTACTTCCTGTCCAGATCTACCTCTGTGGGGTTTTTGCTGAGTCATGATAAAGTGAATAAATAGCTAAAGATCAGGGATCAGAGCGGCTTGATACTGACTTTGTGTCTGTGCAGATTAGAACTTCTTTTGTGTTGAGCAGCTGAGTGTAAAATCATACGTCCAGAACGAGACACGAGCACATGATATCAAATTAAAGGACACAATGCACTGGATTATTACAGGTTTTGGCAAAAGGAGGCACTTATGTCTGTATTTTCTGTACACAAGGCCAAAACAACAGTAAAGAGGGGAATATATTGTGTTTCTTTAAGCAAAATAGAAATCATTGTGTTTGAAGTCTCTCAGAGGATACACAAGTGAGCCGTGAAAGAGATGTGAATGTTGGAAATGGACTAATTTAAAAGACTCAAGACCACATGGGACATTTATTGAGGACAATATGTGCCTTAATTTTCTTTGAATGTCTTTTACTGTCTTGGTCTCTCTCTGTGTTCTGTTTTTTGTGTTTTGTGTTATATACTGCTTTTTTAATGAATACACAGAGTGCATATTAATGTACTTAATGCCCCATGTATTTCGCAATTCTGTAACAATGAACAATAGCAACACGATCCGACGTCCGACGGTGCTTTTCACACAGCTTTAAACACACGCAGGCCGCCTGCCACAAACCTTGTCTGACCAGTTTGGAGATTGTGTCATTGATGTGAAAGTGCCTTTGACCTCCTCCTGAGAGGCAGGATAACACTCACCTGAACACGTAGTCGTGGCTGTCGATCTCTTGGCCCTTCTTGGACCTCCAGAGGACGCCCCCGCTGGCCACCACAGCACAGGTGATGCAGTCCCGGCCCGGTTTAGGCGGCAGGAGCGGGTTCTTGGGCTTCTGGACCAGGCTCAGACACTTCATCACGTCTGAGAGAGGACGACAAATAAAGACTGTGTTTGAGCCAGACTGAACCAGGACTAAACCAGAACTAAACCAGAAATAAACCAGGGCTAAAGCATGTTTAAATCAGGGCTAAACCAAGACTAAACTAGAAACAAACCTTGACTAAACCCAATCTAAACCAAGACTAAACCTGAAATAAACCAGAACCAAACCGAGACACAAGGAGTCTGGGAAAGGCAGTGAATGTCTTTCTGCAGCTGAACTTGACTTTTCTTCACGATCCATCCCTCTAAACCTGAACCAAACCAGGACTAGACCGGGACTAGACTTCGACTGTGGCCCGTGGTCTGACCTTGGTAGCTGTAGTCCATGAATCCAAAGGGGTTGTTGAAGTGCGACAGCCTGTTCCACTCGCTCATGGTGATGCTTTCATTGTGAACGTACATCCGAATGTTTGGGATGAACTTGTCTCTCAGCTCCGGGTCAGACTCTATCCTCCTCCACAGACCGCCGTCACATTTCTGCACAACAACAGGAGAAGAATTAAATGCTGACATGTTATTGCTTAGAATAGTTCATACATAGATCCTTCCAGTGTTTGTAAACATAAGCTGTGTTCCATTAGCCTGGTACCATTCCATGAGTTAGCACTAACGCATTTTCAATAGGGGAGTTAGCGTTAGCCTCCAAACATCACAAACTATGAAAAACCAGGGCTGTTTTGTCGACTGAAACCACTGGACACGCGAGAGTAACGCCAGAGCAGAGCTAGAGAACATTACCACGCGAAGAAGTATTTTGTGTAAGCTGTTACCGTTAGCGATACATGCTAACAACCTATATGACAGCTTCGACAACACATTTCACTAAAATGTGGTGAAAATGATTCCATTTAAGATTTTAGAAGAACATATTTTCTATTTGCCCCCAGTTTGACAGTTTTTATAATGTTTAAAATGTTATTTCCTGGCAATGAATGTAATTCCAGGTAATTCTACAACTGTTACCATAGCAACCAGACTGTAAACAAGGGCCAAAATCCATATAAATCACACAGCAGTTATAATTTGACAAATAATAATCGTGGGGTTTGTGAAAAGGTAAAGAAATGCATAAAACGATAAGGTGAATGTGTGTTTCTGACTGATGTGCGGTATGTTGTGTGACGTTGCGTGTGAGTGTGTTCGGGTCGACAGAGGGACTTGTTCTTATTGTTGATCAGGTGTAATCGCATCGAAACTACTTAGTAATTATCCTCCGCAGAAGAACGTAACTATTTAATGTGTCTGTGCATTGTTTCTTGACATAAAGATTAAAACGCATCCACCTTGTTTATGAAGCGCACCTAATGTATTCCGCAGTAAAACCTGACATAAAGAGATAATTTGAGCGCTATAAATATCAGAACCGGTTTGGTGCAGATGTTTGGACCACAACACATGAAGTATGAGGACGCAGCCAGAGTGAGGCGCTTTGAACTATGAAGAAGGACACGGCCCTTTGTTATTATGAAAAGAAAATTCCAACGCCAAATTAGCTTTCATATGTCATTTCAAAACATAATCTCTTTAAAAAACACGCCCTTAATAAATATAATTACCACAGATTAGTTTGAGAACCTTTAATTATCTTTACATTCATGAGATGAATTGTTTAATCAAGCTGGAAACATTTTACTAAGAACTAATGCTGCAGGCTCTAAATGTTCACACAAAAATACAAATGAGTAGATTATACGGCGGAAATAATTGCATCGGGTTTCAAAACTTAGGATGTTATGTAATTGATGAAAAAGGCAACTTTTCCTGCACTTTAGTAGATGATTCAGGGCAGATTTACAGGCCTGTGACGTCTTAAGAAAATGTTAAAGTAAGTAAACTTCATTTGTAAAGCGCTTTTCACAAACCGAGGTCACAAAGTGCTTCACAAACAACAGCAAAAACACAATGAGTACAAAATATCATACAATAAAAAGGAGTGCAGAGAGAAAGAAGCTCATTCTCTTTAAAAGACCTGTGTCCTCTGGTTTTAAAACTTTTTCGGGGCACCATTAACACACTCTGACCTCTGACCTCAGACCACGGCCCAAACATAGAGCTGGCACGTGGATTTTAAAGTTTGTTCTGTATGAAACGGGGAGCCACTGAAGAGACTTTAAAATAGGAGTAAAGTGGACTCTCTGTTTGTGCGGGACAGAAGCCTCGCAGCAGGATCTTGTGCGACCTTCAGATGAGCCGACTCCCTCTCATTGAGAGGTGAACACAACGAAACAACAGCATGAATACATGTGGCACTGCAAGCACCTCAAGAGTTTGGGAATGTCTTCTGTATCTGAAGTTGGACCTGTTGAATTTTATTGTTAATTTTTTTAATGTGTTTATTAAAAAATACAGTTGGTCCCAGAAGAAACCCTAGATGTTTGCCTTATAGACTGTTTTCTGACTTTTATCATAATTTCAGGACAATTTTGAAGCAATTTGATCTGTTTTGCCTTTTTCATCTCCTCTGTCAGTTTTTAATTAAATTCATCTTTAGTTTTAGTTTGGTTGAGTGTGCTACACAATTATTTCAGTATTACACATTACAGGTTATTAATTTATAGTGTAAACAACAGGGGCCCTAGAACAGAGCCTTGAGGAACACCCAAGAATTTATCAAATCAAATCAAATCAATTTATTTTTATAATGCCCAAAATCACAACAACAGTTGCCTCGATGGGCCACAGGTAAAAGCAGTTCAGATAACTGTCCCAGAATGCCCCTGTCCTTTGACCCTCCTTCGCGGCGAGGAAAAACTACAAAAAACCCCATGGGAAAAAGTATAAACCTCGGGGAGAACCACAGTGAAGGAGAGATCCTACTCCCACGGACGGACAGGCTGCAGATGAACTAGGACTGACGCATCCACTTGGACTGTGGAGCCAGAACCACTCAAGAGGGAGGTGGCTTTAAAGAGTTCCTCCAGGCGGACGAGGAGCAGTCCACCAGTGTAGAGAGATCCTCCAGCAGGAGATGAGGAACAGTTAATCTAAGTAGATGGAGTTCGTCCAGGCAGACGAGGTGTGGCTAATCCAGCTGTCCAGGCGGGTGGCGCATAGATCGTCCAGTGTAGAGATCGATCCTCCAGACAGATGGGGGTGGGGGGGTCGTCACTGGAGCAGCCGCCGCAGTGCCTGAAACAGTCTCCACTCCCCAATTTTTTTTTTTAATCCAATTTCTTGTCTTTTTGTTTAGAGAAAAACGTGGTATTTGTTTGAGATGTTTCAGATTCAACACCTCAATCGTATTTTCAGAGTTTATGTCCATTTAGGTTTTTAAATTGGACTGAGGACAGTTTTCCGGTTTTCCGCTCACCTGTGTGGTCTTTTGAGCCTCTCGGTCCGTCCTGTACTGGTCGTTGGAGTACCACTCGGGCCGTTTCTTGAAGTCCTTGCGGTGCAGGATGGGGATGGGTGTGAGGTCGGGCGGCTCGGTCGTGGGAGGAACCGTGGAGAACCAAGCGTCCCGGCGAGGAAAAGCGGGTAAACTGCAGAGAGGGACCAAGTCAGCGCCAGGATCACAGA
Organism: Rhinogobius similis; assembly: GCA_019453435.1. Taxonomy (NCBI): domain Eukaryota; kingdom Metazoa; phylum Chordata; class Actinopteri; order Gobiiformes; family Gobiidae; genus Rhinogobius; species Rhinogobius similis. The sequence continues at coordinate 30,909,372 of CM033636.1, read as the reverse complement.
AAGACAGCCTTAAATACCATAATACAGTGAGGGAATAAGTGAGTAAGTGAGTTGAGCATCGTTTGACTGTTTTAGAATAAGATTGTGGCGTAAAATATCTTGTTTAGTAACGTCTCGTCATGATCCAAATCAGGACAGTTTTTCTCTTTTTGAAATTAGAAAAGGGATTAATCTTTTGAACGTTCTGCGCCCGTGTTGTCGTTTTAAAGCGTTTGCAGTAACACAATGTCGTACGTAAACAGAGACAGGTCTGATAATTGCGTGATTTTTATTGCAGCGAAAGATTCAAAGGAAAGGCTCAGGCGCAAAACAAACACAAACTTACGCTGAGACAACACTTTCCCGACGACTGACGCTTGAGTCACTCCAAGTTTAGATTAAACCAACGCCACAGGAGTTCTTCAGACGCCGATTCTTGCAGATGCTTTTGTGTACGATTAAAGGCGACAGAAAAGTCAGAAATGTTTCGTGATTCTTTTATTTGTTCATCGGTTCACGTTTTAGTCAATTCTCCTGGTTGTGTTTAAAACGTGAACTTTGAACAGAATCCCATCATTAAAACATTGCAAATCCGAGGACTTCCGGCGTCATGGCGTAAGGAATAGACGTGGTTGGTGACAGCTCCTCAAGTTTGATAGAAATAACCACCAAAACTCGTTCACAACAACTCATTCAGAACAACAATTACGCAGTAGGTGGTGAACTGACGTTAAGAGGCAAAAAAAGGATCCAAAATGCCCAATGGACAAGAAAAAAGTACTTCAGTGGCAAAAGCTAATGCTAACACGGCAACAGGACAAACTAACTAAGCATGCTCCGGTAACATAGCAAGTGTTTCGGCTAGCGAGCTACTGAACGCCATTGAGTCGCTTAAGTCCGAACTGAAGCAAGACAACGAAAACCTCAGGAAAGACATTAAAGGTCCCATATTCTTCTCTTTTCCCCTTCACACAGTCTGTTCTAAGGGCTTTGTTGATACATTTTCTCGTTGTGTAATATCCATAACATAACAGTTTACAAAAAACACCCATTTCTTGGACTGGCCCCCCTCCTTGCAAAAGCAAACGGCTCACTCTGAGATCTGACCCCCCGAACAGAGAGCAGGCTGCCTCCCCCGCCCAACCCGCGCGCCTTCCCCTCCCAACCCGCGACGAAGCCTAGAGCGGAGATGTTGCTCCGGTAAACAGCGATACACAAACACTGAATAAACATTTTATCGTCCTGACGGTGCGTCGTGCTGAGTCCTACGTCCTGGATCTGACCTGGAGTTTGACGTGCTCCAGGGCCTCAACGACGGACGTGCCGTTTGGTAAATAACAAGCTAACTCTTCGATCTGTCGTATCCATCGTGTAATTACTGTGTAGCATTAGCATTAGCTGTTTTTATTCTGCGGCTGCGCGCTTCCTGGAGGCGTGGCTTAAACACCGCGTCATCTTAGTGAGGAGCCCCCGTCTGCTGCTCAGCCGAGGGGGACGGAAAAGACAGTTCTCTAGTGAAAACATGAGGGAATCAATCAAAAAACCACTTTGGGCACAACATACGAGGCCCAAACAGCACTGGAGGAAGGTTAAAACCTCTGAAAAGTCCATTTAGCATGTTATGGGACCTTTAACACACTGTAGCAAGAGTTGGGTAGTAAACTCGATAACATAAATGAGGACATAAAACATTGCAAATCCAATCGCACGTTTTAAACACAACCAGGAGAATTGACAAGAGACTGAAACGTGAACCGATGAACAAATAAAAGAATCACGGAACATTTCTGACTTTTCTGTCGCCTTTAATCGTACACAAAAGCATCTGCAAGAATCGGCGTCTGAAGAACTCCTGTGGCGTTGGTTTAATCTAAACTTGGAGTGACTCAAGCGTCAGTCGTCGGGAAAGTGTTGTCTCAGCGTAAGTTCGTGTTTGTTTTGCGCCTGAGTCTTTCCTTTGAAACTCGCTGCATGAAAAATCACGCAATTATCAGACCTGTCTCTGTTTACGTACGACATTGTGACGAAGATTATTACTGCAAACGCTTTAAAACGACAACACGGGCGCAGAACGTTCAAAAGATTAATCCCTTTTCTAATTTCATGACGAGACGTTACAAACTGCACTGTCCACAAATCAGAACCGGAGCAGAAAAGTGTGCATTTTCATTGTTTATTTCATATTTTTTCTGGAGAATAAACAAAAGCCTGAGGAGTCGTGTTGTTTTGGCCGAACTGCAGTGGTTTTTTTTCAGGCCTGATGTGGATGCAAAGTCATGACAGATTGGACATGTTTAACTAAAATGTGGTTAAGATACACAGATCTCAAACGTTCTTAAAATTCTTTACACATTTTGTCCAAGTTTAGCCATTTTTTTTTGTTTTTAATTTTACTTCCTGGTTGTAAATGATGACTTCACACAAGGAAATTAAGGAATATTTCTAGATACGTTTAAATGACTTGGATTCAGGATATTAACCTTAATGTCAACAACTTTGATTAGTTAAAATGCATGTTCTTCATGGCCCTAGATTATTTCACTTGTTTAAAGGTGTTTTTGATTTGTTTCAGGTCATTTCCTTTTATTTCAAGCCAAATCCTTTGCCAATGAGGTAAGAATTTTCAACTCATCTCATTGGCAAATCCATTTTCTTATTTTAAGTTAAATTATCTGTACAATCTGGACTCAACAAGATTTTGACAAAACGTACAGAAGGATTTTTTATCTAATTCTAAAGCTGATTTACTGAAGTTTTAAGTTTAAAAAAATTAGGAGACATTTGAATTTTTTGGACAATTTTCAGTCCAATCTAGTTTACTTAAAAACTAAATAAGAAATCCAAAATCCTCTCTGTACATTTTGTTTTACTAATATGTTACAAAATGAACCAAGAAATTCAAACCTGGTTCTCTCCATTTTTCAGTTTTAAATGTCCCAAATATGTGGATTTTTGGCCATTTTTACACATAAAATGCCTTATTTCTACATGAAAACATGACATGATTAAAAACTTGTAAAACATTTTTTTCTTACATTTATGTGAGTAAACTACAGGAGAAGTTTAACATTGATATCTTTACATTGAACATTTTTCCCTATTCACCTGCAGCTGCACAGCTCTACAATAAAGTGAAACCTAAAGCTTGTCAGTTACTCTGCTAAATATTTTGAATTCAAGTTTTTTAATAGCCATTGTGCCGCTCTGTCTCCGTCACTCCAGTTCTTGGAAGCACAAAAGGAAAACTATGTGTCGAACAATAAACCCAACTATAACTAACATGACACAATAATTGAACGGTCGAGATGTTATTTTTTCAGTGAGTCACGCACAGCCTTCTGCAGCAAAACCAAACACAAGCGGGAAGATGGAAACCAGAAATGTGCGGCGTATTTGCTTATTCTTCTCGAGCACAAATGATGCAACAGAATGTGAATGCGCTGCTGCATAACTCGCTCTTTGTTTGGATCGGGTTTGGCCCAGAGCCAGAGGCCGAACCCAGTCTGAGCCCCGGCCTGGACTCGGCTGGATCTGCCCCGTCTGACTTCAGCACGTCCTGCAAAACTCTATTCATTATTATGAGTTTCCTTAGTTTTATTTAATCATTTCAAGCGGATTATTCTGAAGCCTTCGCCGCGCTGCAAAAAATGAATTTCTAGATGAGTTAAAATGTCTTGATTTCAGGATATTCAGTTCAGTTCAGTTCAATTTTATTCCAGACTCAAGGTCCATTTTCAAAACAGACACAAGTTAAAAAATAAACAATTAAAGTCCATATGACGGTTCTCAAAAATGGTCTAATTCTGACTTCGTTTGGTGGGAGGGCACCTGTGGCAACGATTTATTACAGTTATACATTTGTGACGTTGCAGTTTGTGAAGAAATTTTGAAAAATTTAAAAAAGTTTAAAATGACAGGAAGTAGTGCTGAGTTCTAAAACACAATCCCTCTGTGATGTCATCAAAAAGCGACGTTGGAAATACAGAGACAGTTCGCAGTCGACTGACACAACTTTTCGAGAGTTTAAAGTGCCATCCAACAAACTAACGCTCTTGTCAGGTTTTATTATTATTTTTGTGTAATTTAAATGGATGTTGGCCCTTGTTTTCAGAGTGGTTGCTATGGTAACAGTTGTGGAAGTACCTCTATGTCATATTTGTGCCAACCAGGAAGTGACATCTTAAAGTTTACAAACACTGTCAAACTGGGGACAAACAGGCAAATGTTTAATAAAATCTTAAATATAATCCTCTTCACTACATTTTAGTCAAATGTGTTGTGTACACCTTAACTTAAGTTTAGGGCAAATAATAGGTTTATTAATAATATATTGTCAATTATTACTTTTATTTTTTTGTTTTAATTATGTTCATGGTCCAAGATCCTCCAAAAAGATGCTAAATTTACAGCTAATAACACTTCTTTATTCAGATAAAAGTACATTTCATCTTCATTTAAAACCTGAAAAGTGCCCCGATAACTGCTCACGTACCCCCTGGGGGCCCCGTACCCCTGGTTGGGAAACACTGATATAGACTTCAAGTGATACCAAAGTCTCCACTGGTGTCGTGTGCACTGCATTCGACACCAGGATTTCATTGTTTGCCTCGTCCAGTCAGATGCAGCTCTGATTGCAGCTGCACACGAGCAGAGGCTCCATCAGGACCTGAAAGCATCACGGTCTGAGTGTTTGTTGTTTCCACATCAGAATCAGAATCAGAATCGGTTTATTGCGATTGTCAGGGATCAAAATTCACAAACACAGGAACTTGCTTCGGCGTAAAGTGCAACATAAAACAAAGAGTAAAATACAATAAAATGTATAAAAGTGCCACATGAGCCGATATGTTGAGAGAACAAACTGACCGAAAAGTGTCCCAACTAAAACACGAGCCGTCAAAGCAAAAGGCACAAGACCCAATAAAGCACCCCGTTTGCTCTTTAAAGCACCAGCGCACGCCCCTCTGAAGGCGCCCCACAGACGTCCCGTCCTGGAGTACGTGCGCGCAGCTCGCCTCCTTCTTAGAAACACCCAACACAGACATGTTTCCACAATGATCAGCCCGTTTGTGCCAGCTGGGCCCGGGCCAAGAGCTGCAGGCGTGTCTGTGGGTCTGTGCTGTCAAACCGGACGTGCTCTTCAGGATATTATTCTGACAAATATATTATATAGACATTATATTACATATATTATATATATTATAGATATTTCTCTGTTTTTTCATGAAAACTGTGTCTTTAAGTAAAAAAAAAGGTCCAATAAGATAATAAACTATTCAAATAAACATTAAACCTGACTTAGCATGCCTCGGACCGGCCTCCTGCTGGTGCCAGAGTCAGGACTAAACACGGACCGGCCTCCTGCTGGTGCCAGAGTCAGGACTAAACATGGACCGGCCTCCTGCTGGTGCCAGAGTCAGGACTAAACACGGACCGGCCTCCTGCTGGTGCCAGAGTCAGGACTAAACACGGACCGGCCTCCTGCTGGTGCCAGAGTCAGGACTAAACACGGACCGGCCTCCTGCTGGTGCCAGAGTCAGGACTAAACACGGACCGGCCTCCTGCTGGTGCCAGAGTCAGGACTAAACATGGACCGGCCTCCTGCTGGTGCCAGAGTCAGGACTAAACATGGACCGGCCTCCTGCTGGTGCCCAGAGTCAGGACTAAACATGGACCGGCCTCCTGCTGGTGCCAGAGTCAGGGCTAAACATGGACCGGCCTCCTGCTGGTGCCAGAGTCAGGACTAAACATGGACCGGCCTCCTGCTGGTGCCAGAGTCAGGACTAAACATGGACCGGCCTCCTGCTGGTGCCTCTGACTAAACATGGACCGGCCTCCTGCTGGTGCCAGAGTCAGGACTAAACATGGACCGGCCTCCTGCTGGTGCCAGAGTCAGGACTAAACATGGACCGGCCTCCTGCTGGTGCCAGAGTCAGGACTAAACATGGACCGGCCTCCTGCTGGTGCCAGAGTCAGGACTAAACATGGACCGGCCTCCTGCTGGTGCCAGAGTCAGGACTGAACACGGACCGGCCTCCTGCTGGTGCCAGAGTCAGGACTAAACATGGACCGGCCTCCTGCTGGTGCCAGAGTCAGGACTAAACATGGACCGGCCTCCTGCTGGTGCCTCTGACTAAACATGGAAACGAGACAAACCCAGTCCCTTTGAATGCAGAAATTCCTGATTTCGAGACGCGACGCAGGAGTTCTCTCTTCACACATTCTCTTCCCAGAATTCAACAGTGACGTGTCAGGCGCTTTACGCTGGTTTTGCATCAAGAGGTTTTATAAATAGAAAGAAAACAAAGTGCTGATGATGATTTTCTACAATAGAATGTGACTCAGAGGATTAGATCTGCACTCGCTTCTATTTTAAAACACACATTCTTTATTATTTGTATATTTAAAGTGCCAATGATGTTATATTTCAGATAAAAAAAATAAATAAAAGTATAATTTTGATCCCGGCTTGGCTTTTTTTTTTGTTAGGTTTAAAATGTCACTTCTTATTTTGTAAATGATGACATCACAGTAGGAAATTCCATAACTGTAACATAGAAACCGTGCCATCGACTCAACGTCACAGAAACTATGATTGGACAAATGAAAACACATGACAGCTTTATTTAGTTGAATTAATGTACGGATTTAAAAAAAAAAGAACTTATTTTATGTAAATTGCCCCAAACATTTGAATGAAGTCTCCCCAGTGTGATGTCATCATTTCTTAACATATTTTTCAACTTTCCTTCACAAAATGACTCTTGATTGGTGTAAAATGATTATTATATTTACATCAGGTTTTATCGTGCAAAATAAAGTAAAAAAAACGTACAAAAAAATCATAAAAACCTGTTGTGTGCACTTTAATGTCCTTTAAACTTGCACCAGAGTAGATTTACTTTGACAATTTAACTTAAAATAATGTATAATAGTATTAAAACCACACGACTTTCTCTCTGTGATGATTTATGAACTTGGGTGAGGCGCGGGGAAGAGGAGCTCGTAAACACAGTTAATGAAACAAACAAATGAAGCTGAACACACGACTGCAGAGCTTTTTTGTTTGAGGAACAAGGTTAAAAGACAGACATAAGTTCTGCGTAATTGTCATTTAAAGTTAATTTTATATTGAATCAGTTTTTGTCTGTGTTTTTTTCATTTATTTTAATGCTTTTATTTATACAGGATCGTAACCTACGGCAACGAGCTCGTAACGTTTATGAGACGTGACATTTGAAACTCGTGCTATTGATATCTCTGAAAGTCTATACGACAGGCTCGACGACACATTTGACTAAAACGTACTGAATATGATTCTATTTAATTTTTTGATAAACATTTTGCCCATTTGTCCCCAGTTTTTGAAGAGGAGCACTGTTACCGTAGCAACCAGACTGTAAACAAGGGCCAAAATACATGGAAATTACACAAGAATTAAAATGTGACAAATAATAATACCTGATAACACTTTATTTTGTTGAACGACCGTTTAAACTGTGAGAAAAATGTGTCAGTTGCTGTAAATTGTCTCTGTATTTTCAATGGTACGTCGCTTTTTGATGACATCACGGAGGGATTCTGTTTTAGAACTCAGCGCTGCTCCCTGTCATTTTATACTTTTATTTTTCCATTTTTTCTTCACAAATGGCAACTTCCCAAATGTAAAACTATGATAAATATTTACCACAGGTGCCCTCCCACCAAACTAAGTCAGAATTAGTAAAACGTGAGAACCTTTTATAGAGACTTTAAGTGACGTTTTGATTGAACTGGGTCACTTTGGAGACCTCACCCATTTAAGTTTTTTTTTCTTAATAAAAAAAAAAAATCTAAATCGTCCTATAGTTTTTAATCCTGAGGCCGATGTCAGCGATTCACAAAAAGACGTTTAGTGATTCCACGTTTGTGCCTGTGAGACGTGGCTAAAGCTAGCGTAAACGGGAAACTACTTCCTGTTTGTCCTCAGTTTTTTCTGCATTTATTTCTTTCTCTGCAAAGACTCTACGCCGTGTTTGAACCTCTCTTTGTGTGACGCTTTTTCTTTTGATAATGTTAGATGATTGTGACCTGGAATTATCATATTTTAGTGCGTAGTGCATCGATAAACAGAAACAGCTGACGCTAACGTGCTTTGCTAGCTTTGTTTTGCTAAGAGCTCAACATATAAGTAAGAAATACATAACTTTATCACGAGATCAAGTCAGCGTTTGGTGAGGAATTCATCTTTTCTGTTTTTTGCGTCTTGTTCTGGCCTGAGTCTGCGTTCTCTCATGAAGCGCTCGCCTTCCCCTTCATTTACGCCGGACCAAGTCTCGTTCATGAATCCGTGCTGTGGTGAAAGACTGTCGTTAGCATTAACCGTTAGCGTTCGCCGCAAATATAGGTCGTCATTTGCTCGTCATTAGTAAGTCATTTGGAACCTGTTCGTCAGACGTAATTATGGGGTTCTTTGTTTATATCTGCAGGTAGAATTGATTTGCAGTTGGAGTTGGCTTCCAGACAAACCGCGTGTGCACGTAATAAAAAATAAATCAGGTCATAGCACAAATACAATATGATAAAAGTGCTCCAGTGCTGATCAAAAATGGGCAGAAAAAACATGAGAAAGAGCCTATCACTAAAGGTGCTTATTTAGCTTTTAAACCGCTGCTGGGCTAAAGATGTTTTTAAAGCGTTTTGTTTTACATCCTAAACCTTAATTATCAAAACATTTTACAGAATTCTAAGTTTTACACCACTTACTTACGCCGGTCCAAATCTAATTCATGAGTCTTTGCTGTTTTGTAGAAGACTGCCGTTAGCATTAGCCGCAACCATAGCTCTGTGGTAAGTTATTTGAAACCTATCTCTTAAACTTAACAAAACCCTAAATTCTTTAAACATTTTACAAAATTTTAAGTTTTACAGCACTTTTTTTCACACTGGTCCAAATGAATTCAGGAGTTTGTGCTATTTTGTGGAAAACTGCCGTTAGCATTAACCGTTAGCATTAGCCGCAAACATAGCTCTATGGTAAGTTATTTGAAACCTATTTCTGAAATTTAACAAACCGCTAAATTATTAAAGCGATTTACCTCATTTTAAGTTTTACAGCACTATTTACGCTGGTCCAAATCTAATTCATGAGTTTGTGCTGTTTGGTAAAAGACCGCCGTTAGCATTAACCGTTAGCATTGACCGCAAACATAGTCCTGTAGTACATAATTTGAAGCCTTTTTCTGAAACTTAATAAACCACAGATTATTAAAATATTTTACCAAAGTCTTACACCACTTATTTTCACTGGTCCAAATCTAATTCATGAGTTTGTGCTGTTTGGTGAAAGACTATGAAGACATTCTGATATGGAATAACGAAGGTTCTGTAAAATCTTGACGTAAGGAAGTCCAAATCTATGATAAAAAAAAAACATCCACAGCTGGTAAGACGTGTATGTTACAGAGAAGCTAATTTATCTTTTTTAATTTTATTTAGAAGATACAGGAATAGAGAAAATAAATAATAATAAACTTTTTAAACACATTTTAACACACGTCCAGCTGATTTAAATTTGTATTTTTCTACTTCACAGTGAAGAGAATAGCAACTGTTTCCAAGCCGTTCGTCAATGATGATCGGGGGATCTTATTGGGGGCCCCTTCAGGCTGGGGGCCCAAGACAATTATGTTGCCTAATGGTAAGTCCGGCACTGCCAACACACCAGGCACATTTGGGTTAAAGCTGGGGTACCTGACACTGTGGAACCAGAGGTAGGTTTTTAAATCTCGTTCCTCGCTCTCATACATCGTACATCGTTAAAATTCACATACATTCATGTTCGATCCCGTGCACAGCTTTGCAACAGCTTTTTTCAGACGACAAAGTGAAACTGGGGAGGACCACCCGAGCACAGCCAATCAGAGCGCTGCACGTCAAGACAAAATACTGTATCATTAGATGCAGACTGCGCACAGAGGTCAGAAAGTGCTGCTTTTACAAGACAGTCTTTGATGTAAAATACAAAGTTTACAAATTTACATAAAAATGTCAGGTACCACAGCTTTAAAGCTTTGTTAAAAGTCATTATTGAGTGTGTGAACCTTTTGGTGTTTTATTTTAGACAATAATTAGCATAAAACTGGAATCTGGGCTAAAGGTTAACTGACGTTTGAGTGTTTGGATGTTGTAGTGAATCTCTTTATCTCGTTATCATGACACGAACACTCGTTACTGTTTACTGGAGATCGGCTTCACCGTTTCATTGTTTGTGCTGGAATGTTGGATTTGACGTAAGTGACTGCACTGAAACAAAGGCAGAGAATTTAGAGTCTCTGATTTCTTGGAACAATAAACCACAAACTGTCAATCAATTTTTCAATGTTCTCAGGCTTCTGTACTGTACATTCAGTTTGCTCAAAGCCAAGACTTGAACGTCTGAATGTCATGTTAAACAATTGTAAAAACCTTGTTTTTTTACTTTTCAGTCCAGTTCATAAATGTAGTGGAATAGAAAGTACAAATATCTGCTCTCAGGTTTGTTGAATAATGGGTCAAATGACACCCTTTTGAGTCAGAATTAACATCGTCTTCTGTACTTTAATTATGGATTTGAAAATATGAGGGAACACTTATAAATCTATAATCAATCCTATGTTTCTACTCAAAAAGAACAGACTATCGTGCACCAACAAATCCTATTTTTGTTACGTTGAAAATATAAATAATAATAATAATAATAATCTTGCCGACCTGAGTGCATTTGTAGTGATTTATGGAGTGCTGCCTCTTGTGCACTGACGTTATTTGAACAAAGAGAGAGAGAATTAAGACTAGATTAGTAAAGAATACAAAGTAGTTGTGTTTCTGTTAAAGACAGGGGAGTGGACAGGGGGGGACACAGAGGTCAATTGTCCCGGGCCCAAGGGACCCGAGGGGGCTTTTGACCAAATATCTGTTGATGGCCCTGATTAAAGTGGTAGGTTTATGGAACATCACGGATGATAAAAATGTTTTTTAGAGATGTAGAGGGTTTTGTTTGTTTTTGTATGTTTTGCTTTTTAATAAAAAGTATGTTCTATCTAATATGTCAACAAAGTGAAGCAATATATTTAAACCTGAATGAATCATTTTTTCAATTTTTTTATGCCTTAAATGAGTGAAATCTATTCTTTTTTGTTGCACATAAAATGCCTTATTTTTTATATGAAAACATTACACAATGAAAAACCTGAAGTACATTTTTTCAAATTGATATCTCTGAAGGTTTTTTCCCCTGCAGTGTCCAGTGCTTGTTAAAGTTTACTAAGGAACCTTACTTTAAAGGACACACATTCTGCTACTGTGACTTTTTGAGCTTCTAACCCTGTTCTAACAATGTTCTTCATCAAACACACACCTGGAGCTGCATTTAGCTTCATTCACACTAGTTTGATGAATCCTGGTTAGAAAATCCTCTCCTTTCGACCGTCAAAAACACTGTGTCACATTTTTCCGATTTTTGACGTCATTTATCGGAGGAACTTTAGCTGTTTATGTCCTTCAATCATCACCATCGCTCTGAGCATTTCTGCCTCTAAACACGACTGACTCTGTGAAACATCACATCACACCATCGACAAACACGAGCACAACCCTCTGCAGCCTCTAGATGGAGCCACAGCTAAGCTAATGTCTCCCAAAGTTATATTATTCTACGTAAAAACATTTTTTAAATTCTAAAACACAAGATCAACAAACAGTGCATAATATTTGTCCAATTATTGTTTTGTTTCTTACAAAAAGTGCAGATCAAATTACCTGACGCAGCACGAGAGGTCGGTCCAGGAGATGTAGAGCACGGTGAGAACGCCGACGGCGAAGAGCAGGGGCAGAAGGTAGGCGTGAATGCGCCGGGCCATGTCCCGCTGACTCCTGCTGTGCCACCTGTGCCCTCGGTGCCTCCTTTATGTACCTTCTTTCTCTGCCTCCTTTCTGTGCCTCTTTATGCCTCCTGTACCTCCTTTCTGTGCCCTCTGTGCCTCCTTATGGGTCCTGTGCCTCCTCTCTCTGCCTCTTAATGCGTCCTGTACCTCCTTTCTGTGCCCTCGGTGCCTCCTTATGGGTCCTGTGCCTCCTCTCTCTGCCTCTTAATGCGTCCTGTGCCTCCTTTCTGTGCCCTCGGTGCCTCCTTATGGGTCCTGTGGCTCTTTTCTCTGCCTCCTTATGCCTCCTGTGCCTCCTCTCTCCGCCTCTTTGGCGTCCTGAGCCTCCTTATGGGTCCTGTGCCTCTTTTCTCTGCCTCCTTTCTGTGCCTCCTTATGGGTCCTGTGGCTCTTTTCTCTGCCTCTTTGGCGTCCTGTGCCTCTTTTCTGTGCCCTCGGTGCCTCTTTATGCCTCCTGTGCCTCCTTTCTGTGCCTCCTTATGCCTCCTGTGCCTCCTCTCTCCACCTCTTAATGCGTCCTGTGCCTCTTTTCTGTGCCCTCTGTGTCTCTTTATGCCTCCTGTGCCTCCTCTCTGCCTCCTTATGCCTCCTTATGCCTCCTCTCTCCGCCTCTTGTTGCGTCCTGCGCCTCTTTTCTGTGCCCTCGGTGCCTCCTTATGCCTCCTGTGCCTCCTCTCTCCGCCTCTTGTTGCGTCCTGCGCCTCTTTTCTGTGCCTCCTCTCTGCCTCTTTGGCGTCCTGTGCCGCTCACTCAGGTAATGTGTTGAGAGCAGGTGAGCGTGCAGGAGGGGCGGGGCATGCACGAGGGGGAGGAGGGGGAGGAGGAGGGGAGTCACAGAGAGCTGCACTGGAGGGAAAAATAACACAAAGTTTAACCCCTTATGACGCAGTCTGAACTTCAAACTCAAACTGAAGCTGTTTGTGAACCTTTGGAGCTTTTTGTGAAGCTGAGACTCGGTAGTTTTTGTAGTTTACGCCTTTAAAATGTGATGTCATTAAACTGTCCGGAACAGAGGCGACTGGAGAAAAAAGAAGCTGACTGTAAATGTTTGAATGATTGTCTCACATTAGAGCTAAAGTGTTTGTGTTGGAAAAAAGCAACACATTTGAATTTCCAGAGTAGAAAGGTTAGTTAGTTTGTTTTTCTATAACAAACCATGGACAAAATACAAATTTCTAGCCTTAAAATTGTATTTTAGCTTCAAAAAGAACATCCAATTTATGGAACAGTATCTAATATATCCCTAGATAAAATGAAAAATGATTGTGGGCTCAACATTTCTGTGAGTATTTTTCCAGTAAAACCCATAAATCTGGATTGTTCCTTCATCAAAAATGCAAAGAGTTGATCATAATTTCCTAAAACATGATGTAAAATACAATAATAAATGTGTTTAAAGCAGCTCTGGTGTCACTCACATGTGTCTGAGGCTTTTACTGACACTAAATCATTTTAATGTTTCATATTTTGTGATATTCTGAGGTTTCTCCAGTGAAATCACATGATGTTCCACTTCACTTTTGCCTCCGTCTGAATTTACTGTGTTTTTTATTCACAAACGTTTAAAGGGTCTATAAGTAGAAACAAGCTCTGCTCAGAAGAATGTCATATTTTGTAGTCTGTTCATTGCTGTTCACATGTTTCTCTCTCTGTTTCAGACACTGCGGCGGCTGCTCCAGCGATGACCCCCCCACCCCCATCTGTCTGGAGGATCTATGCGCCACCCGCCTGGACAGCTGGATTAGCCACACCTCGTCTGCCTGGACCAACTCCTTCTACTTTAGATGAACTGTTCCTCATCTCCTGCTGGAGGGATCTCTCTACACTGGTGGACTGCTCCTCGTTCCTCGCCTGGAGGAACTCTTTAAAGCCACCTCCCTCTTGAGTGGTTCTGGCTCCACAGTCCAAGTGGATGTCAGTCCTAGTTCATCTGCAGCCTGTCCGTCCGTGGGAGTAGGATCTCTCCTTCACTGTGGTTCTCCCCGAGGTTTCTACTTTTTCCCATGGGGTTTTTTGTAGTTTTTCCTCGCCGCGAAGGAGGGTCAAAGGACAGGGGCATTCTGGGACAGTTATCTGAACTGCTTTTACCTGTGGCCCATCGAGGCAACTGTTGTTGTGATTTTGGGCATTATAAAAATAAATTGATTTGATTTGATTTGATTTGACGGATTGTACAGAAATATTTGTTTAGATCTAATTCTAAACCTGATTTATTAAAGTTTTAATTGACAAAAATTTGGCGAAATTAGATTTTTTACACCAATTTCCAGTAAAATCTATCAAATAATGAATAAAATATCCTAAATCTGTTCTGTAAATGTTTTTGTGTCTAATTTGTCAACAAAATGAAGCAAGAAATGTCCCAAATATGTGCAATTTTGGTCATTTTCACACATGAACTGCCTCATTTTTATACGAAAACATCACACAATAAAAAAAGATACATTTCGTGCACAAACAAGTTTCAAATCGGTATCTCTAAACGTACGATCTGTTCCTGTGCAGCGTCTTCTTATCGCTCAAGGACAAGACATCATTGAAATTTGCATTTTAAAGCCTCACAAGTCGAATCTGCAAGAAAAAGAAAGTGGACATGTAAACGCCTCTCACTTGTATTTGCATGTGTCAGGACTCTGCCTTTTACAACCAGGTCCACAGGGTTTGAAAGTAACAAAGTATCAAAAATAAAAACATGAGGCTGAAGCGCTCATTTGACTAAAACACAGTTGCAATCATTATAAATAAGATTCTATTGAAGAATTAACCAGAATTGTTCCAAGTTTGGCAATTTTTTAGGTTTAAAGTGCGTGTGACATGTTTTTATGATTTTCTAGTTTTGACTTTATTTGGTGGAATAAAACCTGTTGTAAATATAAATGATAGTTTTACCCAAATCAGGTGTCAGTTTGTGAAGAAAGGTTGAAAAATATGTTGAACTTTAAAGGAAGTGGAGCAGAGTTCCAAAACATGACGACATCACACTACGGAGACTCACCAGGGACAATTTACAACCAACAAACACATTTTTCTGATCCTTCAAACATTAATTAATCAAAATAAAGGCGTTCCTATATGGTTTTATTTGTCAAATAATAATTTCTGTGACATTAGAGGAGTTTTCACCCGATGTACGACATGGTTTCTAGGCAACCGTTACAGAATTCCCCAGTGTGATGTCATGATTTACAACCAGGAAGTCAAAATTTAAACCTAAAAAACTGCCAAACTGGGATAAAAACTGTTTTCTTTTTAGCAGAATCTTGAATATAATTATCTTAACTGTGTTTTAGTCAAATGAGCGCTTCAACCCGTCATGGACCCTTTAAATTTTCACTTCCTGGTTGTAAATGATGACATCACAACCGGAAATTCTGTAACTGTTTGTTGACGGGTGAAAAGTGCTTCTAAACTCATGGAGGTGAATATTTAGGAGGCTGGGACTGCATCAAAATGAGAGATACGTGTTTCAAAACAGTAAAAATCTGGTACAGCACCTTTAAATACTTCAAAACACTTGATTTTTCGTGTTCGGCTTCTGCTTGTGTCAGACCAGGACGACTCGACTTTATTTTACAGAGAGACAGACTTTTCAGATGGTTTTGTCCTCGGGGCCAGAAATGTGCCCAACGAGCCGACAACAGAAAAGATGTAACTCAAAAGGCTTTAACAACATCTGCAGAACTAAACCAGGACTGAACCTGGACTAAACCAGGACTAAACCAGGGCTAAACCTGGACTAGACCAGGGCTAAACCTGGACTAGACCAGGACTGAACCAGGACTAAACCAAGACTAAACCAGGACTGAACCAGGTCTAAACCAGGACTAAACCAGGTCTAAACCAGGACTGAACCAGGACTGAACCAGGACTAAACCGGGGCTAAACCAGGTCTAATCCAGGACTAAACCAGGACTAAACCAAGACTAAACCAGGACTGAACCAGGTCTAAACCAGGACTACACCAGGGCTAAACCAGGACTGAACCAGGTCTAAACCAGGACTGAACCAGGTCTAAACCAGGACTAAACCAGGACTAAACCAGGACTGAACCAAGGCTAAACCAGGACTAAAACCAGGACTAAACCAGGGCTAAACCAGGACTAAACCAGGACTAAACCAGGACTAAACCAGGACTAGACCAGGACTAGACCAGGACTAGACCAGGACTAAACCAGGACTGAACCAGGACTAAACCAGGACTAAACCAGGACTGAACTGGGACTAAACCGGGACTGAACCGGGACTAAACCGGGACTGAACCGGGACTAAACCGGGACTAAACCGGGACTAAACCGGGACTGAACCGGGACTGAACCGGGACTAAACCGGGACTAAACCGGGACTGAACCGGGACTGAACCGGGACTAAACCGGGACTAAACCGGGACTAAACCGGGACTAAACCGGGACTGAACCGGGACTGAACCGGGACTAAACCGGGACTAAACCAGGTCTAAGTCAAGACTAAACCACTGTTTCACTTGTTACTGATGGATGTAAAACTATAATTAATATTTACAAAAAGTATTAATGCACTCAACAAAGTCCAAATCAGACAAACCTGTGGCCTGCCCTAGGATCCGCTTCTCTCTCACCTCTTATTAAACTGTGTTAATGACCTGTGACTTTAACATTGACTCGTTAAACACAAACAATCATGAACCATCAGTGTTTATTGTGGAATTCCAGTTCCAGATATCAGTGATCTATTACCCACATTTACTGTTTATTTGCTGACTAATGCTGACTTCTAGGAGAACAACAAAAGCATAATGTGAACGAGTCGAGTCACCTCAGGCTCTTCAGGCTCTGAAAAACCATCCACTGAAACAGAATTATTGCTGTTGATGGTTTTTATATGCCTACAGTACACTTTGGAGTTTATTTAAGACAAAACTGCGCCAAAAACTGTTTAAAATATAAAACAAACCATGGATTACTGGAGGAATAATTTCAATGTCAATTTCATTAACGCAAGAACACCTGAAGCTGAAAAGAAATACAAAAACTGGAAAAATAAGACGACAAATATTACACAAACCGCTACAAAATATAATGATTAGATTGTTTGAAGAAAACCGACACATTATACAAAGCGTGTGGGGTATTCTAAACAATATAAAACAAAAAAACAAAAAATAACAATACTGAACAAAGAGAACACGCTTCAGTGACAACAATTAAACACTTAACGATATGAAATTGACGACAAATTTAATGAGTATTTTGCAGATATTGATCCAGAATTAGCTGAAACTTGAACTCCTAATGACAGGGGCGTAGCAACAGTTTCTGGGCCCCTGGTACAAACCTCCAGTGGGCCCCAATACATGATTTAAATATGATTTATTTTTCCCCACAAAGTTGGTTCTAAATGTCATTTTTTTCACTTAACGTTTATATATTTAATTAAATGTACAGACGTCCTGTGTAGCTTGTGTTATGATGTCGTGTTTGTTTCACATGAACTACAGCCCAATTTCACAAGCATCTCGAAGCGTATAATTATTTCGATAAGAAAACACAATAAAATACAACCGCAGATGGTAATCACTACTTTTAATATTTGATAACTCGGCTGATTGGTGGCTGTCAGATTCCAGAATGTGATGATGTCACGAGCCAGTTTTTCCTGTTGATTACTTTGAACTGAACTGAAATGAACTTTGGCAGGAAATTTTCAAACCGTAAATTCACAAAATATCAACCGGGTAATTCCTGTTGGTGACTGGACCTGAGAACTTCCTCTATGGCAACAGCATTCATTCCCCTGAGAAATACTCACTAAAGATCAGTGATATATTCACTTTATTCCTGAAGTTGCCGTACGCGCCGCCGTCTTGTTTCCGTTGTAGTTCACACGGAGCAGACGAGCTCAACAGAAAATAAGTTCTACATGGACTAAAAAGACGTTTTCAGACTGACCAGGAAATCGTTGCGTTGTGACTTGTTGTTGCTCGTGTTCATTAAACATTTTACACAAATCAATCTACTTTATGTAACATTTTAGCGGCGAGACTTTTCCCTCGTTCATCATTAGCTTTAACGGAGTTCTCGTCAAACTGAAGTGCGTTTACAACAAAAGTGCAAAAAACGGCAAAAGTGGGCGGGACAGAATAAGGTCAATACAGCGTGGGCTTCTGTTGGTGACAAGAAAAGCATCACTCTGAACCGGCTTAAACCATTCACAACAACTGAACATGTCTGAAACATCTAATGGACTGTTTGACTGCCTCAGAATGGATATTTTTCTACGGCGATGCACATGTACCAACTGTATTTGAGTGATTTTTGTCTCTGCACTTGTATATTTCACTTGTTTTCTGCGGCTTATTCTGTTTGAGCCCAATCTCGACACAAAAAATAAGCCTTTAAACAATCATTTTTTGGCTGCTCCCCCTTTGTACTGGAGATAAGTCTGTTATCTTCAGTTGGGGAGCAGGACCACCCCTCATCCACGCCCCTGCCCCGTCACACACACCTGCAGTCGTTGTTTCTTGCCCCTCCCTCCCGCCCTCTTCTAATTATTCCGTCTTATGTATTTGTCGGGGGTCGAGGCCCAGGAGCCTCAGCCCTCAGCGCTAGAATCACAGAACTATAACTAAACCTGGAAGATGAATCCAAAATGGCGCCCTGTTCCTCCCTGTGGCCTGAGCTCATTGGTGCATGACCCCAAAAAAGTTCTTTACTTTCTTCCGCATTTACTTCCTGATACGGAGGCGGCCATCTTTGCTTTAGGGCGCCACGTGACCACAATCCCCCATGATGCTTTGAGTGACGTGAACGACCAGCAGCTGCAGGTCTTTGTGTTAGCGTTAGCTTGTGTGATTGTAATTGTGTTCTTCATGTTAGACACACGTGAAGCGTCTGAAATGAAATAAAATACAACTTACAGGTGTCTCTAGTCGAGCCTTTTCCACGAGCAAATCAACATATTTTTGAAGCTTAAGGGTTGTTTTTGACGAAGGAACGATGTTTGAACACGATTAAAGCTCAAAAAAAGTCTATTTAACATGTGTCTTAATGCATCTGTAAATACTGGGCTGATCATCTTCCACTTTACGTCTCAAGAGGAATCCAGACAGAGTTATGACGTCACCAACCACCACAACAACAACAACGCCCGATGAACGATGGAACATACTCAAGCTATTGATCACGAGCGACTCAGCAGGTCCGGGAAACTGTCACCTATTTTTACTGTCCAAGGGTTTGAGCTTCATGTCTTCAGGGGCGTCGAACTGGGGGGGGGTGAAGGGGACTGTTTCCCCGGGGCCCAGGGCAGAGAGGGGCCCTCAAAGGTATGTGATAGTTGCATTTATCTACGCTTGAATATGTTTTTGTTGTAATGAAACGCACTGTAAAGTCCCTGTGAGACCAAGTACAATTATGTATGAGATCTGGGGGCCCCATCACCCCTTTAAAAAAAGAGGAATATCTTTGTTCACATATTAGCCATGTTGTTTACAAATAAAACTAGTGATTTTAATTTGTGTTTGTGTATTTTCATTTAGTAATCACATTAGTCTGTGTCAGGTCTCTGCACTGGCTTCAGGCTCAGAGAATAGACTTTAAAGCAGCTCTGCTTGTGTTCAAGTCTCTCCAAAGCACCAAAGAACATCTGACATGTTAGTGCCACATGAACCATCTACACTCTGAGGACCTCAGGGACCGGCCTCCTGCTGGTGCCAGAGTCAGGACTAAACATGGACCGGCCTCCTGCTGGTGCCAGAGTCAGGACCAAACATGGACCGGCCTCCTGCTGGTGCCAGAGTCAGGACTAAACGTGGACCGGCCTCCTGCTGGTGCCAGAGTCAGGACCAAACATGGACCGGCCTCCTGCTGGTGCCCAAAGTCAGGACTAAACATGGACCGGCCTCCTGCTGGTGCCAGAGTCAGGACCAAACATGTACCGGCCTCCTGCTGGTGCCAGAATCAGAACTAAACATGGACCAGCCTCCTGCTGGTGCCCAGAGTCAGGACTAAACATGGACCGGCCTCCTGCTGGTGCCAGAGTCAGGACCAAACATGGACCAGCCTCCTGCTGGTGCCAGAGTCAGGATTAAACATGGACCGCCTCCTGCTGGTGCCAGAGTCAGGACTAAACATGGACCGGCCTCCTGCTGGTGCCAGAGTCAGGACTAAACATGGGCCGGCCTCCTGCTGGTGCCTAGAGTCAGGACTAAACATGGGCCGGCCTCCTGCTGGTGCCAGAGTCAGGACCAAACATGGACCGGCCTCCTGCTGGTGCCAGAGTCAGGACTAAACATGGACCGGCCTCCTGCTGGTGCCAGAGTCAGGACCAAACATGGACCGGCCTCCTGCTGGTGCCAGAGTCAGGACTAAACATGGACCGGCCTCCTGCTGGTGCCAGAGTCAGGACCAAACATGGACCGGCCTCCTGCTGGTGCCCAAAGTTAGGACTAAACATGGACCGGCCTCCTGCTGGTGCCAGAGTCAGGACCAAACATGGACCGGCCTCCTGCTGGTGCCAGAGTCAGGACTAAACATGGACCGGCCTCCTGCTGGTGCCAGAATCAGGACTAAACATGGACCAGCCTCCTGCTGGTGCCAGAGTCAGGATTAAACATGGACCGGCCTCCTGCTGGTGCCAGAGTCAGGACTAAACATGGACCGCCTCCTGCTGGTGCCAGAGTCAGGACTAAACATGGGCCGGCCTCCTGCTGGTGCCTAGAGTCAGGACTAAACATGGGCCGGCCTCCTGCTGGTGCCAGAGTCAGGACTAAACGTGGACCGGCCTCCTGCTGGTGCCAGAGTCAGGACTAAACGTGGACCGGCCTCCTGCTGGTGCCAGAGTCAGGACTAAACGTGGACCGGCCTCCTGCTGGTGCCAGAGTCAGGACTAAACGTGGACCGGCCTCCTGCTGGTGCCAGAGTCAGGACTAAACGTGGACCGGCCTCCTGCTGGTGCCAGAGTCAGGACTAAACATGGACCGGCCTCCTGCTGGTGCCAGAGTCAGGACTAAACATGGACCGGCCTCCTGCTGGTGCCAGAGTCAGGACTAAACATGGACCGGCCTCCTGCTGGTGCCAGAGTCAGGACTAAACATGTGACCGGCCTCCTGCTGGTGCCAGAGTCAGGACTAAACATGGACCGGCCTCCTGCTGGTGCTAGAGTCAGGACTAAACATGGACTGGCCTCCTGCTGGTGCCAGAGTCAGGACTAAACATGGACCGGCCTCCTGCTGGTGCCAGAGTCAGGACTAAACATGGACCAGCCTCCTGCTGGTGCCAGAGTCAGGACTAAACATGGACAGGCCTCCTGCTGGTGCCAGAGTCAGGACTAAACATGGACCGGCCTCCTGCAGGTGCCCAGAGTCAGCACTAAACATGGACCGGCCTCCTGCTGGTGCTAGAGTCAGGACTAAACATGGACTGGCCTCCTGCTGGTGCCTCCACTCTGACAATGTTCAAATCCAGGCTAAACACAGTTCTGTTCAGATGTGCAAACGACTGACAGATCTATCTGCACTCTTCTTCTCTTTTAAAGCTCTTTATTTTAAAATTATTCCGTGTGTCTTTGTATTTTGTGATTTTATGTTACGTAAAGCACTTTTAATTGCCCTGTGTATGAATTGTTCTCTACAAATAAACTTGCCTTGACTAATAATACGTTGCGACATGAAGTAGTAATTATTGCAAAGATGAACGGTTAAAATTAAAACTAAATTACCGAGTTATTATTAGGTGTAAGTAGAAGCCAGTGTATATTCTAGCAACAGGGAATGAGAAAAAAATAAAATTAAATAAAATAAATAAAATTATGTGTTAGGGGCCCACCAAGAAGGTTTGTACCTGGGGCCCAGAATTTGATGCTACTCCCCCGCCGGCTAAATAGTCTGGGATTGCTAAATAAAGCAAAACAGTAAATAATATATAATGTATCGTAAATAATGAATATCATGTATCCAGATCAGGTAAACGTGTTAAAATGCACCAACAAACGGGAAATATGGTCTGATTATTTAAAGGGCCCATGACAGGTCGGACACTCATTTACCTAAAATGCAGTTAAGATAAATGTATTTCAAGTTTTGCTAAAATTCTTTACAAATGTTATCCCGGTTTAGCAGTTTTATACGTTTTAATTTCACTTCCTGGTTGTAAATAATGACATCACACTAGGAAATTACCATAGCAACCACACTGTAAACTGGGCTAAAACTCGTCTAATGTCATCAATTCTTTTACCTGACAAATAAAACTATATTTGAACTTATTTATTTAGTTGAATCGATGTTTAAAGGGTCAAAAAAGTAGTTTATTTTGTGTAAATCATGTATAAAGTTTGTCTCTCCAGTGTGATGTCATCAGTTTGTTTACTTCCTGTAATTTTCTATATATTTTTCAACTTTTCTCCACAAACAGCGACCTGATTGGTGTAAAACTATTATATACATTTACAACGAGTATTAATGCACTGAATAAAGTCTAAATTAGAAAATAATAAAAACCTGTCATACGCCCTTTAAATATTCTTCTGGGGAAGCACCCCCACACCCCCCGATTAAAGCTGTTTAGAATATAAACTGTGGCACAAATGGATTTTAATCTTACAGTAGTTCACTCACCACCTCAAATTTATGAACCTGTCCAACAGCCACATGTAAAAACAACAACAACAACAACAAACACAAACAACAAAAAGCTTCCTTTCAAGAACAATTCAAGAGAAACAACATTCAAGTTATTTAAAATCACACTTGATGACGAGGGGCATGCATTTTATTCCAAGAAAAATCAAATAAAATCTAGAAAAATACAACTGAGGAATAAAACATCACATTCTTTTGAGGGCCCCTTCCTGTCGTGGGCCCCGGGGAAACCAGCCCCCTTTACCCCCCCAGTCAAACGCCCCTGTCAGCCGGTTCTTGTTTAAAGGGCGTATGACGGGTTTCTATGATTTTCTAATTTTGACTTTATTTAGTGTATTAATACTTGATGTAAATAGAAATTATAGTTTTACACCAATCAGGTGACTGTTTGTGGAAAAAAGTTGAAAAACCTGTTGAAAAATACAGGAAGTAAACAAACTGATGACATCACACTGGGGAGACAAAGATTATGCATCATTTACACAAAATAAACTACTTTTTTGACCCTTTAAACATTAATTCAACAAAATAAAGGTGTTCACATTTATTTTTATTTGTCAAATCAAAAAAATGTGACATTAGATGAGTTTTGGCCCAGTTTACAGTGTTGTTGCTATGGTAATTTCCTAGCGTGATGTCATCATTTACAACCAGGAAGTAAAATTAAAAAGCTAAAAATTGCGAAAACAGTGTAAAATTTGTAAAGAATTTTAGCTAATTTTGAAATATGTTTATCTGAACTACATTTTGGTTAAATGAGTAGCCCGACCTGTCATGGGCCCTTTAAAGGTTTATGGTGCTGCTTCGCTCTGATACTGAGAGAACAGCAGCTGCTTCAGAACCTTAACGTCTGGGATGATCCGCCCTGGAGTAAAGTCATTGTGGAGTGTGTAAACCGTTTGGTGTTTTATTTAAATAGAGATTTCTGAAGTTGTACTTCAGTCGAGTGAAACCAAACATCCGCCTCAGCGAATGACTCAGGAGTGCGTCACCGTGGTAACCGAGGCCAACGTGACAGCCATCTACAGCGTTGAGTAAACAAGGGGACCATGGCTACGAAGAACCCGGGTGATGCGGCCCAGATGAAGTCAGCAGGAAGCACTCCAGGGTTGCCAGATTTCCAGAGATCAACAAGCGACCAAGAACCTTTGAAACAGGGGTGTTGAACTGGGGGGGTGAAGGGTACGGTTTCCCTGGGGCCCAGAGAAGGAAGGGCCCTCAGAAGCATGTGATGTTTTTTCTCGGTTGCATTTATCTAAGTTTGAATCTATTTTTGTTGTGATAAAATGCACGGTGGCAGAGCAGTTAGAGCTTCTGCCTCTCAATAAGGAGATCGTGGTTTCGAATTCTGAACCACCCCAACATCACACGATCTCTCTGGGTGGAGTCTGCATGTCCTCCCCGTGTTACCGTGGGTTCTCTCCGGGTTCTCCGGCTCCTCCCACCGTCCAAAGACATGACTGTGTAGGTTAATTGAGAACTCTAAATTGTCCATAGTGTGTGAATGTGAGAGTGAATGGTTGTCTGTCCTTGTCTCTGTCTCTCTGTGTTTGCTGTGACGTGTTGGCCACTGTCCAGGGTGTACCCCGCCTAAGGCCCAAAGTCACTGGGATAGGCTCCAGTCACCCGCGACCCCTAACGGGAATAAGCGGTAGAAAATGAATGAATGAATGAATGAATGAATAAAATCCATTGTAGTTAAGTAAAGTCCTTGAGACGCTAAATACAGTTATGCATGAATCAATCTACTTTATTCACCTTATTCCGGAAGTTGCTGTGGGCGCCACCATCTTGTTTCCGTTGTAGTTCACACGGGGAAGACGAGCACAACAGGAAATAAGTTCTACATGGACTAAAAAGACGTTTTCAGGCTTCAGGAAACACAGGATAACACACATTGACTAAAACACAGTGAACATGTTTAGATTTAAGATTTTACTAAACACTTTGCCCATTTTGCCCCAGTTTGACAGTTTGTGTAAAGTTTATAATGTCACTTCCTGGTTGGACATGAGCACAGATATGACATAGAGGTCATTCTACAGCTGTTACCATAGCAACCAGACTGTAAACAAGGGCCAAAACCTATTTATATGGCACAATAATTATGATTTTACTAATAATAATACCCCAAAACAATTTTATTTTGTTGAATGACACTTTAAAGTATCAAAAAGTTGTGTCTGTTGTGTGTAAATTGTATTTTTCGTGACACGTCGCTTTTTGATGACATCACAGGGGGATTCCGTTTTAGAACGCGATCACTTCCTGTAATTTTAAACATTAATTTGTTTAGATTTCTTCACAAATTGCAACTTCACAGATTCAAAACTTTAGTAAATAATTGCCACAGGTGCCCTCCCACCAAACTAAGTCAGAATTAGAACATTTTGAGAACCGTCATATTGACTTCAACACAAATCAGTCTACTTTATACAATGTTTTAGTGAGAGACTCTTCCCTCGTTCATTTGCGCGAACACCGTTAGCGTCAAACCACAAGTCCTTTTACTACAAGAGTGCGGATCATAGACATAAAAAGAGGCAAAAGTGGGCGGGGCATATACAGGTGAATATAGTTTTTTAGCGGCGAGACTTTTTCCTCGTTCTTCATTTACAACGGGGTTCTCGTCAAATCAGAAGAGCCTTTTCTCCATGAGTCTGTGGCAAAGAGAGGCAAAAGTGGGCGGGGCTGAATAAGGTGAACAGATAATATTGTGAATGTTGTTTTGTTTTTCCAAATTTAAACATCTAGTATATGGATTATAGTAAAAATCGAACAAAAGTGTAACATGAAATTGACAAAATGTTGTTCTGTTTTTGAACTTTTGGGACTCCTGTCACAGACGTTTCATTTGTCTTAAAGCTGCGGTTCAGGATTGTGTGACTAAATACATGTTCAAAGTATTCTTCCCATCAAGAATATTCACCCTGTCCTCTGTAACAGTTTTGTTTCCTCTTGGAGACAATGAGGCGTGACGTGATCGCCTTGAGACGATTTGTGGGAAATCTTAACTAAGACAGAGGTCACTGTCCAAACACGCTCTGATTACATCATGTGCTGCGTCTATTTAAGGAACAACCACAGCCAGAGCAACACGGCCAAAGGGCATTTGGTTTACAACTCCTTCTTTTATTTATTTGTGTCTTTTACACTATTTTTAGCGTCTTTCCGTTGCACACGTTTGGGACTTTTGTTCCCTGACAACGGCACAGAGCTTTTCTGATCCGATTAGCAGCGTTTATTTCAGACACATGATCAGCTAATGAGCGCTAATGCTTTCATTCAGTGACAGATGAACACGCCCCCGGCCCCCCCTGTGCCCCCTCGGCCCCCCCTGTGCCCCCCCGCCCCGGCTGAGGACACGCCCCCAGCACCGTCCCAAAAGAAAAACACACACCAAACAACAGCCTCCAGAGCCCGAAGAAAACATGGAGGAACTACAGAGGTCTGTTCACAGGAAGAAGGACTGGAAAACCACAATTTAAAGTGTCACTGCAAAAAAGTGGTTATAATGAGAGAAAAAGACAAAAACCAATTTCTGCAAAAAACAAACAAACAAAAACAACAATATTGTAAAAACACCGGTGATGGTGCTTTTTCATTTGACCATTAAAATATCACAATCTTGGAATTTTTTTCCAAGTTGAGTATTCTTGGATAAAACAGACATAGATTAACAAATGTAAGTTTGAAAAATAAATGATCTACTATATTTTACAGCTGCCTAAAAAAGTGGAGTAAAAGGTAAAGTAAATAATCAAACAGGGTTCACACAAAAAGGAAACTTTCTTTTATTATTATTATTATTATTATTACTATTATTATTAATAATAAGCTTAAATGCTGTAGTACTAGAGGTAGTAGCAGTAGTGTATTTGACATGGACGAGGTTGTGTGTATTAAAGTCCTTTTCCTTTGAGTTCATGGCTCTCGCTCTGTCGGTGTCTATCCTGTTCTTGTGGACTGTTTCTGTTTTCACCTCGTGTGAACTTCTATGACATCACTCTGTCCTGGGACAAACTACTGTGAATCACGTCCGTTAATGGGCCCCGTCCTTTAAAAACAAACTCATAAACACAAATGCAGCTGTCACAGTGAATCTGAGGGTTAGTCGCAGTAGCAGCAGTAAAAGTGCCCTCCACATCTTTATCAAACATCCCCGAGTGTTCTCTGGATCCGAGCCAGAGAGTGTGACGTGATTTTGTGTTTCTCGGAAAGAGGTTGGGCCCGTGTCGCCATCGCAACGTCCCGAGATGCTGCGGGACAGGTCGGGTGTCTCCGGCGGGCCTTTGACCCGGGCCTCGGTCGCTGAGTAATCACGAGGAAGGTTTGTGCGTGAGTCTCAGTCGACACAAAGGCCACAGGAGCCCAGTCTGCCCCAGTCTGCCCCAGTCTGCCCCAGTCTGCCCCAGTCTGCCCCAGTCTGCCCCAGTCTGCCCCAGTCTACCCCAGTCTGCCCCAGTCTGCCCCAGTCTGCCCCAGTCTGCCCCAGTCTGCCCCAGTCTACCCCAGTCTGCCCCAGTCTGCCCCAGTCTGCGGGCCGGGCCGGTCCTGGCGCTCGTGCAGCGCGTCCCGGGCCGGTCCCGGCGCTCGTGCAGTGAGTCCCGGGCCGGTCCCGGCGCTCGTGCAGTGAGTCCCGTTCAGTCGCGGTTGTTGCAAAACCAGGGCTTGTGCAGGTTTTGGCAAATCAAATGGAATGCTTTTTAATGCCACATTTCAACACTTTTAATGCCGTAAAGAACATCAAAGCACGACATTTACAGTTTCCCACGTCAAAGCGACTGATTGTAACCCTTCCATTGGGCAGCAGAATGACAGAGTGTAATAAACTACTTTATCATCTTCAAAAAGATTATTTACATGAAATTCAGGCACATAATGCTTTATTTTTTGTTTTATTCAGTGACAGATAAACAATGGTTTGGTTAAAGTTAACATTAATGTGAACTATGTTTCTAATGGCACTGCTGTGCCTGAAAAAGACGTCCAAAGGAATGAATGAATAAATGTGCAAAAAAAAAAAAAAGTTTGAAATAATTAAAGTGCGTATGACAGGTTTTTATGATTGTCTAATTTTGACTTTATTCAGTGATACCTTTTGTAAATATAAATGATAGTTTTACACCAATCAGGTCGCTGTTTGTGTTGAAAAGTAGAAAAATATGTTTAAAATTACTGGAAATACACGATGACATCACACTGTGGAGACAAAGGCTGTGCATAATTTACACAAAAAAACCTACTTTTTGACTCTTTAAAGCTGTGGTTCCCGACCTGTTTCTTCCAGCGACCCACATTTTAGCCTTTTACGAGGTTATCGCCCCAGTCCCCTCCTCCTCCTCCTGCCAGGGAGCCACTGTCTGTGAGGACAAAATATCATTAAAATATCGTTGTTTTCTGGTTAGACGTTAATATAACAATAATGATTTTAAAATACTTTATATAAACAATTCAAATTCAATTCCATTGTTAGAATTTACAAACTCTAGTTCCGTCCTCTTTTCTATAATTTCCTGGGGCCCCTCAGAACCTTTGGGGACCCCAGGAATCACTGCTTTAAACATCGATTCAACAAAATAAAG
This sequence comes from Rhinogobius similis, assembly GCA_019453435.1. Lineage (NCBI taxonomy): Eukaryota > Metazoa > Chordata > Actinopteri > Gobiiformes > Gobiidae > Rhinogobius > Rhinogobius similis. Next base: position 30,881,290 of record CM033636.1, on the reverse strand, counting down.
CCGTTCACGCGTTTTTCTTTGTCAAAAAAAACAAAACAATCTGTGACATTAAAGGAGGTTAGGAGGTTTTGGGCGGTTTCCCAGTGTGATGTCATCATTTACAACCAGGAAGTAAAATTAAAAACCTGAAAAAAGGAGCTAAACTGGGCTAAAATGTGTGAACATTTTAGAAGAATTTGACATTGATTTATCTTAACTGTTTTGGTTGAGTCGTCAGAGGGACTTTAAATGCAATGCAGTCAAACTTGATAAAAGAACATGGGACGCCAAGTCTTTGGTTTTGGAGCCGGTTGGTTCTGTTTGTGCTGTTATTGTAACATTATTGATTAAGTTAAATTAGGTTAGCATTAGCTTTGAGCCAGAAACGCCTTCTTTTAAACAATACACGCTTTGTGTTCATTGATTCATGATTCATTTTAGCGACTGATTCTCCAGAAAAAATGAACGAGCAGGAAGTGAAGCCCCGCACTTCATGGAGCTGAAGTGGCTGCTCGCTTTGGTTTGTGGTCGATTCTTTTTCGTTGTCCACCACAGTAAGAGGTCAAAGGTTATACTCGGGCATCAAAATGATTTCCCGCTTGTTTATTTTGGTATTTCCCATCATTCCCAGAGCGAGTGAAGGCGGCATAAACCCGACTGACTCGACCCGGGTCCAGAATCCCTGAGTGTTTGAGTTCAAACCCGTCTGTGTCGTTTGATTGACTTTCATTCTCAGCTTCAGCTCGGCTCAGGTCGGGTTCAAATCACGCCTAGATTTTCTTTGGTTAAAAATAAAAAGCTGCTGCTGGAGGAATGGACTGACGGACAGTAAACTGAGACTTTGTTGGATTTTCACAGTTCCCACTGAAGCAAACAGACTCTTTAAAATACGACACAGAGTCATCCGAATGGTCTAAAGTGGAATAAATATGGCACATTGTTCATTTTTAACTGATTATGTGATTGAATACTAATTATTTCTTGTATTCTTAACAAAAACTAAGCTTCAAATTTGAATTTCCAGCATAAAAGTGTATTTTAAATTGCTTCTTTATTCAAAACAAGACAAATTAACAATTTTATAAGCCTCCAAATTCAATTATAGCGAAGTTTTTGTGCTTTGTATGTAAGAAGTCTGTAGATGTTTGTTTTTTTATTACTTGTAAAGGGTCATTATTCTGAATTCAGTGGGACTTTCCTGGTTAAACAATGATCACTAAAATTGAAGTGACGAAAAATAAAGTACCAGGCAGAGTGTTGAAGGCCAATTCATTTAAATGTGTTTTTGGACTGTTGTTGATGTTTTTATTTCTAGGTTTGGAGAAAATGATTGTGATTTTTCCCAGAATGCCTGATGAGTAGCTTTCTTTCTACGACTGAAATGCCCGGGGCGAGTTTGATAGTTTCCTTTTATCAGACAAAAAGGAAAAATGAATAAAATGTGTTCCAGGTAAAACCACAGCACTTTCATGAATCAGAGCGACATCACGTCCTGAACACGTCCTGAGCGCTGCTTCTCAGAACGTTTATCTGGTCCTGTCATCTCAAAAACATCATCAACTCTGATAAAGGACAAGAAAAACCACCATATTTTAGTTTTTGCTCAGTTTGTGCTCAACAAATACCTGGAAACAGCAAACGTGTCCAGTCTGAACCTAAAGATGTTTTATTGTTTCACTGAATCCACTTCATCCATAGATTTCTCTGGGACATTGTGACTTCAAAGGCCGTTTTCTCCAAATGCATAAAGCAGCTCCTAAACACCAAACTTTCCTTCAAAATGAGGTCACGTTCTTCACCTTTCAGGACAGTCCTTTTAATACTACTCTCAAAACTCAGATCTCTTCTTCCACGTCTGCTCTGTGCACACGCGTGAACTCTGAGTGACGCATATTTTTCATCTTGTGTAAGTTCTCTCGATTAAACCATAAAAAACAAAAATTGATGGAAGAGTGAGATGGAAAACCTGAGCTAAATCTATCAGAGCCTCGTATGTCTGTGACGCCCCCCAGTGGCACCTGTGACTGCCCCCCCGTGACTGTCCCCTCTGACACCCCCTAGTGGCACCTGTGACTGCCCCCCCGTGACTGTCCCCTCTGACACCCCCCAGTGGCCCCTGGGACTGTCCCCTCTGGCACCCCCTATTGGCTCCTGGGACTGCCCTCTGGCGCCCCAGTGGCCCTTGGGACTGCATCCCATGACTACCCCTCTGTGGCCTCTGTGACTGCCCCCCTTTGCCCCCTCTGATGCCCCCGTGACTGTCCCCTCTGGCAACCCCTAGTGGCTCCTGGGACTGCCCCCCTGTGGCCCCTGGGACTGCCCCCCTGTGGCTCCCATAGACATAAAAAATAATGGACAGACTGTCGTCGCTCCGCCCCATTCATGAAAATGCGGCTCAGTCATGGAGAATTCAAAATGGCCGCGGGTTAGCCCCCACCACTCCCCCCTCGGTGGGGAGGCGGGGGGAGGGCGACTTTGGGGCGGCCTTTTGCTGACGTACTGCTGTCATTGCCCCTATGCTTACCGCCCACTCGTAGGTGAATGGCTGAGCCCTGACATTTCCGGCGCGTAAAGCCCGCCTTCTGCAAGAACTTTAAAAAATCACAGGCTAAACCAGCCTGGTTCAAAAAAATTCACCCCCCTCAGCGTTGTCACAGAGCCGTGAGCTAACGTTTGAGACCAAAGCCGTATTTTGAGCCTCAGGCTCTAAAGTAGGTTTTGAGACGTCTAACTCCCCATTGACTTGCATTGAATAATTCTACTTCCGCAGCCAGCCCCTAGTGGTCAGCAGCAGATTGCAAACATGGCAGTCTACAGTCGGCGGCTCAATTTGAGCGCGGTAGCCTCGCCCACTGGTGGCTCCTGGGACTGTCCCCTCTGATGCCCCCCTGTGGCCCCTCTTACGCCCCCCAGTGGCACCTGTGACTGCCCCCCTGTGGCCCCTCTGATGCCCCCCTGTGACTGTCCCCTCTGGCCCCCCCTGTGGCCCCTGGGACTGCCCCCCAGTGGCCCCTGGGACTGTCCCCCTGTGGCCCCTGGGACTGCCCCCCAGTGGCCCCTGGGACTGCCCCCCTGTGGCCCCTGTGACAGGAAAACCTTCTTTACTGATTTGCAAACAAACAACTATTTAGGAAATGTGTTTATTCAGACAAAAGTTGAGTCTGCAACAAAAACATGAAAAAACAAAACTCTGTAATTTCTTGTATTTTTCTAACTGCATTAACAAACTATAACAAAGAAATAGACTAAATGAACTAAGACTTAAACGACAAACATGTGCAATGGCGCTCTCCAGTGGCAGAGTTTGGAACTAGTTAGAATTTAAAGCTGTTTTGGTTGAACACAAGAAACAGGTACATTATTCTGGAATAATTAAAAAAAAATTAGAACAATAAAGTTTGGAAAGTTTCTTACAATACTCTGTACAGTTGATGCTTCAAGTGAATTTGTAAACAGTGAAAATGCAGTGCAGATACTTCTTTATTTATACATTTTTCTACATTAAATTGGGATTTTCTTTTGTCTCTATTACTAAATGTCCTTCTGATTACAGGTCGATATTGTAAATAAGAAATTCTGCCAAATAAAATAATAAAAATACAGGATAAATATGTGTGTCCAGGTAGAATCACAACATGAGGTCGAATTCTGTCAAGTGGACAAAAGTTCAGTGAAAAAAACAGACAAAACTTCTTAATATACAGGATAAATACAATAAATATAAAAAATAAAGTGTATTCAAGTCAGTAGGCTACATTTATCTATGAATTTTATGATATTTAGTCAAAAAATGTAATTTGCAAGGAGTAAAATATTCATTAAAGGGCCAGTGTCTGTTTTTAGGTGCAGAGTCTGTGGAAGTGTTTCTGTTTTGTCTGGAATGTTTAAAGGGCCTACGGCAGTTTGAACAATAATTTGACAGAAACACAGTTAATCTAAATATATTTAAGATTTGGCTAAAAATGCTGCAAATTGTATCCATGTTTGACCATTTTTTTAGGTTTATAATTTGACTTCCCGACTGTAAATGATGACATCACAGTAGGAAATTCCATAACTGTTACCTAGCAACCATTTTGTACGTTGTGGCTGTTTCCAGAAGTCTATATAACCTGCGGGGAAATATTTTGCATAGTTTTAAAATTGCAATTTGTGAAGAAATGTAGATAAATAAAAGTATAAAATTACAGGAAGTAGTGCTGAATCCCTCTGTGATGTCATCAAAAAGCGTTCCATTGAAATGAATACCGAGACAATTTACACACAACTGACACATTTTTCTGACAGCTTAAACCATCATTCAACAAAATAAAGTGTTATCAGGTGTTATTATCTGTCAAATCGTAACTATTGTGTAATGTATGTGGATGTTGGTCCTTGTTTACAGTCTGGTTGCTATGGTAACAGCAGTAGAATTACCTCTGTGTCATATTTGTGCTCATGTTCAACCAGGAAGTGACATTATAAACTTTACTTTTGGCAATAAAACGCCTGTAATTGAGTGAATACAAGATAAATACATTTTCAGTCAAAGTGATAACATCTCCATGGAGACGAGCAGGTGTGAGACCCTCCACCAGAAAACGTACATAGTGCACCTTTAATCGCCAGAAAGAAAGGAACAGGATAAAAAAGTAAAAGGTATTAATTTACAGTTGCAAGAAAAAGTATTTGCCCCATTCCTGATTTATTTTTTTTTACACACTTATCGCACTTAAAGGTTTCAAATCACCAAACAAATGATATTATCGCAGGACAAGTGATTTTAAATAAAAAACAGGCTTTTGAATTTGGGTGTGTGGTTTTGTAAAGGTCAGATTACACAGATTAAACCAGTCGGGCTGTGATCCTTTAGTCGATTAATTGGTCGACGGTGTCTTAGTCGACCAACATTTTTGTTTGTTTGTAATTATTTAAAGGATTATATGGCAAAAACAGCAAAAACGAGTGGATATGGAGTGAGTGAGCTGAAGGTTTAGGAGTGAATCATGAGTCTAACAAATAAATACACTGTTCACTTGTACATTTCTGTATAAATACTTGTTTTTGCATGACGTTTGTGCAGTTGTGGTGTTTTAAGTGCAGTTTTGGTTAGACATGTATAATTTTGATATATTTTTGCCACACTTTACCACCTATCGGCCAATTAGTCGCTCGATAGGGCAGGTCTTTAGTCGACCACAGCCGTATAAACCAGGACGTGTGTCGTTTACAGCAGTGGTGTCTTCTGCCGTTTTCCCTTGTTTATTTCCGCGTAGTTGCAATTTTTCCTTCGCCAACTCGTAAAATCTGGCCCGCTCCCTCGTCTCTTGATGGTCCGTGTGCGGCGCTTCCTGAGTTCAACAGCCTCGCGTTTCCATCTTTTGTAACGGACCATGAACAGAGACGAGGAGCGTTTACTTTGGCTCACACCTGGGACTCACTTCTACAGAGACCACCAGGGGGCAGTGTGGACAGTGTGATAGATCTGTCAGACTCATAGACCGTACATATCCATGGACTGTAGGAGTGTGACGTCATAGCGTTTGGCTCCAGCCAAATGAAGCCCATCGCGGCTTGCAGTTATAGCGGCTAAAGTGGAGCTAGCAGTTATAGCGGCTAAAGTGGAGCTAGCAGTTATAGCGGCTAAAGTGGAGCTAGCAGTTATAGCGGCTAAAGTGGAGCTAGCAGTTATAGCGGCTAAAGTGGAGCTAGCAGTTATAGCGGCTAAAGTGGAGCTAGCAGTTATAGCGGCTAAAGTGGAGCTAGCAGTTATAGCGGCTAAAGTGGAGCTAGCAGTTATAGCGGCTAAAGTGGAGCTAGCAGTTATAGAGGCTAAAGTGGAGCTAGCAGTTATAGCGGCTAAAGTGGAGCTAGCAGTTATAGAGGCTAAAGTGGAGCTAGCAGTTATAGCGGCTAAAGTGGAGCTAGCAGTTATAGCGGCTAAAGTGGAGCTAGCAGTTATAGAGGCTAAAGTGGAGCTAGCAGTTATAGCGGCTAAAGTGGAGCTAGCAGTTATAGCGGCTAAAGTGGAGCTAGCAGGTATAGTGGCTAAAGTGGAGCTAGCAGTTATAGTGGCTAAAGTGGAGCTAGCAGTTATAGCGGCTAAAGTGGAGCCAGACTCTATATTTGGAAATCCGAGTGCGTATCGTAGCAACCACATGGACCAATCAGGAGCGAGGTTGTTAACGGTCTCCACCCCTCAGCGGGAGGAGACGGCGGCAACGTGCGGCGATAGCTGTCAATCAAACCTGTTGCTAACGTGAGCGAAAACGGCCCCTGTAAAAGGAAGCACCTGATTGGTCAGGTTGATTGTTCATAAATCAAGTTCTTACAATAATCTACCGAGAAAAACACACCAGGATCATGTGGAGTGAGTCACAACAGACAGTTCCAGATGGTGATTTGACAGAAGCCGTTACAGAGTAAAGACAGCAGTGTCACAACAGAGAGTGAACGGCAGCTCGTCTTTATGGAGCCAGGACCGTCTCCATGGATACTTCACATTTGGAACACGGCGGCAGCTTCTATAGTCCACTGTTATGGTCTATGGTCAGACTGAGCCTGGAACAACATCTGATCAGAGACACATCCATCAGACGAAGTCCTGCCGCCCAAACATGTCAGAGAAATGAGCTTCTAGATATTTACATCTGTCGTATTTGAAGAAGTTAATCATTACAAGAACACAGAATGAACTTTCCAAACAGAACAGAACTGGTTTACTCAGAAATGTAATAAGAAATCCAAAGTTATCCGTGATTTTTTTCCCTCATAACTAGATAAAAGAAAAGAAAGAAATTTAAACCTTGTTCTGTCCAAAATGTCCCAAATATGTGTAATTTTGGCTGTTTTTGCACATAAAACGCCTTATTTCTACATGAAAACATGACATGATGAAAAACTTGTAATACATTTATGTGACTAAACTACAGCAGAAGTTTCAAATCAATCACTTTAAGATTTTTTCCTATTCACCTGCAGCGTTCTGACTTAAATGTGTGAAAAATCAATAGAAAGGCGGCGGCAAACCGTTTTCTCGCAACTGTATTATACTTTTGAGAGAAAGTGTCACCGGTCGTCTTGAAATCTTCTCGTTAAAAATTGTATTCTTCATTTTCTTGGGCATAAACGCCTGAGCGGTGCGTCTCCTGCCGTCGTGTTTGGTTCAGATGGAGTAGAGTTTGAGCTGCTCCTCCATGTCGCCCGGAGAAACGTCGCCGAACGTGTCTTTATTGTTCTTCAGGAGCTGGAAAATGGCGGCCAACTGCTCTCGCTGAACCCTGAGGGAAAAACAGCACAGGTTTACAACGAGACGGGTTTAAATGCAACACTGTGCAGGAGGAGGAGCACAGAATAAATATTCTGTATTATTTGTGTTATTGGTCTGAGAGATGCACGGTTTGGGAAAAATATCGAATTAAGATTTTTCTGACTCTAATTATCAGTGATTAGCAATTGATGTTTTGATAATAGGATTCTGTTCAAAGTTCACATTTTAAACGGAGCCAGGAGAAATGATAAAAAGACTGAAATATGAACTGACAAACTGATTAAAGGATCACATCTTACGGAATTTAGTCAGTTTTGTTACTTTAAGACAAGTTTGTGTTGCTTTTAGTCACATTTTTATCAAATTTAGTCAAAATTTTGTCGCTTTTAGTCACAATTTTGTCACTTTTAGTCATGTTTGTGTTGGTTTTAGTCACATTTTTTGTCAAATTTAGTCAATTTAGTCACTTTTAGTCATGTTTGTATTGGTTTTAGTCACAGTTTTGTCACTTTAAGACAAGTTTGTGTAGATTTTTGTCACATTTTTGTCAAATTTTGTCACAAGTTTGTTGCTTTTAGTCATGTTTGTGTTGGTTTCAGTCACATTATTGTCACTTTAAGACAAGTTTGTGTTGCTTTTAGTCACATTTTTGTCAAATTTTGTTGCTTTTAGTCATGTTTGTGTTGGTTTTAGTCACATTTTTTTGTCAAATTTAGTCACAGTTTAGTCACTTTTAGTCATGTTTGTGTTGGTTTCAGTCACATTTTTGTCACTTTAAGACAAGTTTGTGTTGGTTTTAGTCACATTTTTGTCAAATTTTGTCACAATTTTGTCGCTTTTAGTCATGTTTGTGTTGGTTTCAGTCACATTATTGTCACTTTAAGACAAGTTTGTGTTGCTTTTAGTCACATTTTTGTCAAATTTTGTTGCTTTTAGTCATGTTTGTGTTGGTTTTAGTCACATTTTTTTGTCAAATTTAGTCACAGTTTAGTCACTTTTAGTCATGTTTGTGTTGGTTTCAGTCACATTTTTGTCACTTTAAGACAAGTTTGTGTTGGTTTTAGTCACATTTTTGTCAAATTTTGTCACAATTTTGTCGCTTTTAGTCATGTTTGTGTTGCGTTATTGTCACTTTTAATATTGTATCAGATCTAAACTACAGGGTTTGCAGTTTTGATGCAGAATAAAACTGGATATTTTATTGTTTCTGTTGGAAATGATTGCACTTATGAAATTGCTGCCTTTGCGATTTACCAATTGTGTCCATTCAAACTGCGATTTGATTTTGATTAATTGCGCAGACTTTATTGTGCGTCTGACGGGTTTTAAAGATATTCTAATTTTGATTTTATTTGGTGTATTAATACTTGTACATAAATAAATAAATCTATCTTATACCAATCAAGTAGTAGTTTGTGGAGAAATGTTGAAAAATCTGTTGAAAATTACAGGAAGTAAAAAACAATGACATCACAGCAGGGAGAGTTATTCCATCCAAAGGTTTACGCATAATTTACCCCAAATAAACAACTTTTTTTACCCGTAAAACATTAAAACAACAAAAATAAAATGTTCATATATATTTTGATTTGTCGGACTAAAAGCTCTCTGCCGTTAGCCGAGTTTTAGCGTCATTTCCTGATGTGATGTCATCATTTACAACCAGGAAGTGACGTTACAAAACTAAAAATTGCCAAATGTGTTCAAAAGTAAAACCTTTTTCTTTAGCAAAACTTTAAAGTCTATGTGACATGTTCGACGACACATTTGACTAAAACACACTGAACATGATCATATTTAAGATTTTACTAAACATTTTGCCCTTTTGTCCCAGTTTGACAATTTGTGTAAAGTTTATAATGTCACTTCCTGTTGGACATGAGCACAGATATGACACAGTTAGAGGTAATTCTACAGCTGTTTCCTAGCAACAATTTTCAAAATAAGGGCCAAAATCCATATAAATGACACAATAGTTAAGATTTTACAAATAATAATACCCAGTAACAACTTTATTTTGTTGAATGACACTTTAAAGGATCAAAACGTTGTGTCAGCTTCTGTAAATTGTATTTGTATTTTTCACGGCGCGTCACTTTTTAATGACATCACAGAGGGATTGACTTCCTGTAATTTTAAACTTTTATTTGTCTAAATTTCTTTACAAACTGCAACTTCATAGATACAAAACTATAGTAAATAATTGCCACAGGTGCCCTCCCACCAAACTAAGACAGAATTAGAACATTTTGAGAACCGTCACATGGACTTTAAATATATTTTTCTAACCTGTATTTTATTTACATGAGCAGTCCAACCTGTCAGAGGCACTTTAAACCTGCTCTAGGGCATTTACTTTGGCATCTCATGTTTTAGAACAAAAAAAAAACACGTTGTAAATGTAATTAATCAGCTGTTTTTGAATCTATATATTTTCAAACTCTGCGGCTCTCCAAACAGCACTCACGGTTTGATCTAAATGTGGACACACTACGTTCACAAGAGCCTCAGGAGAAGCACAGAAGCGATCTGAGTATTTACACAAACACAAAGAACAAAGTTACACTCAGCAACTTTGCCTTTACAGTTTAACCATTGATCTGTGGAAGTGGCGCCTTCTAGTGGAGAGACCTAGAAGTGCAGAGGCTAAACCACAGACTGTAGACTCCAGAGGTCGGTGGAACGAGGCGGCATTAGAGCTACAGCCACCATTATCTGATTAGTCGACGAGTTAAATGATTATTTCTATTGTACATGGAGCTTTTATGGTTTTTGAATTAAGATTTTAAACTTGTACGTCCAATCGGAGCGTCCTGCCCTTGTGAACAAAAGCTAGACCCATTTGTCACAAAAAAATTGGGTGCTTCAGCTTTCATGTTTTGGATGTTTTTTGTGTTTTTGACGCATTTATTCTGTTTATTATTGTTGGTGTGCTTAAAAAAAGAAAAAAAAGAAAGTGCACATACACAATCTAATGTTATTTACAGTTTATACAATGTCAAATGTGCACATCCTTCAACTAAATAAAAAGAGAAGAAGATTTGACTTTGAAACATCAAAAATATCGCACTATTGTCTGATGCAATCATGCAAAAAAACAACATAGATATCGCAGTCTTCACCTGTTCTGTTTTAAAATGAAAACACTGAAAAGGGAAAATAAATTTGCAGAAAAATGTCAAAAAAGAATAGACTATTTCTGATTTTCCTCAATTCTACACTTTACTCATAAATATTGTCTCTTTAGAGGCTTCAGTCACAATATTTCAACATTTATTTGGTTAAAAATGTGAGTTTATTCTAAGTCTCAATCGACAATAGAAATAATCACTGAGTAGTTGACGATAAAAATAATCGTTCGTTTCAGTTTAGTCAAAAAGTGTATTTAAATATCACAATAATATCAATATCGTAGATCTTAATGGTTGTATCGCAATATCGTGCAGCTTTAGTTGAAATGTAGTGACTTCTAGAAACAGAATATTTGTGAATAAAACACATTATTGATGAATATTTGTCTTTTTTGACATTTTAATTTAATATAAAAGGTGTGTTTTAGAGTCTGTTTAGAGTCAGAGAGACGGCTTGTTCAGATCCGATGCTTTGGCTTTTAAGTATCTGCCGAGACCCGATGTACAATAAAAATAGCATTTATTTAATTAAAGCGCATGACAAAACTGACCCAAACGAGTTCGTAACTGCTCTTTATCTTTCAACTAACGATATATTTTTAAAAAAGCTCAAACATCATGACGCTCTGGACAAAAGCCTGCAAATCTCATTAAATCTATTTAAAGCTGATAAAAGTGATATTCTGGAACATTTTTCTGTATCTGCTTCGATGTTCAAGTCCAGTATCAGTGCATCCCGACAGCGAATCATCACAATTATCAAAATATGACTATGATTATTATTTATTTCCGTCGATTAGTTACAATTAGTTGGTTAATTGCTGCAGCCCTAAAAGTCACATTGTTTATTTATTGTTAATTGTCTGTTTTTTTTGGTCTGTCAACAACATTTTTAGATTTTTTCAGACTAAATCGACACTAAACCATAAATCAAGAGTTGTATTCAACCCTTTTTTCCTCACCAAACACTTCTTACTGTAATAATTGAAGTTTCAGGTGACTACTTTTTAAATTTCTCGAGTCATTATTTCGCAGTAAAGTGAAGTATTTCCGTGTGTTTTTGCTTCTACCGCCCTCTGGAGTCTGGACAGTGCATTACCGTCGAGCGCCGCGGCTCAGAAGTCGTTAAAGCGTCTCCTGTGAACAGAACGATCGCACAGAAAACACAAAGGCACAGCTTTAATGTGGCGTGTCTGAGGAGGAGGCGGGGCTTGAGCAGACGTGACGGAGAAGGCGCTGGATTTGTTTAAGTCTTTCCTTTGGCTCGAAGTCAATCTGTCGAGACCAGATCCACGTGCACGAGCCCGAGCAGACGTCAGGGAAACAAACACCTTCACAGCTCTGATGTGTTTATGGTCAGTTTGCACACAGACTTTATAACAACAAACTCGTCCAGTCGGCTCCTGAAGACGTTCTGTTCATTTAATCTTCATTTTAAGATCAGCCTTAAAGTAGCTCCAACACACCAGCAATTTTAACAACTTAACAAGATTATGACCAAGTACAAAGAAGGATTTATTGATATCTAATTCTAAATCGGATTTACTAACGTTTTGAGTCTAAAAAATTAGGAAAAATTTGAATTTTTTGACTATTTTCTGTCAGATCTGGTTTACTCAAAAACTAAAGAAGAAATCCAAAATTCTTTCTGTACAGTTTATTTGTAACTAATATTTGTACAAAATGAACCATGAAATTTAAACCTGGTTCTGTCCATTTTTCAGGATTAAATGTCCAAAATATGTGCAATTTTGACCATTTTTACATTTAAAATGCCTTATTTCTACAAGAAAACATGACACGATGAAAAGCTTGTAATACATTTTTTTCGTACATTTATGTGAATAAACTTAGCGCCGGGTGATACGGTGATAAAAATGGAATCATGAGCTGGTCCCTGTGACAATCTGCTGTTTTTGTGGATGTATTAAATGAACTGAACCTCTGTCTGTGTCCCAGATTGATTAGTGGTCGTGTGAGGTACTGCAGCCTCTTGGGCCCAGCCTTTTTCTATCGTTGCACATTATAATCACAGACAGGACTGAATTATTATCAGTATTTAAATAAAATAGAAGGAAATGTTCTTTTCTACCGTTTCTAAAATCACCAAAATTACCGTTTTTATATGAAGTGACGTCACAGTAAACATGTGTGAGTCACATGAACGAGCGTCGGACGATACAAACAGAAGCTCGTGGAAAAGGCTCGACTAGAGACACCTGTAAGTTGTATTTTATTTCATTTCAGATGCTTCACGTGTGTCTAACATGAAGAACACAATTACAATCACACAAGCTAACGCTAACCCTAAACTTGCAGCTGCTGGTCGTTCACGTCGCTCAAAGCATCATGGGGGATTGTCGTCACGTGGCGCCCTAAAGCAAAGATGGCCGCCTCCGTATCAGGAAGTAAATGCGGAAGTAAGACATTTTTTGGGGTCATGAACCAATGAGCTCAGGCCACAGGGAGGAACAGGGCGCCATTTTGGATTCATCTTCCAGGTTTAATTATAGTTCTATGCTATGGAATGAGCTCATTGGCGCATGACCCCAAAAAATTTCTTACTTCCGCATTTACTTCCTGATATGGAGGCTGACATCTTTGCTTTACGTCAATCCCCCATGATGCTTTGAGCGACATGAGCGATCACGCAGTTTACAAGTTTTTGTGTTAGCGTTAGCTTGTGTGATTGTGATTGTGTTCTTCATGTTAGACACACGTGAAAGTGTCTGAAATGAAATAAAATACAACTTACAGGTGTCTCTAGTCGAGCCTTTTCCTCGAGCTTCTGTTTGTATCGTCCGACGCTCGTTCACGTGACTCGCACATGTTTGTGTGACGTCACTTCATATAAAAACGGTAATTTCGGTGATTTTAGAAACGGTAGAAAAGAACATTTCCTTCTATTTTATTTAAATACTGATAATAATTCAGTCCTGTCTGTGATTATAATGTGCAATGATAGAAAAAGGCTGGGCCCAAGAGGCTGCAGTACCTCACATGACCACTAATCAATCTGGGACACGGACAGAGGGGGCGTGTCTTATCCAGTTCATTTAATACATCCCTGCTCCATAGGGATAAACAGGGCGCCATTTTGGATTCATCTTCCAGGTTTAATTATAGTTCTATGGTTCAAACACACTTTCTCCTGTTGTTTAGCCTCTGAAGCCTCTGAGCAGATGACTCTATTTACCTCTTAAAGGCCAGAGCTGCACAATTAAACCAAATCCACACAAAATCACAGTTTTAATGGCTGTAATCAGCAGATCCCACAGACTGCAGTGTCTGAATCCTCTCTGGCTCACACTGACCTCTGCTCCTCCTCCAGCTCGTCTCTGGACATCATCATCTGTAAATGGTGCGACCGCGACTTCCCGGGAAGGTAACGGTAACCGTCGGCTTTGTCTGAAACGACACGAGGGTCGGAGGTCAGAGCTGGAGGGACGGCAGAGCGGGGCGGGTTAACGGGACGCACCGCTGAGCTCCGGGCCCTCGGCGGCGCCCTCCGGAGGCGGCAGGGGGAAGGCGCACTTCAGCAGCTCGGTGTCCGTGAGGCCGATGTAGGAGCCTCGGCCCGAAGAGGAGCTGGACGGAGGCCTGGAGAGGTCAGAGGTCAGCTGCTCCTCCTCCTGGACACAGCAGAAGGTCACTTTAAAGGACATGCTGGGGTTAAAGTCGATGTGACACGTTTGACCAGACATTTGACTAAAACGAATTACTTTATTTAAGACGAGACGCTGCAGGTGAACAGGAAGAAATGTAAAGATATCAATTGTAAACTTCTCCTGTAGTTTACTCACATAAATGTAAGAAAAAATGTATTACAAGAGAAAATGGATCAAAAAACAAAAATGTGTTTTGCCTGTAGTGTCTCGCCTTAAAGTTTGACTAAACATTTTGCCAGTTTGAAATTTTTTTGTGAAGTTTATAATGTCACTTCCTGGTTGAACATGAGCACAAATGTGACATACAACTGTTACCATAGCAACCAGACTGTAAACAAGGACCAAAATCCATGTAAATTACACAATAGTTATGATTTGACAAATAATAACACCTGATAACACCTTTATATTGATGAATGATGGTTTAACCCAGTGGGTCTTAAACTTTTTCAGTCACGATTCCCAAAATAACAATAGTTCACATTCGCGACGCCCAAACACAAACAACAGGCGACACGCAAAGTGATAAATGAGCCTTTAATCTAATGTTTGACTTTATTTTGAGAAAATACAGACCTAGAAAAATGACTGTAATTGGCCGACAAATAGGATTCTACATTTACCGCTGCATTTGAAGGTGTCAAGCCTGGTTTAACTCTATTGTATCAGTTTTCCCCGTCATCTGGAGACCCCTGGAAATCATTACCCTCAGTTTGAGAACCACTGGTTTAAACTGTCAGAAAAATGTGTCAGTCGAGTGTTAAATGTCTCTTTATTTTCAACTGTACGTCGCTTTTTGATGACATCACAGGGGGATTCCATTTTAGAACTCAGCACTACTTACTGTCATTTTATACTTTTATTTTTCAAAAAATTTTCACAAACTGCAACTTCACAAATGTAAAACTGTGATACACATTTACCACAGGTGCCCTCCCACCAAACTAAGTCAGAATTAAAAACCTTCATATTGACTTTAATTGTTTTTTTTGCTCTACATGGACCCCTTTGAGTCTGAGATAAAGTTTGATTGATTTAAAGTGAAATCACAGTCAGCGACGTTAAAGTCCCTCTGACAGGTCGACGACTCGTTTAAAACACAGTTAAGATAAATGCATTTCAAATTCTACTAAACTCTTTACAAATTTTACCCCAGTTTAGCTATTTTTTACTTCCTGGTTGTAGGGCTGTCGTCGACAAAAGAAATTCTTGGTCGACTAAAGACCCCTAACCCTAACCCGTGTCAAATAATAACTAATTGTAAATTAAATGTAAATTAGATACATTTTGCCCGTGTGTATATAATATTGTTGCTAAGTAACAGTTATGGATGTTATGTCATAATTTTTAATCAAGAACAAAACGTTTGGTGCAAATTAGCAAAAAATGTATAAATTCTTTAAAGAAAATAGTAGTTTAATCTGTCATGCTTTTACCCTCCAGCATTCTGTATGTTCAAACTTTTTGGATACATTTGTGCTAAACACATGAAAAAGAAGAGAAAAAGAAAGAAAAAAATTGTTTTAAACCCACTTATGTTTAAAGGTGTTTTTGTTAACGATGCACCTCACTGTGTTTTTATTTTATGTCATTTTTGTTTGATAAAAGACAGATATTCAATCAATATTTAAATAATACAGACAGCCTCCACAGAGACAGTTCAGAGCTTGTTGTTTTCCTGCTCTTTTTCTCCGATGCGTCTGACAAAACACCTCTGGAGCGAAAGTGTGAAACTCTCCTGACGACGGACCAAGCTGTGAACAACTCTGGCTCAGAAGAGAAACCTGCAATTTACAAACGACCTGCAGCATTCACACGCTCTGAAACGACCTGCAGCATTTACACGCTTCATTCACACGCTCTGAAACGACCTGCAGCATTTACACGCTTCATTCACACGCTCTGAAACGACCTGCAGCATTTACACGCTTCATTCACACGCTCTGAAACGACCTGCAGCATTCACACGCTTCATTTACACGCTCTGAAACGACCTGCAGCATTTACACGCTTCATTCACACGCTCTGAAACGACCTGCAGCATTCACACGCTTCATTTACACGCTCTGAAACGACCTGCAGCATTTACACGCTTCATTTACACGCTCTGAAACAACCTGCAGCATTCACACGCTTCATTTACACGCTTCATTCACACGCTCTGAAACAACCTGCAGCATTCACACGCTTCATTTACACGCTCTGAAACGACCTGCAGCATTTACACGCTTCATTCACACGCTCTGAAACGACCTGCAGCATTCACACGCTTCATTCACACGCTCTGAAACGACCTGCAGCATTTACACGCTCTGAAACGACCTGCAGCATTTACACGCTCTGAAACGACCTGCAGCATTTACACGCTTCATTTACACGCTCTGAAACGACCTGCAGCTTTCACACGCTTCATTTACACGCTCTGAAACAACCTGCAGCATTCACACGCTCTGAAACGACCTGCAGCATTCACACGCTCTGAAACGACCTGCAGCATTTACACGCTTCATTTACACGCTCTGAAACAACCTGCAGCATTCACACGCTTCATTTACACGCTCTGAAACAACCTGCAGCATTCACACGCTCTGAAACGACCTGCAGCATTTACACGCTCTGAAACGACCTGCAGCATTTACACGCTCTGAAACAACCTGCAGCATTTACACGCTTCATTCACACGCTCTGAAACGACCTGCAGCATTTACACGCTCTGAAACGACCTGCAGCATTTACACGCTCTGAAACGACCTGCAGCATTTACACGCTTCATTTACACGCTCTGAAACGACCTGCAGCTTTCACACGCTTCATTTACACGCTCTGAAACGACCTGCAGCATTTACACGCTTCATTTACACGCTCTGAAACAACCTGCAGCATTCACACGCTTCATTTACACGCTCTGAAACGACCTGCAGCATTTACACGCTCTGAAACGACCTGCAGCATTCACACGCTTCATTCACACGCTCTGAAACGACCTGCAGCATTTACACGCTTCATTTACACGCTCTGAAACGACCTGCAGCATTTACACGCTTCATTTACACGCTCTGAAACGACCTGCAGCATTTACACGCTTCATTCACACGCTCTGAAACAACCTGCAGCATTCTCGCGCTTCATTCACACGCTCTGAAACGACCTGCAGCATTTACACGCTCTGAAACGACCTGCAGCATTCACACGCTCTGAAACGACCTGCAGCATTCACACGCTCTGAAACGACTTGCAGCATTCACACGCTTCATTTACACGCTTCATTTACACGCTCTGAAACAACCTGCAGCATTCACACGCTTCATTTACACGCTCTGAAACGACCTGCAGCATTTACACGCTTCATTCACACGCTCTGAAACAACCTGCAGCATTCTCGCGCTTCATTCACACGCTCTGAAACGACCTGCAGCATTTACACGCTTCATTCACACGCTCTGAAACGACCTGCAGCATTTACACGCTCTGAAACGACCTGCAGCATTTACACGCTCTGAAACGACCTGCAGCATTCACACGCTTCATTCAGACGCTCTGAAACGACCTGCAGCATTCACACGCTCTGAAACGACCTGCAGCATTTACACGCTTCATTTACACGCTCTGAAACAACCTGCAGCATTCACACGCTTCATTTACACGCTCTGAAACGACTTGCAGCATTCACACGCTCTGAAACGACCTGCAGCATTCACACGCTCTGAAACGACCTGCAGCATTCACACGCTTCATTTACACGCTCTGAAACAACCTGCAGCATTCACACGCTCTGAAACGACCTGCAGCATTCACACGCTCTGAAACGACCTGCAGCATTCACACGCTTCATTTACACGCTTCATTTACACGCTTCATTTACACGCTCTGAAACGACCTGCAGCATTTACACGCTTCATTTACACGCTCTGAAACGACCTGCAGCATTTACACGCTCTGAAACGACCTGCAGCATTTACACGCTTCATTCACACGCTCTGAAACAACCTGCAGCATTCTCGCGCTTCATTCACACGCTCTGAAACGACCTGCAGCATTTACACGCTCTGAAACGACCTGCAGCATTCACACGCTCTGAAACGACCTGCAGCATTCACACGCTCTTAAACGACTTGCAGCATTCACACGCTTCATTTACACGCTTCATTTACACGCTCTGAAACGACCTGCAGCATTCACACGCTTCATTTACACGCTCTGAAACGACCTGCAGCATTCACACGCTCTGAAACGACCTGCAGCATTCACACGCTCTGAAACGACTTGCAGCATTCACACGCTTCATTTACACGCTCTGAAACGACCTGCAGCATTCACACGCTTCATTTACACGCTCTGAAACGACCTGCAGCATTTACACGCTTCATTCACAGCTCTGAAACGACCTGCAGCATTTACACGCTTCATTTACACGCTCTGAAACGACCTGCAGCATTTACACGCTTCATTCACACGCTCTGAAACAACCTGCAGCATTCTCGCGCTTCATTCACACGCTCTGAAACGACCTGCAGCATTTACACGCTCTGAAACGACCTGCAGCATTCACACGCTCTGAAACGACCTGCAGCATTTACACGCTTCATTCACACGCTTTGAAACGACCTGCAGCATTCACACGCTTCATTCACACGCTTTGAAACAACCTGCAGCATTCTCGCGCTTCATTCACACGCTCTGAAACGACCTGCAGCATTTACACGCTTCATTTACACGCTCTGAAACGACCTGCAGCATTCACACGCTTCATTTACACGCTCTGAAACGACCTGCAGCATTTACACGCTCTGAAACGACCTGCAGCATTCACACGCTTCATTCAGACGCTCTGAAACGACCTGCAGCATTCACACGCTCTGAAACGACCTGCAGCATTCACACGCTTCATTTACACGCTCTGAAACGACCTGCAGCATTCACACGCTCTGAAACGACCTGCAGCATTCACACGCTCTGAAACGACCTGCAGCATTCACACGCTTCATTTACACGCTCTGAAACGACCTGCAGCATTCACACGCTTCATTTACACGCTCTGAAACAACCTGCAGCATTCACACGCTCTGAAACGACCTGCAGCATTCACACGCTCTGAAACGACCTGCAGCATTCACACGCTTCATTTACACGCTCTGAAACGACCTGCAGCATTCTCGCGCTTCATTTACACGCTCTGAAACGACCTGCAGCATTCACACGCTTCATTTACACGCTCTGAAACAACCTGCAGCATTCACACGCTCTGAAACGACCTGCAGCATTCACACGCTCTGAAACGACCTGCAGCATTCACACGCTCTGAAACGACCTGCAGCATTCACACGCTTCATTTAATCGCTCTGAAACAAGATCAAGAATATTTATGAATAAATTGTATTATTAATGAAAATCAGCAAACAGCCGTGACCAGTTGTGCTCTTCTCAGAAGCCCATTTTCATTTGTATCTTTTGCTCTCTGGTCAAGTTTTGTTTTGTTTGTTCTGTTCTTCTTTTTTATGTCCGGATCCATTTATACCAATTTTGTTTTGTCATTTCTACTTCTGGGACTAGACAATGATAATTAAATCTTTTATTTATCATTTTCATACTTTGTGATGAAAGTGATAATGAAAAATATTGCGTCTTTGTTTAGACTATGAATTAGATCCAGGAAAAAGCAGCAAAACTAACAGATCTCTCTAATAAACCCTTTAAATGTTTGCAAACTAAAACATTCTAAGATCCAGAATGAGGCTAAATTCAAGTGGAGAAGAAGAAAATTCACAGGAGAAACTGGGATTAACCTCAGAATATCACAAAATATGACAAATGTGGATGATTTAGTGTCAGTAAAAGCCTCAGACACATGTGAGTGACATCAGAGCTGCTTCAAACACATTTATTATTGTGTTTTACATGATTTGTTTATTAAAGTCCACATGAATGTTCTCATGTTTTTCTAATTCTGTCTTAGTTTGGTGGGAGGGCACCTGTGGTAAATATTTATCTTTGTTTTACACTTGGGAAGTTGCAGTTTGTGAAGAAATTTTGAAAAATAAAAGTTTAAAATGACAGGAAGAAGTGCTGAGTACTATAACAGAAACCCTCTGTGATGTCATCAAAAAGCGACGTACTACTGAAAATAAAAATACAGTTAACATTCAAAAGATATATTTTTCTGAAGATTTAAACCATCGTTCAACAAAATAAAGTGTTATAAGGTTTTATTATTTGTCAAATCATAACTATTGTGTAATATATGGTGATGTCGGCCCTTGTTTACAGTCTGGTTGCTATGGTAACAGTTGTGGAATTATATTTGTGTCATGTTCAACCAGGAAGTGACATTATAAACTTTATAAAAACTGTCACAGTGACAACAAATGGGTAAAATGTTTTGTCAAATTTTAAATATAATCATGTTTGACCCTTAAAAAGTTTGAAAACAAAAACATTGTAAATTCAGAACGGAGGCAAAAGTGAAGTCAAACATGATGTGATTTCATTGAG
The DNA here is from genome assembly GCA_019453435.1 of Rhinogobius similis. Classification (NCBI taxonomy): domain Eukaryota; kingdom Metazoa; phylum Chordata; class Actinopteri; order Gobiiformes; family Gobiidae; genus Rhinogobius; species Rhinogobius similis. The sequence continues at coordinate 30,860,771 of CM033636.1, read as the reverse complement.
AAACTGGGATTAACCTCAGAATATCACAAAATATGACAAATGTGGATGATTTAGTGTCAGTAAAAGCCTCAGACACATGTGAGTGACATCAGAGCTGCTTTAAACACATTTATTATTGTATTTTACATCATGTTTGAGGAAATTATGATCAACTCTTTGCATTTTTGATGAAGAACAATCCAGATTTATGGGTTTTACTGGAAAAACACTTGAACCCAAAATAATTTTCCATTTTATGTAGAGATATATTAGATACTATTCCATAAATTTGGTTCTTTTGAAGCTAAATTACAATTTTAAGGATAGAAAATGGTATTCTGTCCATCGTTTGTTACAGAAAAGCAAACGAACTGACCTTTCTTCTCTGGAAATTCAAATGTGTCGCTTTTTTCCAAGACAAACACTTCAAACCAGAAGACTCTAATGTGAGAGAATCATTTCATCACATTTTATGTATCTATATCTATAGTCTAACCTGTCATATAGACTTTCGATTATAAAAGACAATTTGCATTTTTAAAATCTAGATTTTTTTTGGTTTTACTGACACTAATACTTTTTTATCCCACAATAGTTATTCATTTTATCTGCTTTATCTCTCATTTCTTATATGTTTTAACACAAATGATACTTTTTGTGCAATTTTGAGGCTTGAAAATATTTTTTTTCTTTTGCAATAGAAAAGCAAACTGTATGACATTTCTATTCTACTCCATTGTTGTACAGACTTAAAAGAAAAAAGAAAAGTGGCTCAAAAATAAACTATAACTGTGTGGCTGCAAACTGTGCGTGAACGTCGTCTGTAGTGAGTGTCCTCGTGCCGCAGACTGATCCACGCGGATTACGAGCTAATGACATAACTTCTGTCACTTTAACCGCGTTATCTGCACATTTACTCACCGACTGCACGTTTTTGACCACGTCCCAGTGATCGTGCGCGCTGCCGCTCATCTCACACCAGTCGAACTCCTTTGTTTTCCTCGACTTCCGCTCCGGCGACAAGAAGGGGACGTATCCGTTCTGTTTGCCCGGGGAAGAGCGCACCTGGGCGGCTCCACTGTCCGCCGTGCGCCCGTAGTCCGAGGACGGAGAAGTGCCCGTAAACATCGACGTAGCGACCACAATGGCCAACAAAGTGAAGATAGCAGCGGCTATTACGAAGCTAACATCCATTTTTTGGTGTTTTGGGGAGTTTATTTTGGTTTTAAAGAGGTTTTTAGGGACATAATCCGCACAGATCCATTCAGTTAACTGTCTCCAGCCGCTGACCGCACGTTATGGGCTCGTCTGCTCGTTTCTGATTGGTTAGCTCAGCAAAAGGGGCGGGGCTAGCTCTGTACTTTGGTTTGTGATTGGTGAATTGCCAGTGTCACTCAGTTATACTACAGTTATGTTCACTAACGGATAAAACAAATCAAGAAATAAAAATAGTTTAATAAGAATTCAAAATATGTTTATTGCTTCCAGTATGTTTTTTTGAATAAATAGTAAATATATAAAACTGACAAGAAAATAAATACATTTGTAATAATGCCTGCATGCGTGGTTTATTGTTTTTTTGTTAAAATTAGCGCTGCACAATAAATCGCGAAAATATCGATATTGCACTATTAGCTGACGCAATAATATCCCAACTAAATATACTGTAGTATTGCAAGGTCCATAAATGTAATGTTTTTGTTGTTTTTTAAGTCTGATTTTATTCATGAATTTCCTTGTCTTTTTTTATTTTCACAATTTTACTGATAAACTAAGGCAGTGTTTTTTAACCTCTTTTGAGTTGTGGCACACCACGGCACACCACCTACTACAAAAACATTAACAAATAAGACCATTTAGTTAGAAAATATGGTTTATAACAAGCCAAATAATGTTTGTGCCACTGTCTGGTGCTTTAAATTTGGTAATAGTGATGGTTTTGGGTTATTTTTTAGTGCAGAAGTAGCTCAGGACACTCCAAAAACGGTGAATTAGTCAATTACATCCACATTTGTCAATCTGTTAACTCAATTGGACAATTTTTTCAAGGCGCACCTGAAAAAACCACAAGGCACATTGAAAATCATGGAAGGCCAACATTTTTGATTCAATCTAAATGAAATTGTGTCAAAAAGTACGTTAAAATACTGGAATATTATCAAAGCCCTATCAACATCATAAAATCTTCCCGTCTTGTGCAGCTCTAGTTGTAAAATGATCATAAGACTTTCATTGTGTCCCTGCATTTGCTCGTTTTAATCCGTGTATTGCTAAAGGGCACGACCCGTTGCAACGTGCATGTCTGTGTGCTGATCTCCACGGTAATCCCATCACCTCCAGCGGTGCGCACCGACACACGGCGGATTAAAGCGGCGTGAGGCGAGGCCCGTGTCCCGCTTTAACCGCCTCCACACCGGGGCTGACCGGGGCACGTCCCGCGTCCGTCTACGGCCCGGATTTAGATTTGACCTCTCCATCGACATAAATGAACCAAAATGTTATGAAGGCAGAGGGAAAGGTTCTCGTGTTTTTCTAATTCTGACTTGGTTTGGTGGGAGGGCACCTGTAGTAAATATTTAGCAGTGTGAAGTGAAGTTGCAGTTTGTGAAGAAATTAAACTAAACTAAAATTAAAAATGACAGGAAGTAGTTCCGAGTTCTAAAACGGATTCCCTCTGTGATGTCATCAATAAGTGACACACCATTGAAAATACACAGACTATTTACAGAAAACACAACGCTCTGACAGTTTAAACCATCATGAAGGTGTTATTAGTATTATTTGTCATATCATAGCTTTTGTGTAATTAACATGGATTTTGGCCTTTGTTTTCAAAATGGTTGCTAGGTAACAGTTGTCGTTTAATGGACATAATTATGTCGATGTCCAACCAGGAAGTACAACTATAAACATCATAAAAACTGGGACAAAGAGGCAAAATGTTTCATAAAATCTAAGTGAACAGGATTAGATTTACATGAAACGTGTCTAATCTGTCAGACTTTAATCTGCAGATGCTGTGATTTAACAAATAAACAGTTTTTAACTTTCAGGTTCAACATAACTGGATTTTCTATAAGTGGACTAAAGACAATTAGTGATGGGCGATACTTTGTGTTTGTTTCGATACCAAGTAATATTATGGCAAATATTGCAATATCGATTCAATACAAAGACCAATAAGTTTTGTATTAAAATGCACTGAAACTGTACAGATTTTTACCTAATGACATTATCTTTGCTCCACCACAGCTTTAACTGATATTAAAAACTAAGTAAACGTGCAGGTAAACTAAAACAATGCATTTAAAAAACTGACGAAACATTTGTAAAAAAATATATATATATACACACACACACACCTTATAAAGTATCAATATTTTAACCCAAAAATCGACTACTTGTGTTTTATGCTCCAACTATTTAAAGCATCTGTTACACAAGTGTAATAATGTCCGTAAACCTAACAAAAAGTTGTCAGTTTTAAATGTAATAAACCTGTAAATGTGTGTATATATATTTTTTTTTCTAACTGGTTTTAATTTGAATTTTACTTTACTTGAAAACGCCCCAAATGATATTTTATGAACTTGTGGTATGATTTTTGCTGTTTAATAAACGCAATAAAGTCTCACAAATGTAATAATTAGGGAGTTATGTTGGTGGAAGGCAAAAAAGTTCTTACATTTGCAGGTTTATTACATTTAAAAAAAACAACTTATTACGTTTACAAATTTATTACGTTCCAGGTTTTACTGTGTCTCCTGAAATTTTTAAATTATTAAGTATTATTTTAGCTACATTCAAGCCTCTCAAATTGTGAAATGACATTCATATCGAACAAAATGAATGTTGAATGTGTGATGAACCAGAAAACTGAACATTTGTTAAAGAAGCACTCGTACATTCACGTATAGGGATAATGTTTTATTAATGAATACCTGAAGCACATGAAGCGATGACATCATAGTGGACAAAAATACAGTTTACGTGAGTTTTTTTCTGCTCAAAAACCCTTCAACTTTGGGTGAAACTCAACCCAAAAAAGCAGCAACAAAAACAGAAGAGAAACAGGCAGGGCCCCCACAACTGGACTTAAACCAGCGACCAAAGAGTTACGTTTTAGTACCAAAAATAGTATAATTGATTTAGAAACTTTGACATAACGCAACGCGAACGACCAATGGTTTTTTCCAACATCAGAGCAATTTATAATTTCACTTTTAGGTAGTTAAAGCAAGCTGAAGATGTGTTTTAATGAAGAATTATACATGATTTTTAAGTTGTTTTTGGTCATTTTATTGATTTGTCTCTGAATTTAGCGCGACTTGTAGCTCAAATTGCGCTAATCTGATACATAAATATACAAAATTAATTCACTTTAGCGCTTGAAAGGACACTTCATCAAACGTTTGTGGTATAAAACACGAGTAAACAAGGTTGGGGCAATAACACTTCCCTGGGGAACTCCGGATTGCGCTGGTAAACAGAAGAAAATGTCCTGTTTTTGTTGTTTAAAGCTGAGGTACCTGATTTTCAAACTATGGAACCTGAAGTAAGTTTTTAAATCTAACTCGTCCTTCGCTCTCACAAACCCTTCGGTACGTCGTTAAAATTCACATGAGTTAATTTTCGGTCCCGTGCACAGCTTTAAAACAGCTTTTTTCGGACGACAAAGTGAAACTGGGGAGGACGCAGCCAATCAGAACGCTGATTTTAGGGCTTACTTCCAGATAAATACTTTATTATTAGACGCAAACAGCACAAAGAAGTCTCGTTTTTGTCATAAAGTGCCGCTTTTACGGGATACTCTTCGACGGAAAACGCAAAACGTCGTAATTTACACCAAAAAAAGTCAGATACCCCAGCTTTAAACCGTTACTTCTTCCAAACAAACAAGTTAATCTGCGTTTCATTCGACTCAAGTCAGAAATTCATGCTTTTTTTTTTTTTTTTTACGACGGGAAAAAAACGCCACAAAAAGCGCGACTTTCCCGAGTGCGTGGGGGCCCCGTCCGTGGAGGGGGAGCGGGAGAGTGGAGAAACTGGAAAAGAAGAGATGACCTGGCACAGCGTACAAACCGGCAGCATCACGTTCACCACCAAACAGCATTAACCACCAAATCTGCTACTGCTACAACTGCGCCAACTCTGGGCCTAGTGCGAGAGATACACAAAGAGAGGTTAGAGTCAGGCAGCCAAGCAAATGCAACGCTGACAAACAGGCCGCTAACGGACAATAGGCTGCGTTCACGACATAAAAAACAACTCCGAGTGGTGTTTTCTAGGCTGTGCAGGTCAAATTTGGAAAGAAATATCACATTTTGGGTCCACAAATCTGTCATATGCGGACATAAATTGCTCCGGAGTGGTCGAAAGATGCTAGCTACTCGTCAGCGGTGGAAAAAATACGAAAAACGCTGCACTGAGTAACAGAAACATGGGCAGCACAAATGAGAAAATGCATGTCGGGACTTTTTTTTATATATAATTGTTGTCTGTGGAGCGGTTGTTTCACTCAAATTAACTATATTCGGTAAAATGAGAAGTGAAAGTAGTTTCTCGTCGTCGCTGTGACTGTGTAAAGCTCAGCTAGCTTGTTTGCGGACAGCGGGGGGAGATAAGGGACACTTCAGCTGTCGCGCAACAATGAATTTCCGTACCGATTTGACCAGAAACTTGTTATTTACAAAGAGAAAGGTCATGAGTTCAATCCCGAAGTCTGTGTCAGAGATAAATGTGAGCGCAACTGCAGTGTTCCTGTTGTTCATCTGGTTTTCTACAACTGTTCACTTTATTTTTATTTCCTAGATGTCAGATACAAACTAAATATTCAGCAGAGTTGTGGACTTTTCTATTTGTTATCAGACTTTCACATGCGTGTCACATTTTAGTCTGGTTTCGAGGGCTAAAATTCAGAATGTTGTGACGTCTGCTTAGTCTCAATCGTGAAAAAGTCAGTTCATCTTAGTCCGTTTGTGCCGACAGAACACTTCAAACTCTGTGCCAGTTTTTATTTCATGTGAATAGACCCAGCAATAAAGAGATATTAACCATAAAACAGGTCAAACGTCTGCATTTTTACAGCTTAAAAAAAGGTAAATTCTGTCCTAAATTTGCTCTTTCCTCCAGCTCTGAGTTGAACTACGGACAGTTTGGAAAGTTTATGTCACGTGAACACAACCTATTTAACATCTCCCTATTTTTTATTACAGGATTTAATTTGAATGCTCGAAATGAAACTGTTACACCACCTTTTGTTAACGCCTCACCAAAAACTAAATAATGTTTCTACGATCAACGGTAAATTTATTGGAAAAAAAAAAAGTTTATTGACAAGGACAATGTTATTCAATCAAATAAAAATCCTTAAGCAACACATTGGTGATATTCTCAACTTTGCAAACAGTTTTTAGGATGGACAGAATGTTATGCAGAAAAAAAGAAAAAAAAATCACGGTTATCATTAAAATAGTTTAGACCAAGCTCCAATAACCTTTCAGTCTGGTTGAGTGGAAGAGGTGGGTTTTAGTCGTGGCGTCCTGGGTCCGTCGAGCTCTGCGAAAGAGACAGAACAAAAAACAAGTGAGTGAAGCGAGCCGGACACGACATCTGCACCTGAGTGAGGTCTAAGGCTGGTCAGGGCTGGGCACTTTATCTACCGACGTGTGATGGTCACTGCGTGTTCTGTTTGTTCAGACGGTTCATGAAGACTGAAGTGAAAGAACTGCACCTCCCGCCTCACCCTCACGACCTCGTACTGAACGACAGCTACGTCTGATGAAAAGAAATGACTTCTACTTGAAAGTAACTGCTGGACTAAATTAAAAAGTCAAGCAAGTTTCAAGAGATCAAGAGATACAACTTCTGACTTGAGGAGATTTGCAGAACTTCTCCTGGACATTTTAGAATCAGGGCATCTACAAAACCCCTAAATCTTCCGCCCAGGTGGTTTTGGATGCGTTCAGGTCATCTGGTTCTAAATTGTATTCACCTTATTCCGTCCCACCCACTTTTGCCGTAGATTACACTCCTGTAGTGAACACACTTCAGGTTTGGCTTGAGCTCCGTTCAGGCAAACGAGGGAAAAGTCTGACACTAAAATGTTACATAAAGTAGATTGATTTGTGTAAAATGTTTAATGAACACGAGCAACAACAAGTCACAACGCAACGATTTACTGAAAACGTCTTTTTAGTCCAAGTAGAACTTATTTTCTGTTGAGCTCGTCTGCCTGGTGTAAACTACAGAGACAAGATGGCGGCGCCCACGACAACTTCCCGAATAAGGTGTTATGTAAAATTGCTGTAAAAATCCAGACTTTGGCCGAGGTGACACTAGAAACGGCGTTTAAGATTATAATTTTACTTGATATCCAAAAATTGGACAAATGGCACAAAATGCATAGATAATTTTCCAGGACTCGTGTGGACCCTGAACACCCGCGCACTGGACTGTTCTACCTCTGTGTTTTTACTGTTTAGGGGGAGAGTGTGTACCTTCCTACTGCCCAGCCCTCGTGTGTGAAACCGTCCGTACAGTCGCAGCCCTCGGAGCTTGAAGTCGCTCCTGGAGTCGAGCGTTATGTGTGAGCACAAACCTGTCGGCGTGGCAGTGCAGCGCCCCCTCTCTGCGGCCCCTTGAACGTACCTCACCACACCATCACCTGCTCCTGCTCACACACCTGCTCCACCCCCGGCCCCCGCTCAGCTCCGCACACAGCACAGGGCGGGGTCCCCCGGGCCTCTACCTGCTCTCACACCACCACCCCTCCTCTGCTCCTCTCTCCACTCCTCCTCTGCTCCACTCCAGCAGCAGCTTGGAGGAAAAAATTCAGCATTTAGCAAACCAGACACCAGCACCGCCCTCCGCCCACACGTCACCCACTGCATTTCTGTGTGCCGTTAATAAAAGTCATTTATTTGGTCGTTTAAGACGAGACACTACAGGAAAAACTATTTTATCTTTTCAGTTTTTTTGCTCAGTTTTCTCTCTCAACACATCGACTTTCATGAGGAAACAACAAACGTGTCCAATCTGCTCCTAAAGATGTTTGATTCTTCCATTGAATCCACTTCATCCATAGATTTTGTAACTTCAAAGGTCGTTTTCTTAAAATGTATTTTTGTCCCTCGAGACATAAAGATCAGCCTTAAAGTAGATCCTACACCAAACTGTACAATCTGGACTCAACAAGATTTAGATCAAACGAACGGAGGGAAGTTTTAATATCTAATTTTAAAACTGATTTATTGAAGTTTTAAGTTAAAAAAAATTAGGTAAAACTTGAATTTTTAGGACAATTTTCAGTCCAATCTAGTTTACTTAAAAACTAAGTCAGAAACCTAAAATCCCCTCTGTAAAGTGTTTTTATAACTAATATGTGACAAAATGAACCAAGAAATTTAACCCTGGTTCTGTGCATTTAAATGTCCCAAATATGTGACATTTTGTCGTTTTTACACATAAAATGTCTTATTTCTACTTGAAAACATGACATGATTAAAAACTTGTAATATATTTTTTCTTACATTCATGTGAGTAAACTACAGGAGAAGTTTACAATTGATATCTTTAAGATGTTTTTCCTCTTCACCTGCAGCGTCTCGCCTTAAACCACTGAGTGAGAGCACGAGTTCAGTTCTTTTCTTTGGCTGAACCAAACTTTGTTCACTTGATTCACTTTTACAGCGTCACTTGGTGCTAATGTTTGACAGATTTCCATGAGGCGTCTGTTCTATGTACAAAGATTTCAATGATTAACTTTCACTGTCAGCGCCGACAGCTACAAATCAACAGAGGACCGTCTAGAATCGTCTGCCTGCTTTGACTTGGAAACTTTGTGGAGATTTTAACTACGACGACTAATATTCAGTGACTTATTTGGATCATGTGTCACTGACTAAAGAGACCAGGACTGTGTGGTCACACCTCAATAAGCCTGGAGTTTAAACCAGCTCAGATTTAAAGATAGACACTTTATTTGGCTTTATTTGTTTACTTTATTTATTTTTTTAAAGGAGCTGTGCCCGATTTTTGTCCATGTAATGAAGTAAACGCGTCTTGCTCAGTACAGCTGTGTCGTAAAAGCCGATATGGATTTTTGAGCCGTATGTTTGTCCTGCTGCTGTTGATAATGAATATTTGCCAACACCCACATTTAGATTTTAAGATCTATAGCAAGGCCCATGAATCCACTTTAAGATGAAGTAAAGTTCAAAATTAACTTTTCACATCCAAATAAATACATTTTGTTGTTCATTTTGTTATTTATTTTGGATATAAAATTATTTGTTGCATATTTGTGTAAACATTAGTGCTGTAGTCGATTAAAGAAATTCTTGGTCAACTAGAAACCCACCCCATCGACCTATTAATCGACTAAAGGGGGGCTGGCAAAAATATGACGCATCTCTATAACTGACCAATAAACCAACGGCACAGAACAAAAATATAACAATTTATACAGAAAAGTACCTGGAAACAGTGTATGTACAGTATATAAATTAGATTAAATTCACTTGATTCACTACAAAATCCTAACTTTTTCTCTGTTTTGTCGTATAAATCCAGTCAATCAAAAGAAAATAATTAGTCGACTAAAACACCAAACAGCCTTATTTTTAGCCCAATTGCTCTTCTTTTCATTTTGGGGAAAGATGATCCCAAGTAAAAGCAGCTCTTAGGGACCAATGAGACCGCAGTGTGCCCTTTACATCTAATTATGAAGTGTTTGTAAACCAGGAAGTGAGGCCGGCGCACTGTTAGCATGCTAGTTGTTGTTAGCGGTGCAGTGACGGAAAAAAAAGTTATGAAAAATGATAAACTCATCACAGGAAAACAAAAATGCAGAATAGTTTAATTTAGTTAAGTCTTTTTTCCTAAACACAAAATCGGGCACAGCACCTTTAATATTTTGAATACTATCTGGACGTTTTACAACAAAGATGGAGGATTTTGTCCTGATTTATGCCGTTTGATCCTACTTTTTGATCCCTTTTTTTTGTTTTGAGAGCAAAACAACCCCACAAAGTGCTGTATTATCATGAGTCGTGAATACCTGGCTCATGGGGTTTAAGACTCGGTTCCGTTGTCCTCTGGAGACTTGGGCCGGCTCTTGGATCTCGACCTGGACTTCGATCTGGACTTGGAGCCTCTGTTGGACGCCGGGGTCCTGCTGCGGGACTTGGATCTGGAGCGGGACTTGCTGCGGGACTTGGACTTGGACCTGGAGCGGGAGTAGGACCGGGACCTGGAGCGGCTGTAGCGGCCGGAACGGGACCGGGAGCGACTCCTGCTGCGGGAACGGCTACGTCTGCGGCGCCCCCTGCTGTCCGAGCGGCTGAGGAGGAAACAGGAAGGTGAGCGTCTCAATGGGACGTTTGAGTGATGCAAAGTGTAAGAAAAAGGAAAAAACAACATGTAATCAAAAATCAAGACACACAACTGAAAATTGACTTGTATCTACCAGTTTAAGCAGAATATTTTAAATTCTTATACAACATAAAGTTAAAAAAACATGAAAAGAATGTTAAGTATTTAATTAATTTAAATCCATTCCTCCCTAAGCAACCACAAAATCCAATTAATCTGACTAATTACCGCTCATTAGCTTTATAATCTACATAAACAAAGACTTGTACGCGCCAGGTTTTTGATCACAGAAGAGATCTTGAAAGTATTTTCAGATTTTGCTGATAAATCACAAAAATAATCCCTCTCAAGTTAAACAAATTTGCAAAATCTTTAACTTATTCCGCCTAAAGGCACAAACTCTGGCCCTGTGCTGCTTCAGAATTTGTTTTAGTTTGAGATTTGATTTTTTCTTTTTTACATTTGGGTTAATCTTATTGAGAAACATGGTTTAGTCCCATTTTAGATCTGGTTTAGTCATTTCAAAAGGCCTGATAAAGTCTAATTTAGTACACAGAAAGTTGAATATTTAGTCGGTACTTGATGTGAAGAGTTTGAGAAAATGTATAAGCACACATAACTAAAAGAGCTTAACAAAAATGTAAAATGTTTTAATGAAGGGAACTTAATTAAACTTTTCTTTGTGCAACTGAATGAGGATTTGACAAAAACTCTGCTGCAAACACATCCTTAACAGCATGAAAACGTCCTGCATGAGAAACGCTCAAAAGTACATTTCGTAGCTGTAAATTGAGCCGTTCACCCGCGGAACATTGTGTTACTTCTGCGGTTTCACCACGTGCCCTTTGGCGCCAACAGCACTGCAATTAACAAAAGCTAGAGAGACATATCCTGGGGCTGTGGCAATTGCGGCGGCCATCTTGTGAATGTAAGAGTAGGGACATTCTAATAGATAAGGATGTAAAAACAGGGCCAGGAAATTAACTGAGTAAAGTGATTAAATTTACATATACTGGTATATTTGTGGTCATAATATTGCAAAAATTACTAAAATGAATATTCAGCCCAAAACACAGCACTGGTCCTCATTTTCTGCAGAAATTAACCAATGATTGTGTCAATAAATTGAATGAACCCAACCTTTGTTAATTATTCTGTTTACTGTATCTATTTAGACATTTATCTGTCTTTTTAAAACTTAAGATCTGCATGAAACAGAGCAATTAAGAAAAAAGTCGAAGTATCAAAGTAAGACTAAACAAGCTGAACGATTAATAACCAAAAGATAGATTTGGATTTTCAATGAATTTAATGATTGAATGACGGTTGTCTGGACTAAGAGGTGAAAAAATTAAATTTACAATGTGTGAAAATTAGGTACACGACAGAAAAAAAACAAATTACTTGTCTTTTAGCGTTATTAAAACAACAACTTGAAAATCGAAATACTTTATCATGCAATAAAGAATCAAGAATAGTTTTGGACTGACTAGTTTGCATAAGCTGATATTTACAGTCAGAACGTAAGATAAGAGAGATCCTTTATTTGTCCCACAATGGGGAAATTCCACTGTTGCAACACACATGGTTGCTGGATCTGGATTGTAAATTTATGGATTATCAACTTCTTGATATATGCAACTTTTGAGGACTTTTTATCTCATTTAGATATGGTTTTAAACTGTTAATCGCCGCAGCAACGGCCCTAACGTCACATCATTCCCCGGAGTACGTCGGTTGCCATGGCGACGTTCCCTCTAGTGTTATTTTCGCCACGCTGCTAGCCACATTAGCTCCGAGCACAAAGCATACCAAACCAGCACATTTCCCCCTCACCTCCTGCTCCTGCGGCCGTATCCACCTCCGGACCTCCTGGGCGCGGACCCCCTGCTGCTGCGGCCGTACATAGGGTCCGGGGGGCGGCCGTAGCGCGCCATCTGCACCCGCAGCTCCCGGCCGTCCAGCAGCGCGCCGTCCATCGCGTCCATGGCGTCCTCCGCGTCGCGCTTGTCGAAGAACCGCACGAAGGCGAAGCCGCGGCTCTCCTTCGTGTAGCGGTCCCGCGGGATGTACACGTCCCCCACGCGGCCGTACTTCTCGAAGACGCGGCGCAGAGTCTCCGGTAAGGTCCGGTACGTGAGGTTGTCCACTTTAAGCGAGGTCATTCCCTCCACGTCCGGCGGGGGCCTTCCGTAGCTCATGTTTGCTGCTCCTTAACAACAAAAATTACCACTTTTCCACTTCGGTAACGGCTAAATCGGCAAATTATAGATTCCAACGCGATATCAAGCACAAATACGTAAGAAATTATCCGGTGTTTCTTGTTTTAACGTTTAATTTAAGGTCAAAATCCCCAGAAGTTCGTTGTGTTCTCCGTGCTGTTGTTTCATGAAATGGCGGCGGGCGGTTTCCTCTTTACCTTTCTGTATCACGGTGGCCGACGCTGATTGGCTGAGCGTTGAGATTCACGCTTCTGATTGGCTGTCTGGGATGATAAAGCATGTACTGGGTTTTTACAGCGGTCTCTATTGGTGCGGCGCGGCACTGCAAATCAGAACCTTTTGTACAGATAGAGCTAGGCAGAAGTTAGCAAAAAAAAGTTGGATAAGATAAACTGAAGATTTGAATTTATTTGATATTTAATATAACCAATCTAAATTGAATATAAGACTTTGAATTGAGTCCAGTTACAAAAAGGCATAATCATAATAAAATACAAATAATAAATAAATAAATAGCATATAGAATTAATAGAATTTAGCATATTTGCGTTAGTATTTAGTATACAGGATATTTACTCAGCCACTAGCCTACCCATACAAAAAGAGACACAAAATATGGTTTAAATTTGTTTACAAATCAT